>JAPXFY010000015.1:18141988-18151988 GCA_030674185.1 Monoplex corrugatus
CTACCCGATGTAGTCGTTCCGAGTAACAATAGGATCTCATCTGTCCACCCGTGTCGAGTTTCGTCCGTTATCAGGGTAGATCTCTGACTCCTGGGTGACAAGTGTCAATAAGGGTTTTAATGGTTGGTGGTGGTGGTGGTATGGGGGCTTTCGTTGTTAAAATGGAGAGTCAGGTCTCTGGAATGATACGCAGCTCTCAGCAAGCACGTGCTATGGCTGCCTTTCATTTTATAGCGGAATGAAACGAAACAAAAAAAAAGAAAACAAATCAAGAAAACGTAACAAAACAAAACAAAAATCCACTCAGTCTGGTAGGTAGATGGGTTTGTATGAATTCATATGCTTAGAGAGTGCTGGCCTGCGTCATCATCATGTGCACTGCCGCATGGCGTTGGCGATCATGGCCCTCCACACGAATATATCCCCTGTTGCTGCAAGAACATCTCCCACCGTCTCTGTCTTCAGCCGCCCTGCAAGTCCGTCCAATATCTTCTCCCTGCCTGCGTAAGAAAAAGAATAGAGATGAGTTCTGCAGTGTAGCAGTGTGCTGTGGTGTGGTGTGGTGTGGCGTGGTGTGGTGTGTGGTGTGTGATGTGGTATAGTGTGTAGTGTGTAGTGTCTATTAAGAAAAATGGCGACAGCAGAAAGACATCTGAGACTCATGACCTGGTGTGGTGTGGTGTGGTGTGGTGTACTGTTCTGAGTTTGTTCAGGTGGCATTCGTCACATTCAGGCACCTCCATGCACGCTCCGTCTACCGTGCCAGCAGTTATGTAGCAGATTGTTTGAACCTACACTGGCAAGGTCTTCAAGTGAAAGTGGGGGGGGGGGGGGGGAGAAGGGGGAGGGAGAAGGGACCAGCAGGAAGCCAGTAGACAGGGTGAAATAGTCAAAAGGTTCAGTTTTTGCTTTGTTAGCGCGGTTGATGATATAGGGTGCTGGTGGACAGGGTGCGGGAGTCGAAGGGTTAAATTAGAGTAGCGGCTACTGTATACGTCAGTCTAGCGATTTATATTATACAGCCTGTATGTCTACAGCACTCTAGCGATTTATATTATACTAAGCCTGTATGTCTACATCAGTTTTTCTTCATTCAACTTGGTTGTAGAACCGGTTCTTTCAAACTACTATACTACTAACATACTACTACTATCTACTACTACTACTACTACTCCCTTACCACCACCACACACCACCACCACCACTACTACTACTAGTACTACTACTAGAACCACTACCACCACCACCACCACTACTACTGTCATCTTTAGGTGGGCTGGTTGATTCTTTTGCTAGAGCCGTGGACTTAGGATCTGATGTCTTGAGTTCAATCCCAGTTTAGGATCTGATATCTTGAGTTCAATCCCAGTTTAGGATCTGATGTCTTGAGTTCAATCCCAGTTTAGGATCTGATGTCTTGAGTTCAATCCCAGTTTAGGATCTGATGTCTTGAGTTCAATCCCAGTTTAGGATCTGATGTCTTGAGTTCAATCCCAGTTTAGAATCTGATGTCTTGAGTTCAATCCCAGTTTAGAATCTGATATCTTGAGTTCAATCCCAGTTTAGGATCTGATGTCTTGAGTTCAATCCCAGTTTAGGATCTGATGTCTTTGAGTTCAATCCCATTTTAGGATCTGGTGTCTTGAGTTCAATCCCAGTCCGGTACAATGAGAACTGGCCTGTTGGCCGCCCATTGCCATCGTTCTGGTGATGTCAGCGCAGTGTGTCATGGGTCTCTGTCCCTCCCTCATCCCATTTCAAGACCTTGCCAGCATATGGAGTTCTGCACAGGCTCAGTTTGCCAGGTAATTACTGAACGAGTTGGGTGGATTGCATATGTACTTGTCCGAGCGCCGTGAATCCCTCTTGAACTCCAAAATCAGTTTGATAAAATGAACCACTGATACCCCGAGGGAAGTATTTTAGACTGGAACCATGACGTTTTTCCGTTTGTCTCTTTTTGATAGATATTTTCACCACTTTATTTCTAAATAATCAAACTTAGATGGCAAGAAATTTAGAAAGTTAAAGTTTATTTGATAAACAAGACAGAACAATCACACATTTTGTAGGGGAGCTGAGGGAGAGAAGAAGAAGTAGGAGGAGAAAAAGAAGAAGAGGGGGAGGAGGAAGGACAAGAAGAAGAAGAAGAAGAAGAAAGGGAGGAAGAAGAAGAAGAAGAAGAAGAAAGGGAGGAAGAAGAAGAAGAAGAAGAAGAAGAAGAAGAAGAAGAAGAAGAAGAAGAAAAAGAAGAAGAAGAAGAAGAAGAAGAAGAAGAAGAAGAAGAAGAAGAAAGGGAGGAAGAAGAAGAAAGGGAGGAAGAAGAAGAAGAAGAAGAAGAAGAAGAAGAAAGGGAGGAAGAAGAAGAAGAAGAAGAAGAAGAAGAAGAAGAAGAAGAAGAAGAAGAAGAAGAAGAAGAAGAAAGGGAGGAAGAAGAAGAAAGGAGGAAGAAGAAGAAGAAGAAGAAGAAGAAAGGGAGGAAGAAGAAGAAGAAGAAGAAGAAGAAGAAGAAGAAGAAAGGGAGGAAGAAGAGAAGAAGAAGAAGAAAAGGGAGAAGAAGAAGAAGAAGAAGAAAGGGAGAGAAGAAGAAGAAGAGAAGGGAGGAAGAAGAAGAAGGAGAAGAAGAGAGGAGGAGGGGGAGGGGGAGTAAGAAGAAGAAGAAGAAAAAGAAAAAGAAGAAGAATTTTTCGAGCGGAAGAAAAGACCAGCAGCAGACGAAACAAGTCACATAGCAAACGGAGCATAAGCAAACTATGTGTTTAACTTTTGCTTCAGTGAGCGTAGACGTCTAAATTGCCGTCAGACCATGTGAGGGTAATTGTACGGAAGTCGTCGCCTAGAAACGACAACAAGGGGGGAAAATAATGAACAGGAAAAGTGTTTGGTGTGTAGATTCAAGAGGGATTCAATCCCACTGGAACAATTCCACATGCGCCATGCCAAAATCTGCCCGTCATTACTTGGCCTGACTCCTTCAGCCTACGCAAAATCGTCTGTGGCTGATCGAGTCTTGAAATGGGGAGACGGGGCCGGGAGGGGGGAGGTGGAAACAGAACTGAACCTGTGAAATACCAGGCTGACACCACCAGAATGATTGGAGCATTGACATGTTGTTGGTTATTTTTGTTTAAAGCCCAGCCGACTGCGTGGAGCCACCCACATCCGGGCTATACCAATTTCAAAACGTAAACAGTACTTCAACGGTGGACAAAAAAAAAAAAGAAAAAAAAAAAAAGAAAAAAGAAAATTAAGTAGGCCTACACATATCATTGCTTTAGCGCAGGTAATCTAAGGAGCGAAAATGCCCATGGCGTTGACCATTCCATCCAGTTTACAACACAGGCGATTAAAAAAAATCTGAATACAAATTTAAGCATAACTAAGGACACTAAAACATAAATAAAAACGGGTATAAATTACCTAAAATCCCGTCTGCACATCACATTTCCCCGGAGCCCAAAATGCACTTTATACATGTACCCAGTTATCACTCCTAAGAGAAAGTATGTTAGACTCTATCAAACATACATGTACATAGAAAAGAATGGACCGGCAAAGCACAAAATGATAGGAAGAAATGACAGAAAGCGAAGGAGCACGGCAGAAACAGAGAGAGTGACAGAAAAGAGGAAATTTCAAGCACAGGAAGCTGGTGAACAGGTTGAGGGAGCGAAAAAAGGTTAATTTTTTGCTTTGCTGCCATGGCTGACAGTGCGGGATGCTGGCGGATAGCGTGAGACAGTCAAAGGGTGAAAGTGTTGACTCTTTTCCCCCCCCGCGACCAGCGACATGTTTGCATAACTGTGACCTTTCAACAAGAGATTGACCAGTCTAGATCAGACAGTCCCGTGGAGGCGACGTCATTATCACTTCAAATATTGAACGCAAGATTTGATTACAGTCTGTCTGCTATGAACAAATATGATGACAGTATCTTTGCTGAAGTGATTTCACCTTTCCCAAATGCTGTAACGCGGTTGACACCTGAGTCACGCCAGACCGTGTCATTGTCCATTGTTATTAACCCTTTGACTCCTGCACACTGTCCACCAGCATCCTGCATTGTTAACCATGCTAGCAAACCCAAAATTTTTAACCCTTTGACTGTCTCATCCTATCCACCGTCTTCCTGCAGGTCAAAGGGTTAAGTTTTTTTAAAATCCAGAACAAATGTGACTGCCCGCGTTTAAGCAAACAGGAACCAGAAAAAACACGAGAAAAAGAATAAGAAGGCGTATTTAATACAAGACAAGACAGGCGCAAATTTTAGGCCAACTGGCCTTTGTCAAGCTTAAGATCACAAACGCACGAGTTTTAAGTGTTTTTTAGTTGGTGGGTAGGGTGTGGGAGTCAAAGGTTTAATATTGCAGCTGGCGGATAGAGTGAGGAAGTTACAGGGTTCATTTTTTGGAGTTGGTGGACAGGGTACGGGAGTCAAGGGGTTAACTTGTGAATTCCGATTTCATGACTTGCCATTTAGACTGAACCTGAATCGTCTGGCACGGCGGGTTGTCCTGACTTTGTAAACTGACAGCTTACGGCCTGTTATGTCACTGGTAACCCGCACCCACCCACCCACCCACCCACCCCGGTGTGTGTGTGGATTCCAGAGGCTCCACCATAAATAGTATCCCCGTCTTCTGGAAATTCTGTGCTAGAAATTTCCTCTTTTCTGTCATTCTGTTTGTGCCTTGCTTCTTTGCTGTCATTTCTTCCTATCACTTTCTGCCCTTTCTTTTTTTTGTTTTATTTGTTTATTTGTTTGCTTGTTTTCAAGAGACCTGGATTAAAAAAAGATCACTAGACTTGATTCCTGTTCGTTTGTTCAAGAGAAGGCACTGTATGTGTGTGTGTGTGTGTGGTGTGTATCTGTGTGCGTGTGTGTGTGTGTGTCTTGTGTGTGTGTGTGTGTGTGTGTGTGTGTGTGTGTGTGTCTCGCTCTGTCGCTCATTCTCTTTTTTTCTGTCTCTGTCTCTCTCTCTCTTTGTCTGTCTGTCTGTCTGTCTGTCTCTCTCTCTCTCTCTCTCTGCGTGTGTTGCCAATACTATCCATAATCATCACCGTCAGCCAACCCCAGCACTCTTCCAAAGGAAATAAGAGGAAACAGGGAGAATTTTAAATATCAACTAAGTAACATAACTCTTGAGAGTCACGGAGTTATCTCCCATGGAGAATTTCTCAAACCCAACACAGTTTGCGCTACCCATTCAGCTAGCATAGACGCAGCCACAAAGCATAAGGCACTCTTCCTTCAAGCATTTTCCTCCTTTTTTTTCCCCTTAAAATCATTTTCCACCTTTTTTTTTCTCTTAAAATGGACCATTAGCACTGATTTGATTACTTTCTATTTTTCTGTGATGTTCACCAAATTTAGGTTGGAACTTGTTTCGTAATGAGTCCTGACTTAAAGCATTTAAAAACAAAATGTCATTACTTCATTCCCATTCATAATGACAAGAGAAAGTTTCAAAAGATGCTGGGAAAAAATAAAGACATTGAATGGCTAATTAGCCACCTCCATTTTTATCCTCTCTCTCCCTCTTTCTTTCGGTCTGACTCCTCCTGTCCGCTCTCTCTCTGTCTCTGTCTCTCTCTGTGACTTTGTTGCTGTCTCTGTTCTCTCTCGCTCTCTGTTCTTGCTTTGTTTCTGTCTCTGTCTCTCTCTCTTTGACTTTGTTCCAGTCTCTGTCTCTCTCTCTGTGACTTTGTTCCTGTCTGTTATTTTTCTCTGTCGCTGTCTCTCTGTTTCCTGTCTCTGTCTCTCTCTGTTCATGTCTCTGTCTGTCTCTCTGTCTTTGACTTTGTTTTTGTCTCTGTCTGTCTGTCTGTCCGTCTCCCTCTCTCTCTTTGACTTTGTTTCTGTGTCTGTCTTTTTCTTTCTCTCTCTCTCTTTCTCTCTCTGTGTTTGTCTGTCTATCTGTCTCTCTTGACTTTCTTCCAGTGTCTGTCTGTCTGTCTCTCAGACACATACACACAGACCAGACACAGACAGACAGACAGACACACACACACACACACACACACACACACACACACACACACACACACACACAACACACACACACACACACACATAATATTACACACACACACACACGCACACACACACGCACACACAGACACGCCTCTTGACTGATCGCATAATCGGTAAAAAAAAAATCGTTTACAATCGTGTTTCCATAATTGTTGGATCTGATCAGAAGCCCAGGGCACTGGAAAATCCGCCAGTTACACTGTTAATTGCTGGAAACATCCCTGCTAATGCATGTTGTAGCGCGTGCGAACAAGCACGCGCATATTCACGTTCCGCGTGCACGGGGCATCCTCGCCCCCCCCCCCCCCACGTACACGAACACACAAAGACACAGACACGCGCGCGCGCGCACACACACACAACACACACACACACTCACTCACACTCACACACCACACACACACACACACACACACACACACACACACACACACACACACACACACACACACACACACACAAACTCACACACCACTCATCACTCACTCACTCACTCACTATTATACCCTCATCCCTCCCACATATACTACACACACACCAGCGCGCGCGCACTCACTCACACAATACACGCACGCATAATCACATGCACTCACACTCGCAGGCAGGTGCGCGCGCGCGCGCGCACACACACACACACACGCACCGACACACACACACACAGCACGCGCACACACACACACACACACACACACACACACACACACACACACACACACACACACACACACACCGCTCACCCTTGCTCTGTTTATCTTGTTAATAATCTGTTATTTCGTTTCGCTCAAGGGAGAGAACCGAGGTGAATAAACAAGCAAGACGAACAAGATTGCTAGATTTAATTCGCGCGCGTTTGTATATTTGTTTGCCTGTTTATTTTTTTGCTCATTCGACTTTTGATTTTTGACCATCACATCGAGAGCCGAAATTCTGACAGGGAAACAGACCGCAAGGATTCAAATAAAATGCATTCATCTGTTTCATTAGCATTCCTATTTTTTTTCTCGTATGCGTGTATACGTGTTGTTTTGTCTACACTATGCAGGCGGTGTCTGCTACATATTCTGTCTTCGGTGGGTGTGCACGGCTGGATGTTTTCATTTTTCTATAACCCATCGGATATTGACTTGACTTTAGGGATCTTTAACGACCAAACTTGATAATTTTACCCCCGTGAGGAAGCCAGGGGCTCTTTCTGTATAAATGGTATCCCCACCTTCTGGAAATCCTGTGCTAAAATTTCCTCTTTTCTGTCACTCTCTTTGTTTCTGCCTTCTTTGCTTTCTGTCATTTCTTCCTATCTTTTTTCTGCCTTGCTGGTCCATTCACCTGTATGTGTTGGATAAAGTCTTACGTACTTTCTCTTAGGATTTATCATTGGGTACACGTACAAAGTGCATTTTGGGCTCTTGGGAAGTGAGATATGCGGAAGCGATTTTAGGTAATTTAGGTCCATTTTGATACATGTTTTAGTGTCCTTACTTATGTTTGAATTTGTATTCAAGTGTGTTTTTTAAATCCCCTGTGTGGTAAATTGGACGGAGTGGTCAACGCCGGGGGTATCTCCATAGATTACGTGCACGCATATCATTGATTTGTGAACTTAACTTTCTTTTTTTATTCCTTTTTTCCTGTTGATGTATTGTGTATGTTTTGAAACGGTTATAGCCCTGATATGGCTCTACGCAGTCGGCTGGGCTTTAAACAAAAATAGCAATGACAGTAACAGCCATCGGATACTGACATGACGTAAAGGATCTTTAATGAGCATTCTTGATGCTTTCTGCGTCCTTTTCTCACATTGGACGAAGCAGCAGGGAAGTTTAAGTCTTTTTCTTCCAATTTTTGTATTTGATGTTTGTTTGTGATCTTACGCTTGACACAGACCAGTTGGCCCAAAAATTTGCGCCTGTCTTGTCTGGTTGTATTAAGTACGCGTTCTGATTCTTTTTTCGTGTTTTTCCTGGTTCCTGTTTGCAAACAGTCAGTAAAGGAGGTGGGAACCCAAGAAGAGTGGCAGAATGGTTCAGATGTTCGCCTTCCAAGTGAACGCGATGTTCCAGTGTTCGTTCCCGTTGAAACCTCGACTTTTCTACTCAGTTTGACCGGATAATCGACCTAAACGTCTAGTCCTTCGGAAGGTGACGAAAAAACGAATCAGACCCATGTGTGCCTTCTGGCCTGCCACGCTAAAGACCCCACGGCATAAAACGTTGGAGAGAGATAGGTTGATTTCCTAGGTCCCTCCTCCTGAAGGCCAATTAGCCTTCTTGCTTTCTGAAGTCTTGGTCTGGGGAAGAAAAAAATCCGGTGGTACTGTACTGCGGGGGCGTGCTCTCAAACCGAAAAGCAGCCTGAGTTTCCCATGGTAAATCCTCTGTGACGAAAAGAAATGAATATGAATATGAATGTCCGTAGCTAGGAGACCTACAAAATACGAGAGCTTTAAAAAAAACTAGGCCTACTTTTAAATTAAAGGTTTTGAATCTAACCAAATGGACTAGGACTTTGGAATTTGACCCGAACTCGTATCCCAACAGACATGATTATCATTTTTTCCCCATAAGTCATCATTCTCTTCGTTTTGCTACTTAGACTAACTTCCCCCGTGGGATGCCGGGGGCTCTTTCAGCATAAATAGTATCCTTACTTTCTGGATATTCTGTGCTGAAAATGTCCTGTTTTCTGTCACTCTCTTTGTTTCTCCCTGGGTCCTTTGCTTTCTGAAATGTCTTTTTGTTTCTGCCATTCACCTGTATGTGTCGATAAAGTCTTATGTACTTTCCCTTAGGATTGATGATTGGGGTTCATTGAACGTATTATGTGCATTTTTGGGTCAAGGAAATTAGATGTGCAGTACAAATCATCATATATGCTCTCTATAATTTTCCATTGCTTTATTCTGTTTATGCTTTTATTCTTTCCATTATACATGCATTGTTGGTGTTGTGTGTGGTGTGTGCGTGCGTGCGTGTGGTGCGTGCGTCGTGCGTGCGTGCGTGCTGTGTGTCTGTTCAGCGCTTAGATTTGATTTTATCAAGATTTCGCTATATAATATGTATATATTTTAGTCGGCTTGCTCGCTATCCGTGTACGTTTCCTCATCTCTCTGTCAGATATTGCAGTAGGTAGTTCTGTGCAATAGCAATTTTAGGTAATTTAGGTCCGTTTTTGATGTATGTTTTAGTGTCCTTAGTTATGTTTACATTTGTATTCAGGTATGTCTTTGAAGTCATCTGGTGATACATTGGACAGAAAGTTCGACGCCAGAAGCATATCCTTAGCTTATCTGTACGAATGCATTGGTATGTGTACTTAATTTTCATTTCCAGTTAGATTTTTTGTTTTTGCTTTGTTCGGGTTTTTTTTTTTCTCTACCGAGGTATGATGTACTTTTCGGAGATGGCTATAGCCCTGATATGGCTCTGCGTAGTCGGTTGGGCTTTAAGCAACAATAACAATAACAATAACAATAACAATAACGTAGACTAACTGGCCAGGCGTCAGTGTTTGGTGTGTGTATTCAGCCCCAGAAGTATAATTAATACTCATATCTACATAAATGAATTTATACATATTCATGGTCGTCCCAAAGTCAACAATTATCCCCAAAGTGCCAGACGATAATGGACAAGAAGTTTGGAGTGAGTTCAAGACGATGTTCATTTTACTTGGACGAATCCATATGCGCTCCACCTCATTTCTTCCAGCAGTTATCTGGTAGACTCCCTCAGCCTACGCAGAACCTTACGAGCTGGCAAGGTCTTGAAAAGGGAGTGGGGTGAGGATGAGAGGGACCTTTCAAATGCTGAGCTTACACCACCAGAATGATGGGAACATTAAGATAGGCAGCGAAAATACCAGTTTTTTTGTGTTACCCCTTTGACTCCCGCACTCTGTCGAACAGCATCCTGCATTGCCAACCATGCTAGCGTATCAAAAACTTAACCCTTTGATTTCCTCACCCTT
>JAPXFY010000015.1:18159488-18166988 GCA_030674185.1 Monoplex corrugatus
GAAGGTGTGGGTTCGATCCTGCCTGGGCGCCTCCCTCCTGATGGGTAAAAGGAGAATTTTCCTACTTGGTAAAGTGTGGAGATTTTTCCCACTGGATAATAAGTAGAGATTTTCCCCCCTACTAAAGGGTGGAGATTTTTCCCACTGGGAAAAGGGTGGAGATTTTTCCCATTGGATAATAAATGGAGATTTTTCCCACTGGTAAAAGGTAGAGATTTTTGCCACTGGGTAAAGGGTGAACATTTTTCCCCGCTGGTAAGGGGTGGCAATTTCCCCACTGGTAAAGGTGAACATTTTCCCGCTGGTAAGGGGTGGCAATTTCCCCACTGGGTAAAGAGTGGCGATTTTCTCCACTGGGTAAATGGTGGACATTGTCCCATTGGGTAAAGGGTGGAGATTGTCCCATTGGGTAAAGGGTGGAGATTGTCCCATTGGGTAAAGGGTGGAGATTTTTCCCTACTGGGTAAAGGTGGAGATCTTCCCCATTGGGTAGAGGGTGGACATTTTCCCATTGGGTAAAGAGTGGAGATTTTCGGCACTGCGTTAAGAGTGGATATTTTCCCCACTGGGTAAAGGGTAGACATTTTTCCCACTGGGTAAAGGGTGGAGATTTTCCCACTGGGTAAAAGAATGGAGAATTTTCTAACTGGGTGAAGAAGGGTGGAGAATTTTCTGACTTTCCAAGTCAACATATGTGCAGACCTGTTCGTACCCCCATCGTGCGTTTATGCAAGCAGGATATGGAATATGCCTTGTGGATAGTGTGCGGGGGGGGGGGGGGGGGTGAAAGGGTTAATTTTTTGTGTGTGCAGATTATGTACAGATTGCGGGAGTGAAAAGGGTTAAACAAACAGGAAAGCTTGGTTATGGGGGGGGGGGGGGGGGGGGAAGGGGAGACTTTTAAACTTACAGAAGAGATCCAGATGGAGAGAAAATATATATCATTCCCCCCATAGAGACATCTGACCTCGTTCCTTCCAGTCGTGTGGGTCGTGATTTCCATATTATCACGCCACATACAGTCTGTGTCTCTTCCGCCCGGAGACTTGAGAGCAAAAGCCGTTAGTTCCAACGTTAAGTCGAATTGTCTGAGAGCACAGGGCCGTTCGTTAACCGTTAGGTGGAATGGTCTGAAAGGGAGTTTTTTTTTTTTTTTTTTTTTTTTTTTTTTTTTTTTTTTTTTTTTTTTTTAGTGAAAGAACGTTTTTGTCCTCAGTACTGAAATCCTGGACTATTGAGTCTGAGTGGATTACCTGTTTCGAGTGATTTTCTTCAGTTCTGTTCTCCTCCTTTTCTTTCTGTTTGTCTGTCTGCCTGCCTGTTTGTCTGTCTGCCTGCCTGCTTGCTTGTCTGACTGCCTATTTGCCTGTCTGCTTGACTGCATGTCTACCTGTCTGTCAGCCTGCTTGTCTGCCTGTCTTTGTGTCTCTCTCTGTCCTTGTCTCTGTGTCTGTATCTGTGTGTCTCTGTCTTTCGCTGTCCATTTCTCTCTTTCTGTCCATCTATCTGAAATTTTGATTTTTTTTTTTTGGCAATCTCTTGTATTCTATTATTTTAACACGAAGAACAGCACAATTCAAAAAGCACTTTTATATCAGTCAATCTCTCCTGCTCATCGAAATATCGGGAAAGTCTTGCTGGTGTGTGTGTGTGTATGATTGTTACGTATGTGTGTATGTTTGTCTAATTGTTCTTTGTGTGTGTGTGATTGTTCTTGATGTGTATATATTTGTGTGTGTATAATTGTTCTCGATGTGTGTAATTGTTCTTTGTGTGTGTTGTTTATTTGTTCTGTGTGTGTAATTGTGTGTGTGTAATTGTTCTTTGTGTGTGTTGTGTGTTTGTGTGTGTGTGTGTGGTTGTGGTGTGTGTGTGTGTGTGTGTGTGTGTGTGTTGTTGTGTGTGTAGTGTGGTTTTTGTCGTCATTTGTGTAGTGAAATGGCTACCATGTGGTGTCGGCAGCTGGGAAGTGATTGTGATTGTCTGGAAAGTGGCGAGTCATTGGTGCTCTGGGTCCTTTTCCGGCACTTCGGGTGTTTGTTGTTCATCGTTAGAAAATGAAGTTTTACTTCATGTTATTCTTTGTCTCTCTCTTCTGTCTATCTGTCTGTCTCTGTCTGTCTGTCTTTGTCTCTGCCCTGCGTCTCTCTGTGTGTCTCTCTGTCTGTCTGCCTGGCTGTCTGTCTCTGTCTGTCTGTGTCTCTGTCCCTGCGTCTCTCTGTGTGTCCTGTCTGCCTGGCTGTCTGTCTTGTCTGTCCTGTCTGTCTGTGTCTCTGTCCTTGCTGTCTCTCTGTGTGTCTCTGTCTGCCTGGCTGGCTGTCTGTTTGTGTCTCTGTCCCTGCGTCTCTGTGTGTGTGTCTCTCTGTGTGTCTCTGTCTGCCTGGCTGGCTGTCTGTCTGTGTCTCTGTCCCTGCGTCTCTGTGTGTGTGTCTCTCTGTGTGTCTCTGTCTGCCTGGCTGTCTGTCTGTCTGTGTCTCTGTCCCTGTGTCTCTGTGTGTGTGTCTCTCTCTCTGTCTCTGCCTGGCTGTCTGTCTGTGTCTCTGTCTGTCTGTGTCTCTGTCTGTCTGTGTCTCTGTCACTGTCTGTCTGTGTCTCTGTCCCTGCGTCTATCTGTGTGTGTGTCTCTGTCTGTCTGTCTCTGTCTGTCTATGTCCCTGCGTCTCTGTGTGTGTCTCTCTCTGTCTCTGCCTGGCTGTCTGTCTGTCTGTCTGTCTGTGTCTCTGTCCCTGCGTCTCTGTGTGTCTGTCTCTGTCTGCCTGTCTGTCTGTCTATCTCTCCCTTTGCTTGTTTTTTATGTTCTTTTATTTCCCCCTCTTCCTTCCTTCCTTTCTTTGTTTTTCTGTCCCCACCGCTATATCCGTACTCTTTTGTTTTCCTTTTGTTTTCTTCCTTCTTTTTCATATCTTTCTCTATTATCGTATGAATATCAAGTCGTGGACTGCTTCTATTGCCTTCTCCATTAATGCAATCTCAGGAAGAGCAATAGGTTGGTTGATAGGGTTATTCTGATCGATTTACGAGTGTTGCTCTCTTTCTGCTCTCTGTTTCTGTCTCTCTCTCTCTCTCTCTCTCTCTCTCTCTCTCTCTCTCACACACACACACACACATTCTCTCTCTCTCTCTCTCTGTTTCTCACACACACACACACACACATACACACACACACACACACACACACACACACACACACACACACACACACACACACACACACACACACACACACACACCACACATTCTCTCTCTGTTTCTCTCTCTCTTTCTCTGTGTCTGTCTGTCTCTGTCTGTCTGTCTCTCTTTCTCTCTCTGTTTCTGTCTCTCTGTTTCTGTCTGTCTGTCTGTCAGTCTCTCTCTCTCTCTATTCCCCTATTTCTCTATCGCTCCCTCTTGCTCCCTCTTGTGCTGTGTAAGTGTGTGTACCTGCGTGCGCGCTTGTGTATGTGTGTGAGTATATGTGTACGTACGTTCGTACGTGCTTAAAATAATGCGTGCACATGTATCTATGCAACAGGAAACATTGACATTTGACATGTCCTTCAAAACTCTAATGATCCTTTTTTGTAGCCTCTTCAGACATATACTTTCAAATCCAAATGTTCAGATTATGTGAAAATGTAGCATAGATATACCACCATACATGTGTAAATTATAGACTAGATATGATCCCCACCGCAATAACGTGTAGGGCAGCAGATGACTTATTGAACTGCATATCAAGCAGACATGCCATTCCGCATTTGTCAAGAGTTTGAAAACTTTTACATTTCATTGAAAAACATGACAACAGTTTAGCAACAACACGATGTCTTCTTCACACACACACACACACACACACACGCATGCACACATGCAAGCACGCACGCACGCATACACATACACGAACACACAGGAACGCGCGTAAGCAAGCGCGCGCGCGCACACACACACACACACACACACACACACACACACACACACACACACACACACACACACACACACACACACACACTCTCTCTCTCTCTCTCCCCTCTCTCTCACGCACACACACACAACGCATGCACCCATGCCCATGCATATGCGCTCCATCCAAATCCGCCACCAGATACTTGGCAAACTTCTTAAGCCTGCGCAAAACCCTATGCCTTGGCAAGGTCTTGAAATGAGGAAGAGGAGGGGGGGGGGGGGGGAGAAGGGACCTATGAAACGCTAAGCTGACCCTACCGGGCTAATGGAGACATTTAGGCGAGAAGTGGACAGGTCAGTTTTAATGGTGCGAGGTGGGTTTCAACTCGAGTCCACAACTCTATCAGCATAACTAGCCAGCCTTTTGATTATTTGTTTAAAGCGCCTTAGTAACAAAGGAAAGGAAAGGAAAGGAAACGCAACACAAAACACAGAAAATACACAGAACACACAACACACACACACAAACACACACAAAATGCAAAACACACAACACACACAACACACAACACACACAACATGCAAAACAACACACACACAATACACACACACACACACAACATGCAAAACACACAACACACACAACATGCACAACACCACAACCACACACAACACACAACACACACAACATGCAAAACACACAACACACACAGCACTCAAAACAGACAACACACAACACACACAACATGCAAACACACACAACACACTCAAAACACACACACAACCCACACAACACACACAACATGTAAAAAAACACACAACACACACAAACAACACACAACATGTAAAACACACAACACACACAACATATAAACACACACAACACACACAAACACACAACACACACAACATGTAAAACACACAACACACACAACATGCAAAACACAACACACAACACACACACAACATGCAAAACACACACACACACAACACAGAACACACACACAACACACAACACACTCAAAACACACAACACACACAACCACACACAACATGCAAAACACACTACAGACACAACACGCACAACACGCAAAACACACAACACACACCACACACAACACAACAAACAACACACACAACATGCAAAACACACAAACACACAACACACACAACACACAACACACACAACACACACAACACACACAACGCACACAACGCACCCACACACAACACACCACACACACAACACACAAAGCACACACCACACACAACTTGCAAAACACACAACACACACAGCACACAAGCACACACAGCACACAACACAACACACACAACACACAACACACACACAACACAACACACACAACAAACAACACACACCACACACAACATGCAAAACACACAACACACACAACACACACAGCACACACAGCACACACAACACACAACAAACACAACACACAACACACACAACAACACGCAAAACACACAACACACACAACACATAACACACACAACAAACACAACACACACAACATGCAAAACACACAACACACAACACACACAACATGCAAAACACACAACACACAAAAGGCAAAACACAAAACAGAAAACGCACACCACACAACACACATCACACAACATACAAAACACACAACACACAACATACACAACACGAACAACACACAACCCACTACACACACAAAACACAAAACGCAAAACCCACACAACAAAACAAAACAAAACAAAACAAAAAGGAAACAAAGCCACACCTGCCAAACAGCCTCTACAGCCACAGTAAACAGAGAGAAGAGTGCTCTAGGCGTAATCTTGTTATCATTAGATAAAGGAGAACAGTAAGGAGAGATATATATGTCGAGGGGGTTTTTGGGAGGGGCTGTCTTCACTGTCACGCAGTCGTGTGTCTAATGGATGGACTGGATTACGAAAGTCACTATATATCAGTTTGTCTTCTCTTTTTTGGTATTTTCCTTGTCTGTTTAGTTGTTCTTCTTGTCTTTGTGGTAATACAAGCAATGGACATGTTGTGAGCTTTCTCTGTGTGTGTTGTGTGTTGGAAAGGCGTATTATGTGTGTGTGTGAGTGGGTTTGGTGGGTAGGTTTGTTTGAGGTGTGTGTGTGTGTGTGTGTGTGTGTGTGTGTGTGTGTGTGTGTGTGTGTGTGTGTGTGTGTGTGTGTGTGTGTGTGTGTCTGTGTGTCTGTGTCTGTGTCTGTATGTGTGTCTGTGTCTGTATGTGTGTCTGTGTGTGCACGCGCGCGCACGAAATTAGAAGTCAGTAGTCGGAATTTTTTTTTCATTTCACTGGATGAGCATACTCTCTCTGTTTGTCTGTCTGTCTGTCTCCCTCCCTCTGTCTGTCTGTCTGTCTCCCTTCCTATGTCTGTCTCTCCCTGTCTCCCTCCCTCTGTCTGTGTCTGTCTGTCTGGCTCTCTCTCTCTCCCTCCCTCCCAACCCTCTCTTAATTCTGTCTCTCTCTCCCCCTCTCCCAACCCTCTCTTAATTCTCTCTCTCTCTCTCTCTCTCTCTATCTCCCTCCCTCCCAACCCTCTCTTAATTCTGTCTCTCTCTCTCCCTCTCCCAACCCTCTCTCTCTCTCTCTGCCCCTCTCTTTTTCTCTGTCTTATCGCTGCCTACGCACATGTTTGCCTACACATGGTCAGACATAATTATGTACATATTTATATACCCCATGCATTGCGTCCAGTCACATTGTCATTAACAGATACATAATTTTGCGTGTGTGTGTGTGTGTGTGTGTGTGGTGTGTGTGTGTGTGTGTGTGTGTGTGTGTGTGTGTGTGTGTGTGTGTGTGTGTGTGTGTGTGGTGTGTGTGTGTGTGTGTGGGGGTGTGTGTGTGTGTGTGTGTGTGTGTGTGTGTGTGTGTGTGTAAGAGAGAGAGAGCATCACACATCTAGGCAGATTGACAGACAAAGCAAACACAGACAGATATGTATGGAAATGCCTTTAGCGCTTTAAGAAGTTGTTGTTTGTTTGGTTATATATTTGTATTGTCTATCAATCTGTCTGTCTGTCTATCTGTGTGTCTCTCTATGTATGTATGTATGTATGTATGTATGTATGTATGTATGTATGTATGTATGTATGTATGTATGTATGTATGTATGTATCTGTGTATCTATCTATCTGTCTGTCTGTCTGTGTGCGTGTGTCTCTATGTTTCTATGTATGTATGTATGTATATATGTATGTATTATGTCTGTCTGTCTGTCTGTCTGTATGTATGTATGTATGTATCTATCTGTCTGTGTATCTATCTGTCTGTCTGTCTGTGTGCGTGTGTCTCTCTCTATGTTTCTATGTATGTATGTATGTATGTATGTATGTATGTATGTATGTATGTATGTATGTATGTATGTATCTATCTGTCTGTCTGTCTGTCTGTCTGTCTGTCTCTCTGTCTGTCTGTCAGTCCGTCCGTCTGTCTGTCTGTGTATCTATCTTTCTGTTGATCTATGTTTCTGTCATTCCTTGCATCAATATATCAATCTATTATTTTTGGGGTTTTGTTTCCCAAGTTTCTGGAATGCATGCATGCGCATTGTTATGCACACTGTGCAGGTGGTATATTGCTA
>JAPXFY010000015.1:18176988-18181988 GCA_030674185.1 Monoplex corrugatus
TAGTTTTTGGATCAAGTAGTGTGGACAGCCAACAAGGAGGGAATTACAGTAATCAAGTCTTGACAGTACCAAAGAACAAACCAGGGTTTGTGCTGCCTGAGTAGTGAGAAGATGCCGAATGGAACTGATTTTCCGGAGTTGGAGATATGCGGCTTTGCAAATATTATTTACATGCTGCTTCATGGAAAGATTGCAATCAAGAGTGACACCTAGATTTTTCACTGAGGAAATGAAATTGACATCAGATTGTCCAATGCGAAGAGAAGAAGGTAAAGTGCTGTTTACAGATTGTCTGCCAGAAGAAATGATAATAGCTTCTGTTTTACTGTCGTTTAACTGCAGTTTGTTTTCATTCATCCATATCTTTACATCTTCAGTACAGTTTTGGATAGAATCAGTACAAGAATCGATGTCACGAGGATGCGTTTCTTTGTAAAGCTGATTATCATCAGCAAAAGCGTGATGATTGACCGAATGTTTTCTGATCACATCAAAAAGCGGTTGGGTGTACAAGATGAACAAAACCGGTCCAAGCACAGATCCCTGGGGAACGCCATACTGAATGTATGAAGGAAGAGAGTGGTTGCCATTTACGGAAATTGTTTCTGTTCTCTCTGTGAGATAAGACTGAAACCATGAGAGTGCAGAGGCTGAAATACCAAAAGTGTTTTGTAGCCTGTCTAGAAGAACATCGTGGTCTATGGTGTCAAACGCAGCAGATAAATCAAGGAGTGTGAGAATGAACATGTTGCCGTTATCTAGACCTGTCAAAAGATCGTTCAAGATTCTCAGCAGAGCTGTTTCAGTGCTGTGATGTGGTCTGTACGCTGACTGAAGGGGACTGAGAAGATTGTTGTGAGACAGGTGTTCATTGAGCTGAGTGAGGACAATTCTTTCTAGCAGTTTGGACAGGAAAGGGAGATTCGAAACTGGACGGTAATTTCTCATATCATTTGGGTCAAGAGAAGCTTTCTTTAATAGTGGTTTGACCAAAGAAGACTTGTATGGATCAGGAAAAGTACCAGAAATCAGAGAGTTGTTGATGATCTTGGTAATGACAGGCAAAAGAATATCCAGAGAATCAAGGAGCACATGAGATGGAAACGGATCGAGTTCACAGGTTTTGACAGGAGAGGCAAGAATTGTGCGTTTAACAACTTCTTCATTGACAGGGGAGAAGTGAGTGAGAGGCTGGCCCTGAAAACTGGATTCAACAATAGGCACATGAGATGAAGTTGAACTGAATTTATCTCTGATAGTTGTGATTTTGTTTTTGAAGAAAAGCAGAAACAGGTTTGGGAGTTCAATCAAGGGAAAGGAGGTAGGTAGTGGAGAGGATTTCTTTATCCCAAGCAACTGATTAGCCACCTGAAACAAACATCCACATGTCACACTGTCTTTGATTTTATTACAATAATATGTTGTCTTTGCACAATGAATAATTCTGGAGACAGCCTTTTTTGCTCTGTTAAACAACTGTTTGTGGATGGCTGAACGAGATTTAGTCCATTGTCTCTCCATCTGACGCCTGTGCTGCTTGGCAGCACGGGTTTGATCATCAACGTCTTTGAACCAGGGGTCACATTTGGCTGATGACACTATCTATCTATCTGTCTATCCGTCTATCATCTATCTATCTATCTATCTATCTATCTATCTATCTATCTATCTATCTATCTATCTATCTATCTATCTATTTTTCTCTGTCTGTTTGTCTGTCTGTCCTCTATCTGTGTGTGGCTGCTTTTTGTGTGTTTCTTTCTACCTTCTTCAGTCGTCACGGAGATGGGTCAGTTTTTCTCCTTGTGAATTGCCCCAGGGTCGGTACGCTGGAGACCGGCTTCCTGTCCCACCCGTTCTTGGGTTTGTGGGTGGTGGTGGGGAAGGGTATTGGAGGTTTGTGTGTGTGTTGTGTGTGTGTGTGTGTGTGTGTGTGTGTATGTGTGTGTGTGTGTGTGTGTGTGTGTGTGTGTATGTGTGAGAGACAGAGAGAGAGAGAGAGAGAGATAGAGAGAGAGAGAGAGGGCTAAGTTGTTGCTTTGCTAGCATGGTTGACAATGTTGACAATACTGGATGCTGGTGGACAGGGTGCGGGAATCAAAGGGTTAAAACATCTGCTTAGGATTTGAGAACTTAAGTTGGAATCACCAATCTGACAGGAGTGGCATTTTTCTCTCTCCCCCTCCACTTAAACTTGAGTTAGGTGCTAGTCTTTCAGAAAAGATATAATCCAAACTCCTGCACAAGACCAAGCTTGTGTGTGCAGCAGGCATTCAGCGCACGTTAAAGACCTCACGGCATCGAAGGAGTTGTTCCTGGCAAAATTTTGTCGTAGAAAAAATATCCACGTTCAGATATAAATAGAAATGTATGCATACAGATAAAGAAAAAGTAGGTGGCGAAGCACTGTGGCGACACACAGAAATACACGCATACAGGTAAAGAAAAAGTAGGTGGCGCAGCACTGTGGCGACACACAGAAATACACGCATACAGGTAAAGAAAAAGTAGGTGCCGTAGGACTGTGGCGACATACAGAAATACACGCATACACGTAAAGAAAAAGTAGGTGATGCAGTATTGTGGCGACACACAGAAATACACGCATACAGGTAAAGAAAAAGTAGGTGGTGCAGGACTGTGGCGACATACAGAAATACACGCATACAGGTAAAGAAAAAGGAGGTGGCGCAGGACTGTGGCGACACACAGAAATACACGCATACAGGTAAAGAAAAAGGAGGTGGCGCAGGACTGTGGCGACACACAGAAATACACGCATACAGGTAAAGAAAAAGGAGGTGGCGCAGGACTGTGGCGACACACAGAAATACACGCATACAGGTAAAGAAAAAGAAGGTGACGCAGCACTGTGGCGACACAGAAATACACGCATACAGGTAAAGAAAAAGTAGGTGGCGAAGCACTGTGGCGACACACAGAAATACACGCATACATGTAAAGAAAAAGTAGGTGGCGCAGGACTGTGGCGACACACAGAAATACACGCATACAGATAAAGAAAAAGTAGGTGGCGCAGGACTGTGGTGACACACAAATACACTCATACAGATAAAGAAAAAAGTAGGTGGAACAGGACTGTGGCGACGTACAGAAACACACGCGTTCAGATAAAAAAAAAAAAGAGTAGGTGGCGCAGGACTGTGGCGACACACAGAAAAACACGCATACAGATAAGGAAAAAGTAGGTGGCATTTCCGATTTATTTATCCGGCTGAATTTCACATGGTTAATCTGTTGTGATGGATACATGAATGAATGCATAGATGAGGATTTCGCGTGGAGCGTGTGCGTGCGCTCGTGTGCCTAATGGAATCGGAAAGGACTTCGTCCTCTATCTGTGTGTGGCTGTTTTTTGTGTGTTTCTTTCTACCTTCTTCAGTCCTCACGGAGATGGGTCAGTTTTTCTCCTTGTGAATTGCCCCAGGGTCGGTACGCTGGAGACCGGCTTCCTGTCCCACCCGTATTTGGGTTTGTGGGTGGTGGTGGGGAAGGGTATTGGAGGTGTGTGTGTGTGTGTGTGTGTGTGTGTGTGTGTGTGTGTGTGTGTGTGTGTGTGTGTGAGAGAGAGAGAGACAGAGAGACAGAGAGACAGAGAGAGAGGGCTAAGTTGTTGCTTTGCTAGCATGGTTGACAGTGTTGACAGTACTGGATGCTGGTGGACAGGGTGCGGGAATCAAAGGAATAAAACACCTGCTTAGGATGTGAGAACTTAAGTTGGAATCACGAATCTGACAGGAGTGGCATTTTTTTCTCCCCCCCCCCCTCCACTTAAACTTGATTTAGGTGCTAGTCTTTCAGAAAATATGATAATGCAAACTCCTGCACAAGACCGAGCTTGTGTGTGCAGCAGGCATTCAGCGCACGTTAAAGACCTCACGGCAACGAAGGAGTTGTTCCTGGCTAAATTCTGTCATATAAAAAAATCCACGTTTAGAGATAAACAGAAATGTATGCATGCAGATAAAGAAAAAGTAGGTGGCACAGGACTGTGGCGACGTACAGGAACACACGCATATAGATAAAGAAAAAGTAGATGGCGCAGGACTGTGGCGACACACAGGAACACACGCATACAGATAAAGAAAAAGTAGGTGGCGCAGCACTGTGGCAACGCATAGAAACACACGCATACAGATAAAAAAAAGTAGGTGGCGCAGGACTGTGGCGACACACAGAAACACGCATACAGATAAAGAAAAAGTAGGTGGCGCAGGACTGTGGCGACGTACAGAAACACACGCATACAGATAAAGAAAAAAGTAGGTGGCGCAGCACTGTGGCGACACACAGAAACACACGCATACAGTTAAAGAAAAAGTAGGTGGCGCAGCACTGTGGCGACACAGAAACAAGCATTTAGATAAAGAAAAAGTAGGTGGGGCAGCACTGTGGAGACACACAGAAATACACTTACAGATAAAGAAAAAGTAGGTGGCGCAGAACTGTGGAGAGACACAGAAACACATGCATACAGATAAAGAAAAAAGCATGTGGCGCAGCACTGTGGCGACACAGAAAAATGCATACGGATAAAGAAAAAGTAGGTGGGGCGGCACTGTGGCGACGCACAAAAGCACATGAATACAGATAAAGAAAAAGTAGGTGGCGCAGGACTATGGCGACGCATAGAGGCACACGCATACAGATAAAGACAAAGTGGGTGGCGCAGCACTGTGGCGACGCGCAGAAATACATGCATATAGATAAGGAAAAAGTAGGTGGCGAAGCACTGTGGCGACGCGCAGAAATACATGCATATAGATAAGGAAAAAGTAGGTGGCGAAGCACTGTGGCGACGCGCAGAAATACATGCATACAGATAAGGAAAAAGTAGGTGGCATTTCGGATTTAAAAAATGAAAAAGAAAATAAACAGGAAAAAAAAAGTTGGTGGCGCAGCACAGCGGCGACATGCTCCCCCATGGGACAGCGACCTGAATTTCACATGGTTAATCTGTTGTGATGGGTACATGAATG
>JAPXFY010000015.1:18189488-18201988 GCA_030674185.1 Monoplex corrugatus
CTCTGTCTCTCTTTCTGTCTGTCTCTGTCTGTCTCTGTCCTCTGTCTGTCTCTCTGTCTCTCTCTCTCTCTCCCTCTCTCTGTTTCTCTCTGTGTTTCTCTCTCTCTTTCTGTTTCTCTCTCTCTGTCTTTGTCTCTCTCTCTCTGTCTTTGTCTCTCTCTCTCTCTGTTTCTCTCTCTGTCTCTCTCTCTCTCCGTCTCTCTCTCTCCGTCTCTCTCTCTCCGTCTCTCTCTCTCTCTCTGTCTCTCTCTCTCTCCCTCCCTCCCTCCCTCTCTCTCTCTCTCTCTGTCTCTGTTTCTCTCTCTGTCTCTCTCTCTCTGTCTCTCTTTCTGTCTGTCTCTGTCTGTCTCTGTCTCTCTGTCTCTCTCGCTATCTCTGTCTGTCTGTCTGTTTCTCTCTCTGTATGTCTGTTTCTCTCTCTGTTTCTCTCTCTGTGTCTCTGTCTGTCTGTCTGTGTCCCTGTCTTTATCGCTCTTCCACCCCCCCCCCTCCCGCACATCTCGCTCGTTTGTGAGAATGGAATTGAAATAATTACAATAGTCTGGAACCGTGAATAAGGTACACGAGAACTGACTGATCCTTTACTTGGTAATGTCATTGTGTGTGAAATGGTGAGTCAGTCCTGGACTGGGTAATCGTGTTGTATTTATTCATTCGTGTTCTTGATAGCATTGTCCCGTTTCTTTGAGCTGAAATAGTGTAGGTTTGTCTTGTTCTGTTTGTTAAATAAGCGTTGTATATATTGTTTGTTATGATTTTTGTATGCTGTTTTTTTATTACAAAAAAAAAGAAAAAAAAAGAAAAAAACAATGAAATACAGGTAGCCTACATACACGTCCATGCACCAGTATCGTCGAAACATTATCATGCAGTATAAATAGTCAGAAAATTGCTTTACATACATTTCGAGCAAACGAGTTGAGACATACTAATGATAATAATAATAATAATAATAGTAATAATAATAATGATAATAATTGTAATACAGGTGAATGAATCAAATATTTTCAATCAGTGCTTTATACAAAAGAAATCAACCAACCAACCACCAACCAACCATCCAACCAACCAACCATCTAGCTGGCCAACCAACCAACCATCCAGCCGGCCTACCAACCAACCAACCGGTTTAAAATCTGTTAAAATTCACACGCATTAATGACTCATGTTTTTCGATGTTGTACACAGCTTTCAGACATCTGAGGAAATGGATCTGTATAAATACACCTTTATAGTTACTTATATAAATGTAGGACTTGGACTACTGCAAAATCAAGTCGAATATGGGACCTGATTTAAAATAATCTGTCGTGTCCAAATAATGTCATCTTTTCATTAAACATCAGTCAGATGGCATTGCCCAAAAGATTATTGATAGCTCGTGTGGTGTTTCTTGTTATCAGCGTATAGTGGTCGGGACAGCTGTCTGGGCTGAGAGCTGACCAGGAGGCAAACTAAGAAAATCCCCTGCCTAATCATTCCACTCCCTCCCTCACCTTGTGAAATAGCGGCCTGCATGGAAGCTGGAGGGAAAGGGGTGATAGAGTGAAGAGATTGAAAGGTTAATGGTTCGGTCACACGATTTATAATGTCCTACAGGGGGTTCGGCATCCACTTGCAAACAGCCCAGGCAGAAAGACCGCCGAGGCAGGGGTCATCAATCTTGGTCCTTGAGGCTAAAGCTGCATGCGCCCTCAGCAGGATCAGACCCACGTCTTTATAAAGGACAGAGAACACAAACAGAACTGTTCTGGTGGTGTCAGTGTAGGATTGGATAGGTCCTCCCCAAAGGACAGAGAGCACAAACAGAACTGTTCTGGTGGTGTCAGTGTAGGATTGGATAGGTCCGCCCCAAAGGACAGAGAACACAAAGAGAACTGTTCTAGTGGTGTCAGTGTAGGATTGGATAGGTCCGCCCCAAAGGACAGAGAGCACAAAGAGAACTGTTCTAGTGGTGTCAGTGTAGGATTGGATAGGTCCTCCCCAAAGGACAGAGAGCACAAAAAGAACTGTTCTGGTGGTGTCAGTGTAGGATTGGATAGGTCCTCCCCAAAGGACAGAACACAAAGAGAACTGTTCTAGTGGTGTCAGTGTAGGATTGGATAGGTCCGCCCCAAAGGACAGAGAGCACAAAGAGAACTGTTCTGGTGGTGTCAGTGTAGGGTTGGATAGGTCCGCCCCAAAGGACAGAGAACACAAAGAGAACTGTTCTGGTGGTGTCAGTGTAGGATTGGATAGGTCCGCCCCAAAGGACAGAACACAAAGAGAACTGTTCTGGTGGTGTCAGTGTAGGGTTGGATAGGTCCTCCCCAAAGGACAGAGAGCACAAAGAGAACTGTTCTGGTGGTGTCAGTGTAGGATTGGATAGGTCCGCCCCAAAGGACAGAGAGCACAAAGAGAACTGTTCTGGTGGTGTCAGTGTAGGACCTTCCCTCCCCTCACTTCCCTGGATGGTTATCCCTATCCCCATCGGCTGTATCACCAGAGGTGGGTGCCGACGTAAAAACTGAATCAATTCAATCAATCAATCAAATAAGAACTGTTCCTGGGAGGGCTCACGATTTCCACCACATTTTTCGTTCATGATTTGGGTTTAACGTCCTTTCACGCGTGTTTTGTGGGAAGACTTGGATGTCAAAACTTTACAAAAGACACCTAGAAATATTGTGGCCGCCCCAGACCATTCCTGCAGAAATCTGGTGGGTAGGGTGAGGGAGTGGAAAAGGTTAAGTTTTTGCTTCGCTGTCATGGCTGACAATACAGGATACTGGCAGATAGAGGTGAGGGAGTCAAAGGGTTAAGTCTTTGTTTGGCTGTCATGGCTGACAATACAGGATACTGGCAGATAGAGGTGAGGCAGTCAAAGGGTTAAGTCTTTGCTTGGCTGTCATGGCTGACGATACAGGATACTGGCAGATAGAGGTGAGGGAGTCAAAGGGTTAAGTCTTTGCTTGGCTGTCATGGCTGACAATACAGGATACTGGCAGATAGAGGTGAGGGAGTCAAAGGGTTAAGTCTTTGCTTGGCTGTCATGGCTGACAATACAGGATATTGGCAGATAGAAGTGAGGGAGTCAAAGGGTTAAGTCTTTGCTTGGCTGTCATGGCTGACAATACAGGATGCTGGCAGATAGAGGTGAGGGAGTCAAAGGGTTAAGTCTTTGCTTGGCTGTCATGGCTGACAATACAGGATACTGGCAGATAGAGGTGAGGGAGTCAAAGGGTTAAGTCTTTGCTTGGCTGTCATGGCTGACAATACAGGATGCTGGCAGATAGAGATGTGGAAGTCAAAGGGTTAAGGGCATGAACAAAAATGCCGTAGGAATCCTGTTGTGTGTAGCTAGTATCACAGAAACCACAAGTTACTGCTCCAGCATTCAGTAGCTGTACGTACAGCCCAACAACCCTACAGCAAACTAAGGCCTGAGTCAACAACGGCTGTAACTGCCAACGCTGCTGTGTACATAGAAGCCGTCAGCAACAGGGATTACTTGTGAGATGCTCTCTGCGTGTTATCTTGTCCAGAGAGCTGTCAGGCTTTTCCGTTGAGCCAATACATTCTACTATGAGGGAGCGTTGGTGTCTGAATGGAATATATCTGTTGAGCCAATACATTCTACTATGAGGGAGCGTTAGTGTCTGAATGGAATATATCTGTTGAGCCAATACTTTCTGCTATGAGGGAGCGTTAGTGTCTGAATGGAATATATCCGTTGAGCCAATACATTCTGCTATGAGGGAGCGTTAGTGTCTGAATGGAATATATCCGTTGAGCCAATACATTCTGCTATGAGGGAGCGTTAGTGTCTGAATGGAATATATCCGTTGAGCCAATACATTCTGCTATGAGGGAGCGTTAGTGTCTGAATGGAATATATCCGTTGAGCCAATACATTCTGCTATGAGGGAGGTTAGTGTCTAAAAGGAATATATCCGTTGAGCCAATACATTCTACTATGAGGAGCGTTAGTGTCTAAAAGGAATATATCCGTTGAGCCAATACATTCTACTATGAGGGAGCGTTAGTGTCTAAAAGGAATATATCCGTTGAGCCAATACATTCTACTATGAGGGAGCGTTAGTGTCTGAATGGAATATATCAGTTGAGCCAATACATTGTGCTATGAGAGAGCGTTAGTGTCTGAATGGAATATATCAGTTGAGCCAATACATTGTGCTATGAGGGAGCGTTAGTGTCTGAATGGAATATATCAGTTGAGCCAATACATTCTGCTATGAGCCGATACATTCTGCTATGAGGGAGCGTTGGTGTCTATAAGGAATATAACTTCGATGTACATTCTATATTCCTATTGTTTAGAAGCCCATCTGACTGCGTAGAGCCATTTCAGGGCTTTAACCATCTAAAAAGCACACCATACCTCATTGGAGAAACAACAACAACAAAAACAACAACAACAAAAACTGGAAAAGAAATTTAACGTATCAATTCATTCGCGCACATAATCTAAAAATATGCCCCTTGCATGACCTCTCCCTCTAGTTTATCACGAGGGGATTAAAAAAACCCATCTGAATGCAGAAATAAATGAAGGACACTAAAACATATAAAAACGGACCTAAATTACCTGAAATTGCTTATGCGTACCACATTTCCTTCGAGCCAAAAATGCACATAATACAAGTACCAATTATTAATCCTAAGAGGAACTATGTAAGGCTTCATCGAACACATACACGTGAATGGACCAACAAGGTAGAAAAAAGATAGGGAGAAATGACAGAAAGCAAAGGAGCAAAGCAGAAACAAACAGAGCGACACAAAAGAGGAAATTTCTGGCACAGAATTTCCACAAGATGGGGATACTTCTTATACTGAAAGAACCCTGGCGTCCCAGGGGTGGGGGTGAGTGGGTGGGGGGGGGGGGGGGTAACTTCGATGTTTTGCGGAGACCGGAACTTCTATGTTATGTAATTCCGTTTCCTGTGCGATATGAGCAGTTTCCATGACGTTAGTGCTCTGAGTTTTATGAAAGACCAGGAACCATCAGTACAATCGTGTGACGTAAAATCAAGGCAACTGTTGGTCTGTCAGCTCATTGCAGGGGGCTGCTTCATGGCACATCTTGTTTGTAGTATCAGTTATATGAATGTGTGCACACCTGTAAGTGCCTACATCCTCGTCGTATTTGTACACACGCAGAACATCAGATACTCACGTTAACCCTTTGACTCCGGCATCCTGCCCCAAAATCCTGCATTACCAACCGACCTGCTTAGCAAAGCAACACTGATTCCTCACCTATCCACCACCAGCTTCCTGGATTAAGCTTCTGCATTGGTGGGGATAGGGTGCGGGAGTCAAAGGGTTAAATATTCTGTAAGTCATGTCAGTGTCTGGTCGCTTTTGGAAACATGAAAAGACCCAGCATGTACGTCCGTGTCTTTGCATTCAATCAAATAAACTCCGTTTTTTCACTTCTTAAAAAAAAAAAAAATGAAGAAGCACCATAGTGTAGTATACGTGTGACGAGCCGTTGAGCATCAGACACCTTATTGATTGCTGGGACTTGCACGATGCGAGACATAAAGCACTACACGGCGGACTCCTTAAAGAACCTCCTCAGAGACGTCCGTCTGGATGCAGTTTTACCAGTTTTTAAGAGAGATCAATAGATTTTCCCCTGATATGATTTTACGTACGAATATGTTTTTTCTTTAAACGCATTTTAGACTTGCAAGGATAACGGTGAGCATGGTTTCAACTGTTGTCTTTTTACTTAAATGTGGTTGTCGTTTTTAACGTGGTGTTAACCCTGATGTGGCTGTAGTAGTCGGCTGGGCTATAAGCAATATGAACATGCACCTGAACTAGCACGCACGTCTATCGAAGACGGAGTATGCAAACTGAGTGGCTGCACACCCGCCATTACCGTGTGGGCAAAACGATGTGCACGCGCGTGCGCCTCCGAGAAAAAATTACTTTCACTTATCCAATTATTTTTGGTTTTAAAGAATTTCTGTTATAAATAGTAATCTCCTTTGCTTTGTGCCATCAGCGCACCATACTCATCTCGGATTCTTTCCCTTTGCTGCGTGTCTGGTGATATTCCGGTGTTTGAGGGAAGAGGGTAATTACTGTCTTTGAGGACGTCCCTGGAGGGTATGAGACGTATGTGAGGTAGACAGTGCAGGCCGTGATTACAGTGCTTGCTGGCCAGTGGATCGCGCCTTCCTCCCGCTTTGAATGTCTGCTCCTTTACGCAAACGTAGTCAGTCAATACAGAGATACGTTACACTCCTTTCTTTATGAACATCGTTATATAGAGATATACTATGATCCTTTCTTTATAAACATACATTTGTTAGAGACTTCCCCGTGGGGATGCAGGGCTCTTTCGGTATGAATAGTATCCCTACTCCCCATAGGGATGCCGGGGTCTCTTTCGTATAAATAGTATCCCCACCTTCTGGAAATTCTGTGCTACAACTTTCCTCTTTTCTATCACTGAGAGGAGTGTTCTGAGCTGACTGTTTTTGTACTTTGCATCTGCTTCTATGCTAGCTGAATGGGTAGCGCAAACTGTGTTAGATTTGAGAAGTTCTATACAACATGGGAGATAATTCTCAAGAGTTATGTCCTTTGATTATATTATCTTTCTTTGTTGTTTTCTTCTTTCTTTGCTTTCTGTCATTTCTTCCTATCGTTTTCTGACTTGTTGGTTTATTCACATGTATGTGTAAGTGCATTTTTTAGCTCTAGGGAAATGAGATATGCGGCAGCAATTTTAGGTAATTTAGGCCTTTTTTGTATATGTTTTAGTGTCCTTAGTTATGTTTAAGTTTGTATTCAGTGTTTTTAAATCCCCTGTGCGATGAATTACACAGAATGGTCAACGCCAGGGGTATGTCCTTAGATTATGTGCGCAAATGCATTGATATGTGCACTTAATTATTCTTTTCCTTCATTTTTTCCTGTTGAAGTATTGTGTATGTTTTGAAACGGTTATAGCTCTGATATGGGTGTTCGCAGTCGGCTGGGCTTTAAACAAAAATAACGTAACAGTAATTTATTACAGACACTACACGAGTTTTGAGCGCGCGTGTACACAAACACACACACACGCTGGAACACACGCACACACACGCAGGGACACACACACACACGCGCGCGCGCGCGCGCGCGCACACCACACACACACACACCACACACACACAACAATAATGCACACGCATTGCATATTCACACTTGCAGCAAAGTATACCTGTAACGGGGAACACCTCGTAACGGATGGAGATTTGCAGATCCTCAGTCAACATGTGTGCAGATCTGCCAGTGCTAAACCCCCTTTGTGCGTAACGCGTGCAGAATTACGAAACATGCACGTTGCAAAATCGTGTAGATCATGTCAGTGGCTGGCTATAGGTGAAATCATGGAAACATGCACGTTGAAAATCCTGTAAGTCATGTCAGTGGCTGGTTTATGGAAACATGAAAACATGCACGTTGAAAATCCTGTAAGTCATGTCAGTGGCTGGCTTGTGGAAACATGGAAACATCACGTTGAAAATCCTGTAAGTCATGTCAGTGGCTGGCTTATGGAAACATGGAAACATGCACTTTGAAAATCCTGTAAGTCATGTCAGTGGCTGGCTTATGGAAACATGGAAAACAGCACGTTGAAAATCCTGTAAGTCATGTCAGTGGCTGGCTTATGACAACATGCACGTTGAAAATCCTGTGAGTCATGTCAGTGGCTGGCTTATGGAAACATGGAAACATGCACGTTGAAAATCCTGTAAGTCATGTCAGTGGCTGGTTTATGGAAACATGAAAACATGCACGTTGAAAATCCTGTAAGTCATGTCAGTGGCTGGCTTATGGAAACATGGAAACATGCACGTTGAAAATCCTGTAAGTCATGTCAGTGGCTGGTTTATGGAAACATGGAAAACATACACGTTGAAAATCCTGTAAGTCATGTCAGTGGCTGGTTTATGGAAACATGAAAACATACACGTTGAAAATCCTGTAAGTCATGTCAGTGGCTGGCTTATGGAAACATGGAAACACGCACGTTGAAAATCCTGTAAGTCATGTCAGTGGCTGGCTTATGGAAACATACACGTTGAAAATCCTGTGAGTCATGTTAGTGGCTGGCTTATGGAAACATGGAACATGCACGTTGAAAAACCTGTAAGTCATGTCACTGGTTGGCTTATGAAAACATGGAAACATGCACGCCCACCAAAGATGCAGCAGACTGTTTACATTAAAGTTCGTGGTTCATAAATGCATGAAATCTTCAACCCCAAGTCTGCAAACGAACAGGTCTGTTTTCAGTTCTTGTCCTTCCTTTTTGTGTAATCTTTCTACGGTGTCCATAATTTCTTTGGTTTTTATGACAGTGAGTAGAGCCTGAGTCAAACACATATATGCAAGCACGCACACATGTTCACAGGCACACAGACATAACACACACACACACACACACACACACACACACACACACACACACTCACACACTATTCTCTCTCTCTCTCTCTCTCTCATACTTACACTCACACAGACACGCACACAGATACACATACACAATGCTGTCACCCATACATAAACGCATACGTCCACACATATACGCGCGCACATCACATACACACGCACACATACTCACGCATATACATAAGTATACATACACTTACACAGATACTTAAAGTAGCACGCAAAGGGAGAGAAAGAGGGAGAAGGAAGAGGATAATTATGAGGTAGGAGAAAAAGGAAACAGAAGCAAAGGGAAGGAGCGGGGTGGAGGGGGGGGGAGAGCAACCCAACAAATATGCTAAAACCCCACCTCCACCACCCCAAAATAATTCTACTTAAGACATTGAATGAACCTCCACCCACCTACCATTCAGATTAAACTCAAGTCACACGAACCACCGCACCTCAGATTTGGAAAACAACCCCCCCCCCAAAAAAAAAAACAAAAAAAAAACAAGAAAAAAAACAGAAAAAAACCCAAAAACAAACCAACCAAAAAACAACAAACAAACCCAACAACAACAAAAAACAAACAAACAACAGCAACAACAACCCCCCCCCCCCCCAAAGGTTTTGAGCTAATAAAGTTCTACCGTTGGAAAATAGAAACACCATCATCGTGGTCGTTATAGTCGTCGCTCGCATAATTGTGTCGGTGCGTGTCTTTTTGACGCAGTGCTGTCCCTTGAAGCTCTCCACTCCAGGCCTCTCTATCGATCGGAAATCACATTTACACTAATACGGTTACCTCCCTTCTACCTCTGTTAGCGAACTGCTTCTGAGCCCGTCAGTGCAATTGGATCTGTGAGGGAGGACAGAGGATTGGTGTTGGGGGGGGGGGGGGGGGGGGGAGGAGCGGGGGTGAATTCTTGTGTGTGTGTGTGTGTATGTGTGTGAGAGAGAGTGAGTGTGTGTGTGTGTGTGTGCGCGTTTCCGTGTGTGTGTGTGTGTGTGCGCGTTTGTGTGTGTGTGTGTGTGTGTGCGTGTGTGTGTATGTGTGTGCGTTTTGTGTGTGTGTAGTGTGTGTGAGTGAGAGAGAGAGAGAGTGAGTTGTGTGTGTGTGTGTGTGTTTGTGGTGCGTGGTTGCGTGCGTGCGTGTGTGTATGTATGTATGTATGTATGGATGTATGGATGTATGTATGTATGTATGTATGTATATATATATGTGTGTGTGTGTGTGTGTGTGTGTGTGTGTGTGTGTGTGTGTGTGTGTGTGTGTGTGTGTGTGTGTGTGTGTTGTGCGCACGCGCGGCTGTTTTCAAACTTAACTTTCCCTGATATCGTATTATTTTGCAAAGTTTACGTTTTCATTGCGTTGGGTATTAATTACAATCTTTCATGCCTCCGTTGTGGTTGATGGGTCTGTTGTATTCAAATATTTGTGGTGTGTGTGTGTGTGTGTGTGTGTGTGTTGTGTGTGTGTGTGTGTGTGTGTGTGTGTGTGTAAGCGCGTATGCGTGCGTGTGCGTGTGTGTCTGTGTGTGTGTGTGAGAGAGAGTGTATGTGTATTGGCGCGTGCACGCGTGTGATTTTGTGTGTGCATGTATGTATGTGCGTGACTGTATGTGTATATACATGTATGTATGTGTTGGCGCGTGCGTGAAAGTGGTTATGGGTGCGTGTGTGTTGCACGCGCGCGCGTGCCTGCAGTGCATTATATTATAAATCACATTTCTCATTCTAAAACATGAAACAAAAAGATTGCTTGTTTGTGCGCTTTGGGGCGCTTATTGATGCATTTATGGGGCATCTCTGTATGTAATTGTGTGTGTGTGTGTGTGTGTGTGTGTGTGGTGTGGCGTAGTGTGGCGTGTGTGTGTGTGTGTGGTGTGGTGTGTGGGTTGTGCGTAGTGTAGGCGTAGTGTAGGTGTGGTGTGGTGTGGTGTGGGGTGGTGTGTGTGTGTGTGTGTGTGGAGAGAGAGAGAGAGAGAGAGAGAGTGAGAGTGTGTTGTGGTGTGTTGTGTGTGTGTGTGTGTGTGTGTGTGTGTGTGTGTGTGTGTGTGTCCCGTGAAAAAACAAGGTTTCATTTTACGTTGCGTGTTATGTTGCTGTGTGTGTGTAATTGCCTTAGGTGTTAATTAAGTCTTCCCTGCCACCGTTTAGATAAATGGGGCTGTTAATATTTAAAGAGAGACAGGTGTGTGTGTGTGTGTGTGTGTGTGTGTGTGTGTGTGTGTGTGTGGTGTGTGTGTGTGTGTGTGTGTGTGTGTGTATGTGTGTGTGTGTGTGTAGAGAGAGAGAGAGGAGAGAAAAGAGAGAGAGAGATGAGAAAGAGAATGTGTGTGTGTGTGTGTGTGTGTGTGGTGTGTGTGTGTGTGTGTGTATATAATATATAATATATATATAATATATGTGTGTGTGTGTGTGTGTGTGTGTGTGTGTGTGTGTGTGCGTGCGCGCGCGGTCAAGTCGAATTTATGTATCAGCACCTTCTTTTATTAATACATGCGTTTGTTGGTGTGTCTGTGTAGAAAAAACGGGACACCCTGAATCTGGTGGTCAAGTGGTTCTTCCGCGTGTCCGAGCTGCCCTTCAGTGTCCGGGACCATCTGCTGCAAGACCGGAACAACGAGCAAGGTATCGGACAGTGTCTGTTGTTTTGTCTGTCTGTCTGTATATTCCTGTTTGTAGTGTTGTTGTCTTTTTGTCTGTTTGTATATTCCTGTTTGTAGTGTCATCTACCTGTCTGTCTGTTCCTGTTTGTAGTATCATCTACCTGTCTGTTCCTGTTTGTAGTATCATCTACCTGTCTTTTCCTGTTTGTAGTATCATCTACCTGTCTGTTCCTGTTTGTAGTATCATCTACCTGTTTTTCCTGTTTGTAGTATCATTACCTGTTGTCTGTTCTGTTTGTATCATCTACCTGTCATGTCTGTTCCTGTTTGTAGTATCATCTACCTGTCTGTTCCTGTTTGTAGTGTCATCTACCTGTCTGTTCCTGTTTGTAGTATCATCTACCTGTCTGTCTGTTCCTGTTTGTAGTGTCATCTACCTGTCTGTCTCTTTGTAGTATCATCTACCTGTTCTGTTCCTATTTGTAGTATCATCTACCTGTCTGTCTCTTTTGTAGTATCATCTACCTGTCTGTCTGTTCCTGTTTGTAGTATCATCTACCTGTCTGTCTGTTCCTGTTTGTAGTGTCATCTACCTGTCTTTTCTATTTGTAGTATCATCTTTACTGTCTGTCTGTTCCTGTTTGTAGTATCATCTACCTGTCTGTCGTGTTTGTAGTATCATCTACCTGTCTCTGTTCCTGTTTGTAGTATCATCTACCTGTCTGTTCCTGTTTGTAGTATCATCTACCTGTCTGTTCCTGTTTGTAGTATCATCTACCTGTCTGTTCGTGTTTGTAGTATCATCTACTGTCTGTCTGTTTTCCTGTTTGTAGTATCATCTACCTGTCTGTTCCTGTTTGTAGTATCATCTACCTGTCTGTTCTGTTTGTAGTATCATCTACCTGTCTGTCTGTTTCTGTTTGTAGTATCATCTACCTGTCTGTTGTTCTGTTTGTAGTATCATCTACCTGTCTTTCCTGTTTGTAGTATCATCTACCTGTCTGTTCCTGTTTGTAGTATCATCTACCTGTCTGTTCCTGTTTGTAGTATCATCTACCTGTCTGTCTGTTTCTGTTTGTAGTGTCATCTACCTGTCTGTTCCTGTTTGTAGTATCATCTACCTGTCTGTTCCTGTTTGTAGTATCATCTACCTGTCTGTCTGTTCCTGTTTGTATGTCATCTACCTGTCTGTTCCTGTTTGTAGTATCATCTACCTGTCTGTCTGTTCTGTTTGTAGTGTCATCTACCTGTCTGTTCCTGTTTTGTTGAGTATCATCTACCTGTCTGTCTGTTCCTGTTTGTAGTGTCATCTACCTGTCTGTTCCTGTTTGTAGTATCATCTACCTGTCTGTCTGTTTCTGTTTGTAGTGTCATCTACCTGTCTGTTCCTGTTTGTAGTATCATCTACCTGTCTGTTCCTGTTTGTAGTTCATCTACCTGTCTGTT
>JAPXFY010000015.1:18216988-18226988 GCA_030674185.1 Monoplex corrugatus
GATTGATTGATTGATTGGTTGAGTGTGGTGTGTCTGTGTGTGAGTGAGTATGTCGTGATTGAGTGTGTGTGTCTGTGTGTGTGTCTTTGTCTGTGTGTGAGTGAGTACATGTGAGGGGGTGCATGACTGCGTATCCTGACGCCGATCCATACACAGACAAAAACTGATGGATGGCCCCTCTCAGTCATACTTGCAAAACAGAACCACGAGTTCCTTCATCGTTCAATATCTTTCTGCTTTTGGCGTCCGTCTAACCCCTAAGGGGAGAGAGAGAGAGAGAGAGAGAGAGAGAGAGAGAGAGAGAGAGAGGAGAGAGAGAGAGAGAGAGAGAGAGAGAGAGAGACAGAGAGAGAGACAGAGAGACAGAGAGAGAGAGAGAGAGAGAGAAGAGAGAGAGAGAGAGAGAGAGAGAGAGAGAGAGAAAAGAAGGGAGATCTGTGACCCGAAAAATCCCTGCCTTTTTCCCAGTTTAATTAACTCTTTGACTCCCGCACACTGTCCGCCAGTATCCTGCATAGTCAACCATGCTAGCAAAGCAAAAACTTAACCCTTTGACTCCTTCACCCTACACACCAGCTTCTTGAACAGGAAGCTGGTGGATAGGGTGAGGGAGTCAAAGGGTCAAGTTTTTGCAGCTGGTGGATAGGATGCGGGAGTCGAAGGGTTAAACTCCTCCCCTGTCCACCATCTTCTTATGCTGGCCATTGCGTCCCCACTTTTTCCTTCGCCTACAACAGTTACCATCATCATCAGCAACACAATCCACACCAGGCTGTACCACATTCATGCGCTCGCACTCTTTAGTGTACAATACAAAAGAAAAAACAGTGTTTTTACCCTTTTTGGGTTCTTATGGCAAATAAATATGTTCGGAGTTGTTTCGAGTTTTAGATATTCGTAGTTAACACACACAACACACCACACACCACCCACACACCACACACACACACACGACACACACACACACACACACACACACACACACACACCACACACCACACCACACAACGCACACACACACACAACGCTACGACAGCATGCACGCACACACACACACGTACGTGCATGCATGCATACATACAAACATACACACACACATACATACATACATACATACATACATACACACACAACAATACATACATACCGTCTAATATCACTTATAGTGAAAAGACGTTAATCAAGGACGAACGAACATACATACATACATACATACTACATACATACATACATACATACATACATACATACATACATACATACATACATACATACATACATTCATACATACATGTGTTCCTGAGTGCACGTTGTGAGCGCGCGCGTGTGTGCTTTCTACCAGTCACCGCACACAGTAAACTCTCAATAGATCGCCCGTTTACCTCAGTGCAAACATTCCTCGGCAGTTCCTTCGTCGTTCATTATAATCCTGATGTAGCGTCGTTTCCTCAGGGACGGAGTGGGTTTCCTGTCCTGAAATATTTCTATCTCTTCCCCTGCCTCTTCCTTGCTGCCATCTGCCCCCTCCCCTACCCCCTCCCCCCCTCCCCTTCCCTTCCTTTGTCGTGTCGTCTGCTGATGGGTATCCTCTGGGACTGTGCGGAAGGACAAATCCCACCAGATAACTGTCGTGAGCCTTTACCAAGCCGACAGACCACACAAAAAGATGGGAGATAAATCCCGACTCCGAGAGATCCCAATGAGCAAAGGTTCGGGTGATCAGTCAGTTGAGATTTCTCGGTCTTATCTTTCTTCCAGGTTTTCCCCCTTTTGTGAACCCTTTGTCTCCTCCATCAACTGCAGAAACTTAACCCTTTGATTCCCTCACTCTGCAGGGAGAGAGCTGACGGATAGTGTGAGAGAATCAAAGGGTTAAGTTTTTTGCTTTGTTAGCATGGTCGGCAATGCAGGATGCTGGTGGACAGGGTGCGGGAGTCATAGGGCCTGAAATGGTCGGTCTGATGATCTGAATGAAGGATGTTTTCATCAAGTCCTCTCTGTTGCCCCAAGGCTGGTTCTTCCAGATTTGTCCCATTCGGCCACTGTTCTCTCTCTCTCTCTCTCTCTCTCTCTCTCTCTCTCTCCTCTCTCCTCTCTCTCTCCTCTCTCTCTCTCCTCTCTCTCTCTCTCTTTCTCTCTCTCTCTCCTTCTTTCTTTGAGAGATCAAGAGATTTCACCTGATCCGATTTTACGGCTGTTTTTCTTTAACTGCATTTTAGATTTGCAAGGGTAACATTGAGCGTGGTTTTTAACCGTTGTCTTTTATCTTAACTGGGTTGTCGTTTTTGACGTGGTGTGTTAGTCCTGATATGGCTCTTGTAGTCGGCTGGGCTGTAAGCAGTATGAACTGAACTGTGTTCTTTTCTTGTATATATGAACAGTGTGCAAAACTGTAGACCGTGCTGTTGGAGACTTAGTGTCTTGTGTGGCGTGGACATCCATGTCTGTGGAACAGCTCCATTCAGCACATGTATGCTCCAGTAAGCGGCTCTTTCAGTTTAACCTTTGCAGTACCGAATTATCGTCGTATTGGCATTGTTTGGGATAACTATGTGTAAGAGACTGAGTTAATAGCAGTAGCATGATATGTGCTCCTTTTTAACACAGTGGAAATAACGGTATACAATGTGCTCTGATGAAATGTATGATCGTCTCTCTGTGTGCCTATACAGAGTTAAGGATGGATCGTGGAAATCATCTGCAGGCTTGTTGTCTAATGTCCTCACTTTTTATACTGTGGTTTAACCACAAATCCTGCTTGAGCATGTAGACTGTGATGCTTATTTTGCTGCTGTGGTCTTCACAAAAGCTGGAGGGAAAGAGAGCACCGGGTAGACCCAGGGAGAAGATGCTGAACGGACTTGCAGAGTGGTTGGGGACAAGGAGGGTGGAAGAGATGCTTGAGGCAACAAGAGATAGAGACAGATGGAAGTCCATAATCGCCAACGCCATGCGGCAAGGCACCTGATGATGATGAGTCATCACAACCGGCGTTCAGATTGGTTGTATATTCCTGCAGTCTTTCTTCTTCTTTATGAACTTGGCTCTGGTCGGCTGCAGTCAACGTCTTATTCGAAGATTCTGGTCTGGGGTTGCTCTCTCATGATCTGATCCATATGAAATGTAAACCGAAGTGACTGCCAGCATTCAGGTAAATAGGAACCAGAAATGTACAAAGATGGAATTAGATCGCGTAGCCTTTGTCAAGCGAATGCAAAAGACAACAAAGATAAACAACAACAACAACAACAACAACTACAACAACAAAGGGTGTGAAAAGTTAGTGGTCAACGCCATGTCAGGGAAGTGGTCCACTGTTGTTATCCCACTGTGCGTTGACAAAGACCTTGGCCGAAAGTTTGCGCCTGTCTTGTTTTGATATATTAGATAGGCGTTCTGGTTCGGTAGTGTAGTGGTTATCACGCTCGCCTCACACGCGAGATGTCTTCGGTTTGATCCCCAGCCGAACCAATGTAAGGTGTTTTTTGGCGCCGCCCTCGTGGTGCTGGCCTCCGTGGAAAGTTGAGGTCTCTGCCACCTCACTCCCCTACGACCCCAGAGTTATGGAACTATCTAGGTAGGACCTCAGGACCTGGCCAGCTCATGGGTTCATGTGCAGGCTTAAGGCTTGTGCCGTGATCGTTCTGGATCTTCTCCATCGCATGGCACCTGTGACGTTAGTGCATATGGAATTCATTCCGAGCGCGGAGACGTCACCTTGAGAAATTAAAAGTGAAATTGAAATCTGATCAGTAAAAAACATGAAATCCCCTCATGCAAAATAACAGCAAACGGCACAACCTTGAGACAGGTTGATAAGTTTTAAATATCTGGGAACGATCGTTTCACCAGACGGCAGATGCACATCAGAAATAGCCAGCTGAATCGGCAAGGCACCTGATGATGATGATGATGATGATGATGATGATGATGATGATGATGATGATGATGATGATGATAAAGTGTAAACAATAGCGGTGACAGTACACAACCCTGTCTCGCTCTGAATGTGACTTTAAACTAGTCGCTGAGTCCTGCTGGTGAGCGTACTGCACTCTTTCTGTTTGTATAGATGGCCGTGATGTTGTCTAAACGCTGACCTCTGACGCTGTACAGTTCTAGCATTCTGTATATTATCTTGTCTCTATCTACCCTGTCAAACGCTTTTCTACCGACACAATTTCCGCATCCGTTAATACGACTACATTAATGTTTATTGTGTGTGAAACATGGCAGAAAGAACAACAAAGACCATTTTCATCACCTGCAGTTTTATGTGTGGACATCAGCTCTTTTATCCTCCACATAACTGAGCATTTCCGACACGAAAACTTTTGCCATTTAAAGGGAGAAAACATCGTAAAAAAGCATTGAATGGCTTCCCGGTAATATCGTTTTATTTGTAACTTGCGGCTCGTGATGTTCTCGGTGTTGTTCACATTATTACATGTTTGCATTTTGGGGCTGGCATTTGCCACAAATCAGGTTCCAATGAGAGGGATGTTAGGGGAATTGGAAGGATGGGGGCAGAGAGAGAGAGAGAGAGAGAGAAGAGAGAGAGAGAGAGAGAGAGAGAGAGAGAGGAGAGAGAGTTATTTGTTAAAGATTGGGTTTTTGAGAGAGAGAGAGGGGGAGAGAGAGACTAAACATTGGGTTTCTGAGAGAGAGAGAGAAGAGAGAGAGGGAGAGACTAAACATTGGGTTTCTGAGAGAGAGAGAGAGAGAGAGAGAGAGGAGAGAGAGAGAGAAAGGAGAGAGAGACTAAACATTGGGTTTCTGAGAGAGAGAGAGAGAGAGTGAATGAGTGAGTGTGTGTTATTTGTTAAGTTATTTGTTAAAGATTGGGTTTCTGAGAGAAAGAGAGAGAGAGAGAGAGAGAGTTATTTGTTAAAGATTAAGTTTCTGAGGGAGAGAGGCAGGCTGTTATGTGTTAAAAAATTGAGTTAGAGAGAGAGAGAGAGAGAGAGAAGGGGAGGGGCTGTTTCTTAAAGATTGGGGTTTTTCTGTGTCTGTTTTGTGTGTGTGTGTGAGAAAGTGGGAGAGGGGGAGAGAGCGAGAGCGAGAGAGGAGTCTTGAAGTTTCAACGTTTATATTTCGATTTTTGTGTTATTACGTCATATGAAATGTCGGCCGTGTATGTATGGACTTCGTCGTTAATCCGTTTTTATTTTCTTCAAACAGTTCTTCAAACACACCACGAACCGTTTTTCAGGCTGTTTGCAGCAGGATATAGCTGTTTACAGCAGGATATAGCTGGGATTGGATTGTCCCCAGTTTTTTGCCAGTTGTCAGTTGGAGGGTTTCCATTCAAAAGGGTGTATTTACCTTTTTTATCCCATGGGAGATGCGCCATCCTGGCAGGTCATCCTCGCCGTCTGTTGTTTTCAGTGATTCAGAGGAACAATCGTGCTTTTCTCGTCCTCATTCTTTTTCGGTCTGTTGTTCTATAATTTGTTTTTAATGAAGTGTACAGTGTTTGTAACCTCCCATGCGCGTGTCGAAATTCGGAGTGGCATTCATGTTGTCGCAGTGTTGTCGTGTCTGATTTATTTGTTTATTATTTATTTATTTATTTATTTATTTATTTATTTATTTATTTATTTATTTATTTATTTCATATTTTTTTATGTATTTATCATTTATTTATTTATTCATTTTTTTATAGTCATTTATTTATTCTATGTCATTGCACTTCCAAAGAAGACAGCGGCTATAGAATGCGAACTCCATCGCACAATCAGTTGGAGTCATGTAACAAAAATCCTATTAAGAATAATCATGATGAGGACAAGGAATAGAATCAGAAGAGAAATAGCAGATGAACAGTGTGAATTTGTGGAAGGGAAAGGAACTATTAATGCCATATACATCCTAAGAACTTTCATACAGAGGTCAATCGAGATGAGTAAGGAATTATGTTTATGCTTTGTTGATTATACCAAGGCTTTCGATCGGGTAAGACATAAAGAATTGATTAACCAACTAGAAAGATTCAGTATTGATGGAAAAGATCTACGAATAATCAGAAATATGTATTGGGAACAAACAGCTGCAATGAGAATAGAAAACGATATAAGCTCTTTCCAAAACATTAAAAGAGGAGTCAGACAGGGTTGTGTTTTGTCACCAGATGTGTTTTCACTTTACAGGAAAAACATCATGAGAAACCTAGAGCAAGACTGGATTAAAGGTTGGAGGAAAAATGATAAACGAATTTCGATACTGAGATGACACCGTGCTAATTGCAGAAAATGAAAGGGACCTACAAAACCTTGTGAATATACTAGAAATAAGAAAGCAAAGGTAAGGGGTTGGAACTAAATAGCAGGAAGACTGAAGTCATGGTGATCAGTAAAAAACATGAAATCCCCTCATGCAAAATAACAGCAAGCGGCACGACCTTGAGACAGGTTGATAAGTTTAAATACCTGGAAACGATCATTTCACCAGACGGCAGATGCACATCAGAAATAGCCAGCAGAATCGGCCAAACCAAAACAGCATTCAAGAAGATGAAAAGCATTCTTACCAACAAATGCCTATCAGTTAACATCAGGAAGAGAGTTCTTGAATGGTGTATAGAACCAATACTGTTGTGCGGATGTGAGGCGTGGACAGTCAACAAACAAAGCCAGAACAAGATTGAGGCTGCCGAGATGTGGTTTCTAAGAAGAATGTTGAGAGTTCTATGGACAGCAAAGAAAACAAACGAAACAGTCTCGATGGAGGCAGACACAGGAAGATCATTTGTGAGGAAGATTAGGAAAAGACAGGCAACATTTATAGGCCATTTTATGAGGAAAGGGGAATTGGAGAACCTGGTCACAACGGGAAAGCTGAAGGGAAAGAGAGCACCAGGTAGACACAGGGAGAAGGGTACTAGACGGATTTGCAGAGTGGCTGAAGACAAGGAGGGTGGAAGAGATGCTTGAGGCGACAAGAGAGAGAGACAGATGGAAGTCCATGATCGCCAACGCCACGCGGGAAGGCACCTGATGATGATGATGATGATGATGTGTATTTTTCCACTCTGTGGATGAAATGAAGCAGACAACGCTATCTGCTTCTTCATGTTTGTGAGTGTCCTCGGCCAATAATCATTTCGACCAGATTTTTGTTTCTTCTCTTTTCTTTCCCTGACGGGACGACCAAATTTTATTTTCAAGACCTTGCCGGAGCATAAGGCTTTGCGCAGGCTTTAAGAATCTGTTGGATAGTTTCTGGCAGATTTGGATGGAGCGCATATGGAGTTTTCCAAGCGCCATGAATCCCTCTTGACCCAACTCTAGGACTCATTTCCTTTTTCATTTTCTTCTCTCAGAGTCAAGGTTTATATTTGTAATAAAAGTAACATTGTGTTTTGTTACATTCGTCAGTTTTGCGAATGGAGGAGTTTGTTCAAGCTGGATTCATCCCACTCGGAGAATCCCGTAAGCGCTGTACGCAGATCTGCCAGCAATTATCTGGCAGACACCGTGAGACTGCGCAAAGTACTGTACGCTGGTAAGGTCCTGAAAATAAAATTTGTCGCCTGGTTGGCCCAAAAAGGAAAACGGGAAAAAAAAAAAAAAAAAAAAAAGGGGGGGTGGGTGGGATATAAAAAAACCTGGTTGTAATTCTTATTGGCTGAGGACACTCACAAACACGAAGAAGCAGAATGCGTTGTCTGCTTCATTCCACCCAAACAATAGAGAAAAAATAATATAGAATAAACAAATGGATAAAACTAGAAAAGAAAGATTAAAAAGAAAAAGAAAAGACTGCGAAAACATCAATGCCACAGCGAATTTGGACACGCGCACAAGAAGCTGTATCATAGTACACCTCATCAAAACTGGACGAAATTCTGTGCTTAACCCTTTGACTCTCGCACCTTGTCCATCAGCACCCTGCATTGTCAACCATACTAGCAAGGCAAAATCGTAACCCTTTGATTCCTTTACCCTATCGACCAGCTTCCTGTAGGAAGCTGGTGGATAGGGTGAGGGAAACGAAGGGTTAAGTTGTTGCAGTTGGTGGATAGGGTGTGGGAGTCAAAGGGTTAACATACGCATAAACAAAATGGAAAACATAAAGATGGGTAGTTAACAAGTAATATTTGCGGGCTGAGATTGAAATTGAGATAACAGATCTTGCGTGAAAAACATCGAAAGATAGCTCGTGTTTTAAATTTCTGACACCACCCATAATTCTTGTATGTATTGTTCTTGTTTTTTGTTGTTGTTTTTTTCGTTTTGTTGTTGTTGTTTTTTTAACGTGAAACAGAATCAGCAACCGTACTCATATGCAGCTACAACCGAAGACAGTAATATAAGTTGTTAAATTTGTTGCTATCAGAAATATTGTCGCATGTGAACGTGTGCTCGACATGGTCATATGCTTTAAAACACACACACACACACACACACACACACACACACACACACACACACACACACACACCAAACACACACACACACACACACACACACACACACATACACACACACACTCATACACACACACACACTCATACACACACACACACGTACACACACACACACACACACACACACACACACACACACACACACACACACACACACACACACAACACACACACACACACACACAACACCAAAACGAAAACGATTTCGACTCTTATGAGGTTGTGTGTGTGTGTGTGTGTGTGTGTGTTGTGTGTGTGTGTGTGTGTGTGTGTGTGTGTGTGTGTGTGTGTGTGTGTGTGTGTGTGTGTGTTTGTTTTACCGATGTATTCTCTCTCTCATCTCTCTCTCTCTCTCTCTCTCCCCTTCTCTCTTGCGTTTCTGTCCCCCCTGTGTGTGTGTGTGTGTGTGTGGTGTGTTGTGTGTGTGTTGTGTGTGTTGTGTTTTCTCTCTCTCTCTCTCCCTCTCTGTGCTCGCGCGCGCTGATTTTTCCAATGTTTTTCTTTTTGAGTATTTTTAGTTTAGACAGATATGCAAATCAGGAACGGAGGGTTGGAAAAAGGGGTTTTATCTAATAACCTCTTCCATCGCAAAATAGAACACTTACTTTCTGCCTGTGTCTGTCTGTCTCTATCCCTCCCCCTCTATTTCTTTCTCTGTCTCTCTGTGTCTCTCTTGGCTATGCTCTGTCTGTCGGTCTGTCTGTCTTCCTCTCTCTTTCTTTCTTGTCTGTCTGTCTGTCCTGTCTCCTTCTTTCCCCCTGTCTCTCTTCTTTTCTTTGTCTGTCTGTCTCCCCCTCTCTCTCTTTCTTTCTTCTTTGTCTTTGTTTGTCTGTCTGTCTTCTCTCTCTATCTTCTCTCTCCTCTCTTCTCTCCTTCTCTCTCGTTCTCGTCCTCGCTCACTCAATCCACGATCGATAGAATCCGTGTGGTGGTAGTCTCCCTTTAGGGGTCTGTCGATTATCAGAAGTTGATTCCCTTTGTCTGAAAATCATACATTGTCGGTGTCAGCTTTATCAGAGCCCTTTGTGTGGCCTGTACCTTGTTAGTTTGTGTGTGGATCTCTGTCTTTATGTTGTGACTCATCGCTCATGATTGTTGAAAAATGGAAACGACGAAGACAGAAGAGAAAAGAAAAAGAGTATATGAAAGAAGAGACGAAGAGTATAATTTTTTTTTCAACTTTTAATACATTTTTTGTTTAACAAAGAAGAGATATGAACATACAATGTAATAACGAAAAACGATATAAGTTGATACACGTGTGAGGACTACTGTGGGCATCTGACAACATGCAACATACATAAAATGTGTAACAATATTTCATACACTGGAGGGTTGAAAGTGAAATAAACAAGATTTCAAAAAACATGTCATAAATATGAATTTGTTCTATTGAAACTGTTGAGAAAACCGTGGCGTATAGTTATTCCACTGAGCATTAAAGATGGACAAGTGAAAGTTCATTTTTGCATTACGCTGTTCAGTTTTGAGTCTTGTGCTCAGTAGTCTGATAAGTCGGGACATTCGGATACATTTGTCAATCTTGCTTTTATAAATGATTTGGAAGCATTA
>JAPXFY010000015.1:18231988-18241988 GCA_030674185.1 Monoplex corrugatus
CTCATAGCTCAGCCTACAACAAAGGCCATGTTGTGTTGCTCATAGCCCATCCTATAACAAAGGCAATATTCATGTTGCTCATAGCTCAGCCTACAACAAAGGCCATATTCGTGTTGCTCATAACCCATCCTATAACAAAGGCAATATTCATGTTGCTCATAGCTCAGCCTACAACAAAGGCCATATTAGTGTTGCCCATAGCTCAGCCTACTACAAAAGCCATATTCGTGTTGCTCATAACCCATCCTATAACAAAGGCAATGTTCATGTTGCTCATAGCTTAGCCTACAACAAAGGCCATATTTGTGTTGCCCATAGCTCAGCCTACTACAAAAGCCATATTCGTGTTGCTCATAACCCAGCCTACAGCCTACTACAAAGGCCATCTTCATGTTGCTCATAGCCCAGCCTGCTACAAAGGCCATATCATTGCTGCTAGTTAGTTCGTGTTGCTTATAGCCCAGCCCACTACAAAGGCCATATGTTGCTTATAGGCCGGCTACTAGAAAAGCCACATTCGTGTTGCTCATAGCCCAGCCTACTACAAAGGCCATATTCATTGCTGCTAGTTAGTTCGTGTTGCATATAGCCTAGCCTACTACAAAGGCCATATTGTTGCTAACAGTTTATGTTGCATATAGCCCAGCCTACTACAAAGGCCATATCAGGGCAAACACCATGTTAAAAACAAACTCCAAATCGAAGTATAAAGCCAAGAGTTAAAGACCAAGTACACGATTACTCTTTGAGGTCTTCACTTTTAAATGTATACAAAAACGTTTCCCATAAGTATGATCATTTGAGTTCAACTCTATTGATCTGGCGTAAAAACTTGAAACTTAACGTCTGGATGAGCATCTCTAGAGAGGTTCTTTGAGGAGTCATCCGTATTATGCTTTTTCATGCTGCCTTACACACCGGTGGCGCAAAGGGCAGTAAATAAGTAAGTACCTGCTGGCGACCTTTATGGTCTGGTTGAGATAGCACGGGGGGAGAATAATATTCATTCTCTATGCTGGAAGCTTTCGTCAGCAAGCTGGAATACCTTTTGTTGATATTCACTAAGTTTTTACAGCCGTACAGTGCTGCACTCTTCACTGATGTTTTATTCATGGTAGATGGAGAGTACAGGGGAGAGAAGATAAACGTGAAGGCCAGGGGCAGATAATGGGCACCGGGGGAACTCGGCAACTGCTTATTACGGCCGTCCCTGATACTCATCTGAGGGAGGTGACAGGATTATGCAGAGCTTGGAGGAAGAGAGGGTGAGACTGTCTGTGGGGTAGGGTGGGGTGGGGTGGGGTGGGATTAAGGACAGGGAGGGGACGAGACAGAAGGGGATTTTGCCTGTAGGAAGGAAATGAAAGGGGGATAGAGTGTGTGTGTGTGTGTGTGTATTTGTGTGTGTGTGTTGTGTTTGTTTGTTTGTGTGTGTGTGTGTGTGTGTTTGTATTTGTGTGTTTTTTTGTATATTTGTGTGTGTGTGTGTGTGTGTGTATTTGTGTGTGTGTGTGTGTACTTGTGTGTGTGTGTGTGTGTGTGTATTTGTCTGTGTGTGTGTTTTGTCTGTGTATGTATTGTGTGTGTGTGTGTGTGTGTGTGTGTGTGTGTGTGTGGTGTGGTGTGTGTGTGTGTGTGTGGTGTGTGTGTTGGTGTCGGGATAGAGTGAAGCGAGGGGTAGAGATCCGTTGGGAAAGGGGAATGAAAAGATACCTGATTATGTCTAACGGCGAGGTGGAATTGGGGTGGGGAAGAGGGATAGAACGGTTGTGTGTAAGGGGTGAGGTAAGGGTAGACGTTTGTTCAAAAAGAAAGACACAATGCAGTGTTGATGAGGAAGGTGGTGAGAGAAGGAGGCAGATTTTGGAGAGATGGAAAGAGGACATCTAATTGTAGGGAAATTTGTAAAAAAAAGAAAAGGGAGGGGGGATAATGTTGTAGGAAAAAATTAATATAAAGAAGACAAGGAGAAAACGGTATATGCGTGTGCAGAAGGGACACCTATTCTAGGAATGTAACAGTGAAGACATCCTACATATATGTATATGATGCAAACAACAAGCATGATATGTATCATATATGTACTAAGGTTTATGTTGTTTATAACCCAGCCAACTACTAGAGTCAATATATATACTGAAAGGAAGGGACATACACATAACATACATAAACTTACAGAAACAGAAAGCATACTATGTATCATATCTGTCCTGAAAGGAAGGGACATGCACATAACATACATAAACTTACAGAAACAGTAAGCATACTCTATGTATCATATCTGTCCTGAAAGGAAGGGACATACACTTAACATACATAAACTTACAGAAACAGAAGCATACTATGTATCATATCTGTCCTGAAAGGAAGGGACATGCACATAACATACATAAACTTACAGAAACAGTAAGCATACTATGTATCATATTTGTCCTGAAAGGAAGGAAAGCGTGCAAAGAAGTACATGTAGATATATTTCTAGTGGCATGGCGAGACCGACACTCACTTCCTTGGATGGACGGGGTAGTAAACACTTTCCAGCAAACATGATTCACATTCCTTCACTGTCTTTACAGTATCATCATCATCATCAGATGCCCTGCCGCATGGCGTTGGCGATCATGGACTTCCATCTGTCTCTATCTCTTGTTGCCCCAAGCATCTCCTCCACCCTCCTCGTCTTCAGCCACTCCGCAAGTCCGTCTAGCATTTTCTCCTGGGTCTTTACAGTGTACAGAACATAAACTCAACCTTACAGAAAGTCTGTTCGTTCTTCATACTCATCTAATACCTGAACAGTCTACACGAAGAGCTCAGATTATGTGATGACTGCAGAGAAAGTCCTGATGACAGCTTTGAAAGACGACAATCCTGGGATCTCCCTGATGACAGCTCGGACAGACGGCAAACCTGGGATCTCTTGGGGGCATATAGGATCAAGCTGAAAAGCAAATAGGTCGTGTCTGGAGCATTATATCTGGCCGCTTTGGCGATTGTACAAACACTCCTTGCTTTTCTCTCTTAGTCTGGTGGCTGGGCTGGGCCTGGCTGGTACACGTTGTGTGGCTATGTCCCGGGTTTGTCATTCGGCTTGTGAACAAGGTAACTGATGACTGGGCCCGGGTGCGTCATGCAGCACACAGACAACACCACTTGGCTTGGCGAAATGGCTGCCGTGTGGCGACGGAAGCTGCAAGGTGATTGTTTTGGTCAGTGGCAAGCTTGTTTGGTCAGTGGCGAGCTTGTTTGGTCAGTGGCGAGCTTGTTTGGTCAGTGGCAAGCTTGTTTGGTCAGTGGCGAGCTTGTTTGGTCAGTGGCGAGCTTGTTTGGTCAGTGGCAAGCTTGTTTGGTCAGTGGCGAGCTTGTTTGGTCAGTGGCGAGCTTGTTTGGTCAGTGGCGAGCTTGTTTGGTCAGTGGCGAGCTTGTTTGGTCAGTGGCGAGCTTGTTTGGTCAGTGGCGAGCTTGTTTGGTCAGTGGCGAGCTTGTTTGGTCAGTGGCGAGCTTGTTTGGTCAGTGGCGAGCTTGTTTGGTCAGTGGCGAGCTTGTTTGGTCAGTGGCGAGCTTGTTTGGTCAGTGGCGAGCTTGTTTGGTCAGTGGCTAGCTTGTTTGGTCAGTGGCTAGCTTGTTTGGTCAGTGGCTAGCTTGTTTGGTCAGTGGTAAGCTTGTTTGGTCAGTCTTGTTTGGTCAGTGGTAAGCTTGTTTGGTCAGTGGCGAGCTTGTTTGGTCAGTCTTGTTTGGTCAGTGGTAAGCTTGTTTGGTCAGTGGTAAGCTTGTTTGGTCAGTCTTGTTTGGTCAGTGGTAAGCTTGTTTGGTCAGTGGCTAGCTTGTTTGGTCAGTGGTAAGCTTGTTTGGTCAGTCTTGTTTGGTCAGTGGCTAGCTTGTTTGGTCAGTGGCTAGCTTGTTTGGTCAGTGGTAAGCTTGTTTGGTCAGTGGCGAGCTTGTTTGGTCAGTGGCGAGGCATTATTGCTCTGGGTCCCGTCTAGCACCTTCAGGTGGTTCTTTGTTAACTATTCATTCTTCATACTTATATAATACATGTATAGTGTGCACGGAGTGTGCAGTCACTCAGATTATGTCACATAGACATGACTACATTCAGAGAATGCTATGTACATGTATAGGTCCTGGCTAAGTGCAGAGTATCGTCATCATCATCAGGTGCCCTGCCACATGGCATTGGCGGTCATGGACTTCCACTGTCTCTATCTCTTGTTGCCTCACGCATCTCTTCTACCCTCCTTGTCTTCAGCCACACTGCAAGTCCGTCTAGTGTTTTCTTCCTGGTTCTCTTTCCCTCCAGCTTTCCCGTTGTGACCAGGTGCTCCAAATCCCCTTTCCCTTTTATGCAGAGTATATTGTTTATATTTGGCAGCATTCAGTACTTGTAGCATTTATTCATGGTAAGCTGAGAACAGGCACGAAGACAACTTAACCCTTTGACTCCCGCAACCTGTCCACCGTCATCCTGCTTTGTCGACCATACTAGCAAAGCAAAAACTTAAACCCTTTGACTCCCTCACCCTATCCATCAGCTTTCTGCAGGAAGCTGGTGGATAGGGTAAGGACACCAAGGGTTACGTTTTTGCAGGATTGAAAGGGTTACAAGACCCAAGCAGATAATGGCAACCAGGAGAACTGGCAACTTGCTCATTACACCTGTCTGTGGTACTTGTCTGAGGACAGTGACAGGGTTATATACCAGGCTGAGGAAGGGAGATTGTCTGTATGGGGCACAGATGTATTGTCTGTATGGGGCACAGATGTATTGTCTGTATGGTGATGGTAGAGGTGAAGGGGTCACAGACATCTCTGTGTTGATGATGGAGATGTAGGGGGCACAGACATCTGTATGGTGATGGTAGAGGTGAAGGGGGGCACAAGGACTCGACTGGTTGAGACAGGAGTATACTTGCCTATTAGCAAAGGAATGACGTGGGCGGGGTGGGAACACAGACTTTTTGGAAAAAGGGAAGAGCACATTTTTTTCATGTTTGATACCGAATGAAGGGAAGACTACATACTTATCGGAAGTGAAGGGCGCATGATGATTAAAAGTCTGGAATACCCAGGTAATTCAGGGTAGGGGTGGGTGGGTGTTATTTTATACATTATCAATATCATTTTTTGTGAAAATTGATAAGGAAGGACCTGTTTGTTTAAGGATAAACGGGGGAAAAAAAGGGGGAAATTTCGACATTTGATTGAAAGGGTGCGCGGTAGATAGCCGTGAAAAGAAATGAGAAATTCTTATTCAAAGTGAGGGAAAGATAAAGAGTTTTGGAGAAGAAGGGTGTAGAAAAAGAGGCATTGTTATAAGGAAGGGGAGGACAAATTGCTTTTAGATCATTATTTTCCAACAGTATAGACATTGCCACAATACAACTTTAGGGTAAAGATCTTTGTTTTCCAACAGTAAATACATTGCCACAATACAACTTTAGGGTAAAGATCTTTGTTTTCCAACAGTAAATACATTGCCACAATGCAACTTTAGGGTAAAGATCTTTGTTTTCCAACAGTAAATACATTGCCACAATACAACTTTAGGGTAAAGATCTTTGTTTTCCAACAGTAAATACATTGCCACAATGCAACTTTAGGGTAAAGATCTTTGTTTTCCAACAGTAAATACATTGCCACAATACAACTTTCGGGTATAGATCTTTATTTTCTAACAGCCGAGACATTGCCACAATACAACTTTCGGGTATAGATCTTTATTTTCCAACAGCAGAGACATTGCCACAATACAACTTTCGGGTATAGATCTTTATTTCTAACAGCCGAGACATTGCCACAATACAACTTTCGGGTATAGATATTTATTTTCCAACAGCAGAGATATTGCCACTATACAACTTTAGGGTATAGATCTTTGTTTTTCAACAGCAGAGACATGGCCACAATACAACTTTAGGGTATAGATATTTATTTTCCAACAGTTGAGACATTGCCACAATACAACTTTAGGGTATAGATATTTATTTTCCAACAGCAGAGATATTGCCACTATACAACTTTAGGGTATAGATCTTTATTTTCCAACAGCAGAGACATTGCCACAATACAACTTTAGGGTATAGATCTTTATTTTTCAACAGCAGAGACATGGCCACAATACAACTTTAGGTATAGATATTTATTTTCCAACAGCAGAGATATTGCCACTATACAACTTTAGGGTATAGATCTTTATTTTCCAACAGCAGAGACATTGCCACAATACAACTTTAGGGTATAGATCTTTATTTTTCAACAGCAGAGACATGGCCACAATACAACTTTAGGGTATAAATCATTATTTTCCAATAACAGAGACATGGCCACAATACAACTTTAGGGTACGTGTATGGAGTATTGGCGAGTGACCGCTTACTTCCCTTGTGCTGCTCAGATGAAGACCGTAGGTAAGACATTCACACAGATTATGAATTAAACACACTTGCTGCGTCGACAATGTACCGTGCATAAACCCAACACTCAAGAGTATATTCGTGCTTTCTCCACTCGCTCGTTGTCTTGAGGGTTTACAGAGCATAAATTCAACATTACTACAAGTCTGATGCGTGTTAATTATGCATACTCCTCATCCCCGCCCAATGTTAAAGTCATTAAGACTAGGGATGTCTTCATTATTCATGCTTACTTTCTGCATTACATGATTTACATTGTGTACGGTACAAAAACTGACATGGCCACAGAGTGTATTCATTTTTCATATTAATCTGCCGTTGTTACGGGCCACACACAGGACATGAACTCAACACTGCCTGAGGGTATAGTCATCCCTCATACCGGTTCATTGCCTGAAGAGTTGTAACAGTCCATAAAATCAACATTTCCTGGTTTTTTTTTTTTTTTTTATTTTTTTTTTTTTTAGTAAATCGCACGTAATGGGTTTTACGTTCACGATCTGCATTATTTAAACCCACGTACAGCTTGGAGAATATTAATTTCTCACGGCAAACACTTGGCCATAATTATGGAAAAAGAAGTTTGTTCATACTCTTTCTGTCTCTGTCTGTCTGTCTGTCTTCTGTCTTTGTCTCTCTCTCTCTCTCTCTCTCTCTCTCTCTCTCTCTCTCTCTCTCTCCATGAATGGAAAAAGAAGTTTGTTCATACTTTCTGTCTCTCTCTGTCTCTCTCTCTCGCTCCTTCTCTCTCTCTCTCCCTCTCTTTTTTCTCTCTCTGTCTGTCTCTGTTCTTTTTCTTTCTCTCTTTCTTTTTCTCTCTTTCTCTCTCCCTCCCCTCTTTCTCCCCTCTCTCCCTCCTCTCTCTCTCTCCTTTTTGTCCCCCCTCCCTCCCCATGTGGTTAACGTGTCTGCAGCTGCATTTGGTTATATTCATTGTTATTGTTGTTTATTTTGAAATCAGCCCTTTTTGTTTGGGTTGAATGGTTTAACCCTTTAACTCCCGCAGCCTATCCACCAACTGCAAAAACTTAACTCTTTGACTCCCTCACCCTATCCGCCAGTTTCCCGCAGGAAGCTGATGGATAGGGTGAGGGAGTCAAAGGGTTAAGTTTTTGCTTTGCTAGCATGGTTGACAATGCAGGATGCTGGTGGATAGGGTGAGAGAGTCAAAGGATGCAGGATGCTGGTGGACAGGGTGCGGGAGTCATAGGGTTGAAATCACATCAAATCGACTAAATCTCTCTCTCTCTCTCTCTTGTGCCTCTGTCCTCTCTCTGTGTCTTTCCCTCCTTCTCTCTGTCTCTCCCTCTCTCTCTCTCTCTCCCTCTCTGTCTTTCCCTCTCTCTCTGTCTCTCCTCTCCCTCTCTCTGTGTCTCTCCCTCTCTCTGTGTCTCTCCCTCTCTCTGTCTCTCTCTCTCTCTTCTGTCTCTCCCTCTCTCTGTTTCTCCCTCTCTCTCCCTCTGTATCTCTCTTTTTTGTCTCTCTTTGTCTCTCCCCCTCTCTCTCTCCTCTCTCTCTCCCCCCCCTCTCTCTCTCTCACTCAGGCAATGTGCTGTGCAGGAGCAATTTTAGGTAACTTAAGCCATTTTTTATGTATGCTTTAGTGTCCTTAATTGTATTCACATATGTGCATTCAGGTTTGTTTTGTTTTTTACATCCTCGGGTGATAAATTGGACGGAATGCTCAACGCCAGGGGCATATCCTTAGATTATGTGTGCGCATGCATTGATATGTGTACTTATGTTTCTTTTCCACCTCGGTTTTTTCCTAACCAGATGTTGTGTACGTTTTGAAATGGTTATAGCTTGATATGGCTCTATGCAGTTGGCTTGGCTTTCAACAATAAGAATAAAAATAATCTCTCTTTCTCTCTCTCTCTCTCTCTCTCTCTCCTCTCTCTCTCTTTTCTCTCTCTCACTCTCTCTCTTGTGTCGCTCTCTCTCTCTCTCTGTATCTCTTTGTCTCTTTCTTTCTCTGTCTGTCTGTCTCTGTTTCTGTCTCTGTATCTGTCTGTCTCTGTTTTTCTCTGTGCCTCTCTCTCTGTGTGTCTCTGTCTGCCTGTCTTCTGATCGTTTCTGTCTCTGTACTGTCTGTCTCTGCTTTCTTCTGTCTCTCTTCCTTGTCTCTGTCTGCCTGTCTGTTTGCTCTCCTCCTCTGTCTGTCCACGTTTTCATGCTCTGCCTTCTTCTGTACTCTCTGTCCCCTTGTCTCTTCCTTTCTTTTGTCTCTCTCTCTCTGTCTTTCCTTCTTCTCTCCCCTCTCTCTCTTCCTCTGTCCTCTTCTCTCTTTCTCTCTCTCGTCCTGTCTCTCTCTGTTCTCTTTCTCTCTCTCTGTATCCCTCTCTCTCTCTGTATCTTCTCTCTCTCTCTCTGTATCTTCTCTCTGTATCTCTCTCTTCTCTGTATCTCTGTCTCTCTCTGTATCTCTCTCTAGCTCTCTCTCTTCTCTGTCTCTTCTCTCTGTTCTCCTCCTTCCCTTTCTCCTCTCCTCTCTGTATCTCTCTCCTCTCCTCCCTCTCTCTCTCTCCTTCTCCCTACCCTGCCCCTCCTCTCTCTCTCATCCCTCCCCCCCTTTCTCTATCCCTCCCTTCTCTCCTCCCCTCTCTCTCCCTCCCCCTTCTTCCCTGTATGTAGTCTACAATGCATATAAACCTGACACTTCTCCGCTTGGCTTGTTGCTGTTTTATTCATGGTAAGCTGAGAAGGGGGCGAGAAGATAAACGCGGAGCCCCGGAGCTGATAATGGGCACCAGGGGAATTCAGCAACTGCTTATTACACCCTCTCTCCATTACACGCTTCTTTTGATACTCATCGGAGGTGGGTGGTGTGGCTGATGGGTTTATACAGGGGCTGGGGAAGAGGAATTATATGGAGTTTGGGGGGTTTGTTCCTAGAGGGATTCGCGGCGCTCAGGTAGTTGCATATGCGCTTCACCCCACCTCTGCCGTAATGATTTAGAAAACAGAGAGACTCGCATGTGAGGTTAGAAAAGAGATATGAAAGAGAAATGTTTTGTTCTTGCTTTAGGGTGTGACATAATCCTAATATAACAAAACACGTTCCGGTTTTAGAAAAAAAACATGAAAAAAAAAAAAATAAGAACGCGTATTTAATACAACAAGACAAGACAGGCGCTAATTTTCGGCCAACTGGCCTTTGTCAAGCGTAAGATCGCAAGCAAACAAACATTGGATACAAAAATTAGGAGAGAAAGATTGAAACTTCCCTACTGCTCTTTTCTCACACTGGACAGAACAGCAGGGAAGTTTCAGTCTTTGTCTCCTTATTTTTGTATCTGGTGTTTGTTTGTTTGTGGTCTTACACTTGACAAAGGCCAGTTGGCCGAAAATTTGTGCCTATCTTGTCTTGTTATATTGAAAACGCGTGTTTGTTTGTTTGTTTGTTTGTTTGTTTGTGTGTGTGTGTGTGTGTGTGTGTGTGTGTGTGTGTGTGTGTGTGTGTGTGTGTGTGTGTGTGTGTGTGTGTGTGTGTGTGTGTGTGTTTCTTCTGTTTCCTGTTTGCTTGAACGCGGGCAGTCACACTTGTTTTGGATTACCTACCGGTTTTGTTTTCGTACCGTGTTGAA
>JAPXFY010000015.1:18249488-18256988 GCA_030674185.1 Monoplex corrugatus
TGAGGTTTGTAGTGGGGAAGATTAGAAGTGGGGGAGGAGGGGGTGGGGAGTCAGAGGACAGGTCGGTAGGGATGGTTTGTGCTGTATGGCTGCTTCTTTGTGTATTAAGTTGCTGCTTTATATATTGCTGCGTTTTTTATGTGCTGTTGCTTTGTGTTGTTGTTGTTGTTTGTTGTTGATACTGTGCTTGCTAACAGCGTTTTTCATGGATTGATTGATGGGTTTAGCTGAGTGTTTATATGACTGTCCCCTCCCCCTTTTGTCAGTAATACTAATAAAGAAACAAACATTTTTCTATTTACGTCAAATCAAGAGTTTTGTTTCTTATTCAAATAGACACAGGGAGAGGAACGGAGGAAAACAGGAAAGAGAGAAATATGCACTACGCACTTTGTGACTTCTCCAAGCATGGGGGAGAGAGAGAGGAAGAGGAGAGAGAGAGAGAGAGCGAGAGAGAGAGAGGGGGGAGGAGGGAGAAGGCTCAGGGTTAGTGTGGCGGTAGTTCTGGCTTACTGTGGTCAGAAACACTGTAGACTCATTTTGACATATATTATATATATATATATATATATATATATATATATATACTTTCATCTTTGGTTTGAAAACCAACCGTCGATAACCTCTTCACCAGATGAAAGCCCCCCCCCCCCCCCTTTTTTTTTTTTCTTCTTTTTTAACCAGATAGATCTATAAAATGGCTGTTATCAGATGAACCCTCTTTTGAAAGGAAACTTACCAAACAGCCATCTCTGAATGTACAAAGCAGAACAGACCCATAACTAAATGGTTGGGCCCTGAATGACAACTTGCTTGTCAAGGAACTAAGAGGAAGACAAGACCTGGGGGTGAGGGTTGGGAAAGAAGGGGTGATTGGAAGAGGAAAAGACTGGGGGGTTAGCGAGTGTTGGAACACAAGACAGTGAGAGACGCTGACCTCATTAACCCTTTGATTCCCGAACCCTATCCATCAACTTGCAAAAACTTAACCTTTTGACTCCCTCACCCTATCCACCAGCTTCCGCAGGAAGCTGGTGGATATGGGTGAGGGAGTCAAACGGTTAAGTTTTTGTTTTGCTCACATGGTTGACAACGCTGGTAGACAGGGTGCAGGAGTCTAAGGGTTAATAATGCCTGTGGTGGGGAGAGGCTGACAGGCTTTGTGGAGGAAGCTTGTATCTTCCATCGGAATCGAATCACAAAAGGGAGTGAAGGCTTACGGGTGCTGGAATAGCGAGGGTATTGGTGGATGGGGGTGGGGGTGGGGGGTCGGGGGGGCATCCTGTCCAATGCTCCGTGGTGTTGCCATCTTGTCCAATGCTGGTGTGGACTGTCCTCATCGATCGCCATCTGATTCCTGCTTGACTCAGCGTCGTGTTGTTTGATTGGTTTTTGTGGTTCACGCCACAAAGCATGCTGCTGCGCTTATTTCCGTCTGCTTCTGATGAAGCCTTAAAAAACTTTGTGTTTGATTAGTGTAAGGGGGTGAAAATTAGGCTTATTTCCATTTCCTGCTTAATGTCTAAAGACAAAAACTTTATAAACAGGAAGCTGGTGGAAAGGGTGAGGGAGTCAAAAGGTTAATTTTCCATTGTGCCTTGACTTATGCACTCTATCCACTAACTGCAAATACTGCAGGAAGCTGGTGGATAGGGTGAGGGAGTGAAAGGGTTAAGGTTTTGCTTTGCTAGCGTGGTTGACAGTACGGGATGCTGGTGGACAGGGTGCAGGAGTCAAAGGGTAAAATCAGAAGTTTTGTTTCCATTTTCAGCGAATGTTGAAAGAGAAAGACAGTATGTTTACATTCTCAGCTGATGTTTACAGACAAAAGCTTTATGTTTCCATTCCCAGCTAATGTTGAGAGTGAAAGCTTGATGCTTCCATTCTCACACACACAGACACAGACACACAGACACACAGAGCCACAGACACACACACACACACACACACACACACACACACACACATACACACACACACACACACACACACACACACACACACACACACACCACACCACACACACACACACACACCACACTTTCCATCCTTCTAAGGGAATGAAATAACTACGCATAACAACACCAAAGACACAGATCAAGACATGTGTTAGAAATGGAGATATAAGAGTTGATCACATAATAGCGAGAAAGGTGAGATATTGGCATGGTTGCATGCAAGTGATTTCATAGCATAACGAGGGGTAAAATGGCACTGATCAAGCCCCATTAGCCATTGCCCCCCCCCCCCCCCGTCCCCTCATTCTCCTTTGGTTGTTCAGTCTGGCGGAAAATGGACTGGGCACGTCTTGATGGGGGAGCACACACAGACAGGCTTACATATGGTAAACTGCTGGTTGTATCATCGAAAACTAGATTTATTAAGTTTTTTGTTTTGTTTGATTTTTTAATATTTTGTTCTTGACTGGAAAGCAAACACAGGCAGAATACTTGTTCGTTGGACTTCTTCCTTTCCTCAGTTTTCAACAATATGTGATGATTTGGACAGAATTGTCAACACCAGGGACATCTCTTTGGATTATGTGCTCGAATGCATTGATATGTGTACTTAATTTCCATGTTCAAGTATTATGTATGTTTTGAAACAAGTTACAGCCCTGATATGGCTCTACGCAGTCGGCTGGGCTTTAAACAAAAATAACAATAAAAAAGTAACAATCCTTGAATTTGCTACACGTGCACCATCCGGTAGAAAAGCGTGTGACGAATGTGAGGTTGTTGAGAAGGCAGGAGATGTTTAGTCAAGCAGCCAAGATTGTGTGTGTGTGTGTGTGTGTGTGTGTGTGTGTGTGTGTGTGTGTGTGTGTGTGTGTGTGTGTGTGTGTGTGTGTGTGTGTGTTGTGTCTGTGTGTGTTAGTGTGTGTGTGTGTGTGTGTGTGTGTGTGTGTGAAGGGTGGTGGGGATGTGTCTGTCTTGCTGCTGTAAGCTGTCTCTTCTTCTGCTGCTGCTGCTCTCTCTCTCTCTCTCTTGTCTGCCCCCATAACAAGGGCTTAGTGTGTGATCTCCCTTGATGCTGTGATGACGAGAGAGATTAGAAAAAAACTGGGGTAGTGGTGTCTTGGTGTAAGGTGGAGCTTTTGTGATAAGATGGATGGCTGTTTTGTTGTTGTTGTTTTCATCCGGAAAAAGTGTGGTCTAGATGTTCTTGAATTCTGTTTGTCTTGTCTGTGTCTCTTTCCTCCTCCCTCTCTCTCTATCTCTCTGTCTCCCTCCCTCCCTTTTCTCTCCCTCTCGCCTACACGCATGCACAAACGCACACAACACACACACATACACACACACGCAAGCGCGCACACACTACGCACACACACACACACACACACACGCACACGCACACGCGCGCGCACACACACGCACACACACACACACACACACTCTCTCTCTCTCTCCACACACACACACACACACACACACACTCTCTCCCACACACACACACACACACACACACACACACACACCTCTGCACACACACACACACACACACACACACACACACACACACACACACACACACACACACACTCTCTCTCTCTCTCTCTCACACACACACACAACACACACACACACACACACACACACACACACGAGAAGAAAAAAAAATCAATCTTTTAGACCACATTCAGGGTGGCGCTTGGTAAACATCTACAATAACGAGCGCGATAGTCAAGTGGACGAGACGTCAGACTACCAGTCGGAAGGTCCGGGGTTCGATCCTGCCTGAATACCTCCCGTCTGGTGGATAAAATTTGGACATTTTCCCCATCTCCCAGGTTCACGTGTGTACAGACTTGTTAATGCCTGAACCCTCTTAGTGTGTAGACGCAAGTAGAATGTCTATTACGCTTATCAAAGACCGTATAAGTCGTGTCTATGCCAGGTGGCTTCTGACAGCATGAAACCACCCAGCATGCACACCCATCGAAGATGGAGTATGCAGACTGTGCAACAACATACCGCCTGCACAATGTGGGTAAAAACAGCGTATACAGGGGGGTGCAAAAGTAGGTATACAGTAAGTATCACATCATTATTATAATGCTTAATTCTGCTCTCGATTAGAGGAATGTGTGAATACCGACGGCAAGCAGTTTGAGTATCTGAAGGATTAAGGCTGTGCTTGTTATTACATGTATAAGCAATATTCATTTGTTTGTATAATAAATGCAATGAGTATTGTACGTGGTTTCTTTTTTCATAACTGTATAACTTACTTTTGCAACCCCCCCCCCCCTATATATACGCATGTGAAGAAACTAGGAACACACACACACAAAAAAAAGATTATGATACTCTAACCGCTCTGAGGACATGCTTCCTTGGCTACAAATATTACCATTTTTTTGTTTAGTTTTTTTGAGCTGACGCGTGTTTAAGGTATAGAGCGTGTGTCTTCTCTCCCATCCCCCCCCCCCCCCCCCGCCCTTCCCACTGGCCCAAACGAACATGGGCGTGCTGGCATTGTTGCTTTTCTACAGTGACACCTTTGGGGGTCGGCGGACACAGTTATGTTCCTGCTTCCCCCCTCCCCCCGCCTTTCCCCTTTGTCTCTCCTTTTTGGCTGTTTGTGGTTCCTTGCTACATTGCTTTTCTGTTGCTCTTACTTTCTGGGTTCTGCTGCCTTGTTTGCTTTAGGCGTTTTTGGCTGTTTGTGGTTCCTTGCTACATTGCTTTTCTGTTGCTCTTACTTTCTGGGTTCTGCTGCCTTGTTTGGTTTAGGCGTTTTTGGCTGTTTGTGGTTCCTTGCTACATTGCTTTTCTGTTGCTCTTACTTTCTGGGTTCTGCTGCCTTGTTTGGTTTAGGCGTTTTTTGGCTGTTTGTGGTTCCCTGCTACATTGCTTTTCTGTTGCTTTTACATTCTGGGTTCTGCTGCCTTTTTTCGCTTAGGCGTTTTTGGCTGTTTGTGGTTCCCTGCTACATTGCTTTTCTGTTGCTTTTACATTCTGGGTTCTGCTGCCTTGTTCGCTTTGAGGCGTTTTTTGGCTGTTTGTGGTTCCCTGCTACATTGCTTTTCTGTTGCTTTTACATTCTGGGTTCTGCTGCCTTGTTCGCTTGAGGCGTTTTTGGCTGTTTGTGGTTCCCTGCTACATTGCTTTTCTGTTGCTTTTACATTCTGGGTTCTGCTGCCTTGTTCGCTTGAGGCGTTTTTGGCTGTTTGTGGTTCCCTGCTACATTGCTTTTCTGTTGCTTTTACATTCTGGGTTCTGCTGCCTTGTTCGCTTGAGGCGTTTTTGGCTGTTTGTGGTTCCCTGCTACATTGCTTTTCTGTTGCTTTTACATTCTGGGTTCTGCTGCCTTGTTCGCTTGAGGCGTTTTTGGCTGTTTGTGGTTCCCTGCTACATTGCTTTTCTGTTGCTTTTACATTCTGGTTCTGCTGCCTTGTTCGCTTGAGGCGTTTTTGGCTGTTTGTGGTTCCCTGCTACATTGCTTTTCTGTTGCTTTTACATTCTGGGTTCTGCTGCCTTGTTCGCTTGAGGCGTTTTTGGCTGTTTGTGGTTCCCTGCTACATTGCTTTTCTGTTGCTTTTACATTCTGGGTTCTGCTGCCTTGTTCGCTTTAGGCGTTTTTGGCTGTTTGTGGTTCCCTGCTACATTGCTTTTCTGTTGCTTTTACATTCTGGGTTCTGCTGCCTTGTTCGCTTGAGGCGTTTTTGGCTGTTTGTGGTTCCCTGCTACATTGCTTTTCTGTTGCTTTTACATTCTGGGTTCTGCTGCCTTGTTCGCTTTAGGCGTTTTTGGCTGTTTAGTGGTTCCCTGCTACATTGCTTTTCTGTTGCTTTACATTCTGGGTTCTGCTGCCTTGTTCGCTTAGGCGTTTTTGGCTGTTTGTGGTTCCCTGCTACATTGCTTTTCTGTTGCTCTTACATTCTGGGTTCTGCTGCCTTGTTCGTTTAGGCGTTTTTGGCTGTTTGTGGTTCCCTGCTACATTGCTTTTCTGTTGCTCTTACATTCTGGGTTCTGCTGCCTTGTTCGCTTTAGGCGTTTTTTGGCTGTTTGTGGTTCCCTGCTACATTGCTTTTCTGTTGCTCTTACATTCTGGGTTCTGCTGCCTTGTTCGCTTTAGGCGTTTTTGGCTGTTTGTGGTTCCCTGCTACATTGCTTTTCTGTTGCTCTTACATTCTGGGTTCTGCTGCCTTGTTCGCTTTAGGCGTTTTTGGCTGTTTGTGGTTCCTGCTACATTGCTTTTCTGTTGCTCTTACATTCTGGGTTCTGCTGCCTTGTTCGCTTTAGGCGTTTTTGGCTGTTTGTGGTTCCCTGCTACATTGCTTTTCTGTTGCTCTTACATTCTGGGTTCTGCTGCCTTGTTCGCTTTAGGCGTTTTTGGCTGTTTGTGGTTCCCTGCTACATTGCTTTTCTGTTGCTCTTACATTCTGGGTTCTGCTGCCTTGTTCGCTTTAGGCGTTTTTGGCTGTTTGTGGTTCCCTGCTACATTGCTTTTCTGTTGCTCTTACTTTCTGGGTTCTGCTGCCTTGTTCGCTTTAGGCGTTTTTGGCTGTTTGTGGTTCCCTGCTACATTGCTTTTCTGTTGCTCTTACATTCTGGGTTCTGCTGCCTTGTTCGCTTTAGGCGTTTTTGGCTGTTTGTGGTTCCCTGCTACATTGCTTTTCTGTTGCTCTTACTTTCTGGGTTCTGCTGCCTTGTTCGCTTTAGGCGTTTTTGGCTGTTTGTGGTTCCCTGCTACATTGCTTTTCTGTTGCTCTTACTTTCTGGGTTCTGCTGCCTTGTTCGCTTTAGGCGTTTTTGGCTGTTTGTGGTTCCCTGCTACATTGCTTTTCTGTTGCTCTTACATTCTGGGTTCTGCTGCCTTGTTCGTTTAGGCGTTTTTGGCTGTTTGTGGTTCCCTGCTACATTGCTTTTCTGTTGCTCTTACTTTCTGGGTTCTGCTGCCTTGTTCGCTTTAGGCGTTTTTGGCTGTTTGTGGTTCCCTGCTACATTGCTTTTCTGTTGCTCTTACTTCTGGGTTCTGCTGCCTTGTTCGCTTTAGGCGTTTTTGGCTGTTTGTGGTTCCCTGCTACATTGCTTTTCTGTTGCTCTTACTTTCTGGGTTCTGCTGCCTTGTTCGCTTTAGGCGTTTTTGGCTGTTTGTGGTTCCCTGCTACATTGCTTTTCTGTTGCTCTTACTTTCTGGGTTCTGCTGCCTTGTTCGCTTTAGGCGTTTTGGCTGTTTGTGGTTCCCTGCTACATTGCTTTTCTGTTGCTCTTACATTCTGGGTTCTGCTGCCTTGTTCGCTTTAGGCGTTTTTGGCTGTTTGTGGTTCCCTGCTACATTGCTTTTCTGTTGCTCTTACATTCTGGGTTCTGCTGCCTTGTTCGCTTTAGGCGTTTTTGGCTGTTTGTGGTTCCCTGCTACATTGCTTTTCTGTTGCTCTTACATTCTGGGTTCTGCTGCCTTGTTCGCTTAGGCGTTTTTGGCTGTTTGTGGTTCCCTGCTACATTGCTTTTCTGTTGCTCTTACATTCTGGGTTCTGCTGCCTTGTTCGCT
>JAPXFY010000015.1:18261988-18269488 GCA_030674185.1 Monoplex corrugatus
GATGATGGTGATGATGATGATAATGATAATAAGCATGATGATGACGATAATCATAATAATAACAAAAGCAACGGCCTGAAATGTATTGAGGCTCCCATCAATGATAATAAGCATGATGATGACGATAATCATAATAATAACAACAGCAACGGCCTGAAATGTATTGAGGCCCCTCATCATTTCTGACAGTAAGTTCGGTAAAAGTCCTCTGTGCTACTATTACCTCTTGCCAAACAGTCAGAATCATTCACTGCATGAGGCAGACGTATGTGTGTGTGTGTGTGGTGGTCCACCACGCCGGGGGAGTAGTTCTTTCCTACCCTCTGTGACATATGGGGGTCCGTCAGGCGATCCTCCCATCTAGCAATGAAATGGATGTTGACTGGTGGTGTTGCGTCCTCTAAGACTACAACTGATCGTCTGGGACCGGAGTCCTGAACTAACCAATTGGCCCGTCTGGAGTGTCGTGTTGGTATCGGCTGGGGGTCTTGCTGAGAAATCTGTGTGTTGTTTGAAAAAGAAAAAGGGGAAATAATGAAAAGGTTGTGTGGGAGGGAAGAGAAATGAGATCTGCTAGTTGTGTCTGCGTGTTTAGTTTGTGTGTGGTGGGTGGTGTTTTTTGTTGTTGTTTGATGTGTGTGTGTGTGTGTGTGTGTGTTGTGTGTGTGTGTGTGTGTGTGTGTGGGTGGGTGGGTTGTTTTTTGTTTGTTGTTTGATGTGTGTGTGTGTGTGGTGTGTGTGTGTTGTGTGTGTGTGGTGTGTGTGTGGTGTGTGTGTGTTGTACGGCGCACGCGCATGCGTGTTTGGCAGATTTAACAGCTGTTTACACATGGTCTCTACTATACGTAACTACTTGTCCAACTTATTGGGAAATGTCGATTTTATTGCGGCATTGCCCATTTATTTCATATAAAAGGTAATAGGAAATGTGACATAACTTATGACAGTGAACATTTACTGGCTGTTCATTGACAGAATTTGACCCATGCACCCATTTTCTTGTGCACTCCAAAGTAATATATTTAGTTTCATGAGTCCCGACTTTACAGATTTATTTGAAACTGGTCGTGTTCGATGTATAATTTACGGGAAAAAATCAAAGTAGACTGGAACAATATGAATATGGCCTAATCATCTTTTATTCTTCAGTCTTTAAGATAATGAAAAAAAAAAAAAGGAAGGAAGCAGGAATGGTTTGGGTGGATTGTTGTTGTCTGTGAGTAGAATCTCTGTGTTGGTGTGTGTAGATTTGTAAATGAGAAGTATTGGTTAACATTTATCATTCATGTATATGTATATGCTTTACCATTTGTCCCCTATCCCATTAATGGTCACGGAATCTTGGAAATACTTTCACAGTATTATAATAATCATGTCAATGAGGATGATAATCATGATGCTGTGGAGTTCTGTTGTGGATTGAAATTGACTGACAAGACAGTATTGCTGCTTTTTTCATAGCATGTCTGGCGTCAGCCAGGCCCGAGAGATACAGACACCAGCATTGTTTGCCAGAAATTTTTAGCAACGACGAACCCATGAATGGATGGGTCTTTCCAACGAGGCCATAGCGCACACAGCTCAGGGTTGGAGCCGGTTCGGGCCGGAAAATCCTGCAATGATTTTGACAGGAGTGACGAGATTTGAACTTACAACCTTTCAGTGGTAATCCTTTATGCTAACCATTACACCAGACGACTGGTGCTTTTACCAAATGTGGCATATAGATCTTATCCCAGGACAGTCGCATATTCGAAGCTTTGAATGGACATGCCATTGCCCTCACAGAGGCAAGGAATGGGGAAACATGTTTTGGTTATGATTTAACCCTTTGACTCCCGCACTCTGTCTACAAGCATCCTGCATTATCAACCATGCCGGGAAAGCAAAAACTTAACCCTTCGACTCCTTTCTGCATGAAGCTGGTGGATAGGGTGAGGGAGTGAAAAGAGAGTTCGCAGTTGGTGGATATGGTATGGGAGTTAAAGGGTTAACCGAGTCTGGGTCTGAAAATACCTTGACAACTGGAAGCATGGTATACAAGTTTCAGACTTGTATGTACTAAAGTCATGTTAAGGTTTTAAGTTGTCAAAGTTTTGTAATTTGCCTGAAGGAAGGTACACTATTGTGATTTGAAAGTATCGATTTTGAAGTTATATACAAGTTCCCCGAGGCGCTAGGTAAAAGGATTTTGTTTGTATGGCTGTGCAATCTTTTAAGTAACTGGGAAAAAAGGACCTCATATTTAACAGTTTCTCAAAAGAAAATCGTGATAGTAACCGAACGTGTGCTTGCTTCTTTGTTTTCACTGGTAAAAATAGTAAGGCAGAAACAGACCAGGTGGTTAATGGGTTTCCATGGACTCTGCTGGGGGTGGTTGGGAGATCCTTAAAAATTTGATTTGTAGTGTTTTGTGCTTTAAGTCATTCGCCATTGATGTTTCACATTCCTCAACTTTCCCATTTTCTTCCCTTCTCATGAACCGTCAGGAACTGTAAGATATCTCCAGCATACCGGGCAAACCCCTTACCGTCAAGTTGTATCGTTATTTGGTACAACGACCAGCTTCTTCTCTGCGGGAGACGTATCTGTCTGCCAAAAGGGAGATTACCGACATTGACGTTCACGCCTGTTTACCATCCAGTGAATTGTAGAACGTGTTTTGTCATCACAGATGGCGCGGTGTGCCGAATGGCCAGGTAGACAAGGCAATCCCTCGTCTGCTGTCTCTGTCAGCCATGTTTTCTGTCTTGTCGGCTCTTGAATCCTTAGTCTCGACAATCCCTTCCCGTTTCTTCGCCTTCATTCCGAAATCGATTGCCTCCACTTTTATCCCAAGGATACATACACTCTTCAGGAAATAGCTGAAAATGCTTTCTGGAAAGTTGAGGTGTCGCATGTGGTGTATAATGTAATGTTTGTAAAGACAGACCCAGAAGTGCCGCTGATCAGGTCTGACGTGATCAATAATCAATGATCAGTCAGTCGGATGAGTAATGATTTGTTGAATCGTAATAATGGATCAGTCAGTTGAGTGAGGAAAGAAGTTTGTAATGTCAAATTGATTTATGAATTCTTCGTTCATGTAATGGGAAAAAATGTTTGGTATGACAAGAGTTTAAAACGGTGATTTTGAATTATCTAAAGATTTGCATTCATTGATGAAAAAAAAAAAGATGGATCTATGAGATAAATAAACAATTGGTAAATACTACATGTGACTGAAGACAATAGTCAGTAACGCCAAATGCACTAAGAACTAGGTCCTCATTGTTCCCAGACAGGAGAAACCATCATGGGGTGCTGTGAGGTGAGTGGGTGGGTTGGATTGAGGGGAGATGAAGTGGGATGAGGGAATGAGATGAGATGGGGGTGGGGTGGGGTGGGTGAGGTGAAGTGAATGAGACAGAGACCCAGGATGCTGGTTGACTCCATTTGTTTACAGCTTTAGGGACTGCACAGTGAAAATTTATCATTGATGTCATAAATCATCCTTGTGTATGCTGTTTTCCAAACTCGTTTAGACTCACTGCACATCACACATAATCAGGCTTTAAAGTGGAGCACGGAGAACTCAAGTTGCTTGGCGAGCTGACCATACTCCACTATGTTGTTGCACAGTCTGCATCTTTGGTGGGCGTAGAGTCTACATGTTGGATGTTTTCATGTTTCCATAAGCGAGCTGCTGACATGATTTACAAGGATCCTTAACGTGTATATTTAATGTTCTGCGTGCGTATACAGACGGAAGGGGTTGAGGCATTGGCGGGTTGGCATACGTTTTGACTTGGGAAATAAAAAATATCTCCCCCCCCCCCGTCACACGGGTGGAGTGTCTTTACAAATCAGATCCAGGACCTTCCAAGTGAAAATCCGATATTTACCCGCGTGAATACCACGCCTGTTAAACATAATGCTGATAGTCTCTTGGCCGTCAAAAGGTTTCATTCAAATATTGACTTATGGTCTTCATGATAATGATGGTGATGATGATGATGATGATGATGATGATGATGATGATGATGATGATTGTGTTTCCTTCAGATGTATCATCATCATCATCATCATCATCATCATCATCATCATCATCATCATCATCCTTGATCTTTAAAAAAAAAAGTCTGGATTGAAGATCAATGATAGAGTCTTTATGAATGCAAACACACGCACGTAATGATGTGTTTGTTATCAGAAATAAATATTCAGACAGATAAAGTATCAGCATGTCCAGTACAGTGCAGGTCACCATATTGCTCTCTTAGCGTTCACGTGGAAGAAGTTTCCGTTGATGTGGCTGTGCCCATGACTCAGAACTAAACCGTTATTGGAAGCGACAGTTACGACGTTGTTATGGCCCCTGAATGGGGATGGGAATGGAACACAACACCTTGTTCAATTTGGCCGAGACAGCTATCTGTCTGTCTGTCTGTCTGTTCCCATCTGTCTGTCATTCACTCTCTCTCTCTCTCTTGTTTCTGTTGTCTGTCTCCTGCTCTCTTCCCCCTCTCTGTCTCTCTTTCTCTCTGTCTCTGTTTTCTCCCCTACCTCCCTCCCACACTCTTTCTGTGTCTTTTTCTTCCTCCATCCCTCTCTCTGTCTCTTCCCTCCTCCCTTCCTCCCTCTATGTCTTTCTTTTCCTCCTTTCCTCGCTCTGTCTGTCTGTCCTCCTTCCCTCGTGTGTGTGTGTGTGTGTGTGTGTGTGTGTGTGTGTGTGTGTGTGTGTGTGTGTGTGTGTGTGTGTGTGTGTGTGTGTATCTCTCCTTCTGTGTGTATGTGTGTGTGTGTGTATCTCTCCCTGTGTGTGTGTGTGTGTGTGTGTGTGTGTGTGTGTGTGTGGTGTGTGTGTTGTGTGTGTGTGTGTGTACCTCCCTCTCTCTGTATGCGTGTGTGATGAGGCAGGGATATTCAGGAGAGACCAAAGAGAGCCTTTTTACTGTCTTTGGAGAGACGTCCAAACAGGTTTGCTCTGGGTGACTGCCCTCCTGCTGATAGTGATGTTGCTGGTGTTTGTTTGTTTGTTGTTGTTGCCACTTTCTTTTCGTTGTTGTTGTTGCTGTGATTGTGGCTGGTCTTGTTGATGTTGTAAAAGCTTGTGTGCTCTGATCGATGACTTTAACGGCATATGTTTTGTGCCCTACATGTCTGTAAAGAACTGTAAGGAAGGCCGTTTACCCTTTAGACTTCATAGCAGAAAGTCCGTTCTCTTATTCTAAGGCATGGAAAAGGAGGGGACTGGTAGGGAGGAGGTGGTAGAGAAGGAACTGCGATAACGTACTTTGTATGCTCTCCGAACTGGGTGAGATAAAGAGACAGAGAAATTATTGCCTGTCATGATCTAGAATGCCCAGAAATTATGTTGACATAATCTTATTATCATCCTTTGTTTGAAAAACTAAACGTCAATATCTCTTTTCCTGCTTCCTCCATCTGGTTAGAGCTTTTTACCGTTCATCCTAGGTTTGAAAAACTAAATGTCAGTATCTCTTTTCCTGGTACTTCCATATGATCACAGCCTTTTACCAGATATGCAAAGTGTGTAATCAGATGAACTGGCTTTTGTAGGAGACTTACCAAACACCAGTCTATAGATACTGATGAACAGATTCATAACCAGAGGTTAAGCCCTGGCTGGCAACTTTCTTGTCAGGGAATCATGAAAGAGACAGGAGGGAAGCGGATGAGGGCGAGAGGATGGAGATGATGGGACAAAGGGGAGGTCGTGAGTGTTGGACAGACAGTGAAAGACGCTGACCTCATTAATCTAAGCTCCTGGCGGAGAGGCCGACAGGCTTTGTGGAGGAAGCTTGTATCTTCCATCAGAAGCGAGTCACAAAAGGAGCGAGGGTTAAGCGAGCGCTGGTAGTAGCGGGGGGGTGCCATGCTGTCAGCTTTCTGTGGGATTGCCATCTTGTGGAGTGCTGGCGCGGGCCTCCTCATCGATCTGTTTCAGACACTGTGTGGACCAGGGCTCTTTGGTCTGATTAGTTTCCTGGTTCTCGCCAAGGAGCCTGCACCAAACAATCTGCACCAAGGAACTTGCTACGCAGACTTATTCCCATTAACACATTGACTTCCGCTACATTGTCTACCAGCATCCTGCATTGCCAACCATGCTAGCAAAGTAAAGCCTTTTATTCCTCATCGTGTCTGCCAGCTTCCTACGAGAAGCTGATGGATAAGGTGAGGAAATCAAAAGATAAGTTTTTGCAGTTGGTGGATGGGTTTGCAGGAGTCAATAGGTTAAAGGTTCGAGGCTAAAATTGTTGTCAGTGGGATGTGGAATGGAAGAGATGCTTCATACTCCCAGGTTTGGGGACATTATGATTATGTGAACTGTAAATCGTCACTTAAAAATTGCAAACATTCTGGTAATTTACAAAGAGATGACAGGCCCACTGCCAGAGCATGTTGCTGTGTAGATATAGTCTATTGTGATCCACAAAACATGCAATGAAATCGAAACTATATTAATGCAGAGATGTTTTGATACCAGATGTCTCATTGTCAGCTTTCTTTATCCAGAGTGATAGGGTTGAAAGGATCGTTGAAAAGTGGAAGAGTAGAGAGATAGATGTAAAGATTGTGACTGGGTCTGCTTTTCATTTCCCTTTCATCAGAGAGAAAACGATTTTAACCAGCATGTTTGATTGTGCATGTATGTGTTAGGTTTGGGGAAAGGGTTGTTTACCACGAAATTTTCATACGTGTTTGAATGGGTCTTTACTCATGGAATGAATGTTTTAAGCCTCAGTGCTTGGCGTACACCTCACTTTAATTGAAGGCTTTGTTGAGATTTCAGAGTGAATGTGTATGAGTCTGAAATTCCTGTTTAAGGATTTGATCTGATCAACATGACTGCAAGATATCTCAAATATGTGCGATAAATTGAAACAATACTACCCATTTTCACACTGCAGAAGGAGCGAGGAACGTTATTATACTTGTCCTGTATTTTAACACGTGTTTAGAATATGAACAAAACTAGGTAAAAATATTGTCCCACATGTATAATGTTAAGTTGGAGAGAAAAAAGGGGGCATAACCCACATTCAGTACCTCATAAAAGGCGCAATGCTTTATCATACTTTGTAGCACGATAGAGGAGGACGCAGAGAGCTTAAGGAAGCATTGATGATGGACTGGCTGTCACTGCAGATTTCTTTAGAAAACAAGCGAAGTATGGAAACTTGAAAACGAATTGTTTTTCAAAAGAAGGGGGGTATAGTAATGGAGAGAGGATTATAAACTTTGTGCTGAGTTTGCCTGAAATTTGCAAGTTTTGAAGTGTCTGTATACAGCCTACGTGAATTGTGAATGATGTTTCAGACTGTATTCTTTAGATGTGTCTGGTCTCGCGGGACCTGCATTGAAATCGTTCACACTGCTGCCGCCCTTGAGTGGGGGTTGGTGGGTGGTTGAAGGTTACTTATGCATGCACGCGTGTGCGTGCGTGCGTGCGCGGCGCGCGCGCGTGTGTGGTGTGATATTTGCTGGAAGTCT
>JAPXFY010000015.1:18279488-18306988 GCA_030674185.1 Monoplex corrugatus
TTGTACGCGCACGCGTCCGCACACACATAGACGCACGTGCGCACTCGTATACACACACACACACATGTACATGCACACGCGTGTGCAACGGCACCACGCACGCACGCACGCACGCACGCACGCACGCAGCACGCACGCACACACACACACACACACACACACACGTTTGGACATGACCTGAAATAGACAGTTACAAGCATTAATCCCAGCAGTTTCAATGCGTCAATCAACCAATCAAGCAAAGAGTTAATAAAGAGCCTCCATATTTTACTTTTGTTTTATTTCATTTTATTTATTATTTATTTCTATTTATTTGTTTATTTTTTTTTTTTTATTTCATTTTTTTGCGAAATATGTTTTCTTTATGTAACCCATAGCACAGTTGCCTCCCCTCCTTCTTTTTCTCCTTTTTTTTTTTCAGACTCCCTCTGCGGAGTGAAAAGGAAATTGAATGTAATCAACACGAGAGAGGGTCTCTGTCTCCATCCTCCCATCTCGCCTCAACCCCCCACCCCCACTGCCCCCTTCTCTCTCTACCCCTTCCTCTTCTTCCTCTCACTCTCCCCCCCTCTGTCTTCCTTCCTTCTCCTCCATCCATCCATCATCTCCCTTTGCTTCTCCGGGCCTCTTGTGTGTTAGCGTAGAATCCTGTGTTGTTGATAGATCGAGTTTTACCCAATTGGAGTCAAAGAGCCATTCCTACGGAGGACGGTCGCAAATGCACATTGGATTGAACCTGTCTGAACATCAGAGAGGCCCAGTGGGTCAACATGTAAGGATTTCTTTTTGTTGTACTATCGGGGCAAGGGTGGGGGGGGGGGGAGAGAGAGAGGAGTGGAGAGATGGAGAGGAGGAGAGAGAGAGAGAGAGAGAAGACTCAAATACAGAGGTAGTAGAGAGAGAGAGAGAGAGAGAGAGAGAGAGAGAGGGGAGAGAGAAAGAAATGAGAGAGAGAGAGAGAGAGAGTGAAATACAAAGAAAGAGGGATTGGAGGGAGAGAAAGAGAGAGAAAGAGTCAGAAAGAAAGTGTGGGTGAATGAGTGTGTGTGCGTATGTGTGTGCGTATGTGTGTGGTGTGTGTGTGTGTGTGTGTGTGTGTGTGTGTGTGTGTGTGTGTGTGTGTGTGTGTGTGTGTGTGTGTTGAGAAACTTTGGCGTATTTTTTATACAAATACTCTAAAAGTGGTCAAGATATGTCGAAAACATGTATGCGTCTGTACAATGTTATTGTAGTTGTTCACTTCTGTGATGTGTCTAGTGTGTTTGCCTGAATCCCTCCTGATTATTGATTTATGAGATTTTGCCAAAGTTTTGATTGAAAATTGTTGTTTCTTTTTTCGGTTCACATCTTTTCGTAAAGGGCTGTGGCATACATGAATCTGAATCTCTCTCTCGCTCTCTGATGTTGTATCACATCTAAGTAAAAAAAAAAGAAAAGAGTGCATTACTTAAAAGGATCATGTTTGTAGATGGGGGAATGGATGTGAGTATATGGATATGTCTGTCTGTCTGTCACTTTCGCTTGAATAAATTCACGGGTAAATATAGGCAGAATGATTTTTACAGCCCTAATTATATGGAATTGTTTCTTGAATCCACCAGCTACACACACAGGAGAAAATCTAATTTGTGTCAAAAGTCCCAGCTGTATTCTTTCATCATGTTATGGCTTAGGGTCTGAATACAGGCGTGTTTTCAGAGTTTGTATATTTTTTCCTATTGGCTTGTTTTAAAGTTTGTTTGTAGGCCGATTTTAAGGATGCAGCCTTTGTTAAGGTTACGTTTCACTGTAGTATACCGAAAGTTGTTTCAGTAATAGATTGATACAAGAATAGACATAAAGCCCGTACGTTAGGTAAGATCTCAAGAAGTATTTTCAATAATAGATTGATACAAGAAGAGACACAAAACGTATACGTTAGCTAAGGTCTGGAGACCTTGCCAGCACAGCACGTAGGGCATATGTGCTGCTTGATTCTTATGCCATGATCATTATAATAATAATAATAATAATAAAGGCAATTTATATAGCGCTTTCCAGAGCACAAAGCGCTTCACATAAAATCAGTATATAGCTAAATACAAATAGATACACCAACATAAAATTTAAACATACCGCTGCTAACACTATATAACATAAAACATAAAATTTACGTTCAACAAGACATATTAACACAGTAAATTCAAATATTACTAAAAATAGTGACAATCATACAAAAATATTTTCTCTCTCTTTCTCTTCACACACACACACACACACACACACACACACACACACACACACACACACACACACACACACACACACACACACACACACACACACACAGACCCAAACACACTCCCTCTCTCAACCACTCAGTTTCTCTACTATCAAATTCTATCACGCTTACACATACTCTTACTCATACTCTCACTCTCTTGCCCCACCCCAACCATACTCTCGCTCTCTACCGTGCTCCCGATATTCCTTGCTCACTCTCTCTCTCTCCCGCACAGCCTCTGTCTCTCTCTCTTTTCCTCTCTCCCTCTCTCTCCCTCTCTCTTGCTCGCATAAACATGGTTCACACACACACACACACACACACACACACACACACACACACACACACACACACACACACACACACACACACACACACACACACACACACACACACACACACACACACACAAACACACACACACACACACATATATGTAGGAACGATGATCAGGGCTGAGAGAGAAGAGAAAGAGAAGATCAATGAAAGTATTGAGTGAAAAGATAGGTCTTCAGACTAGACTTGAAAGAAGGAAGACATTGCTTATGGCGAATATGATAGGGAAGGGAGTTCCAGGTCATGGCAGCAGAGTGGGAGAAAGCTCTCTGACCATGCAGTTTCCGGTTGAAACGGGGAACACAGAAAGTTCTTGTGTCGGTAGAGGATCGGAGAGTTCTGGATGGTACATACACTTGAAGAAGTTCAGACAGATAAGAGGGAGCGGAGCAAGTAAGAATTTTGTAACAGAGACAGCAACATTTGTATTTGATTCTTTGTTCAACTGGAAGCCAATGCAACTTTTTCAGAAGAGGAGCTTGTCCATCGCATGGCATCAGTAGCGTCGGTGCTTGTGGAATTTATTTTGAGTGTAGAGATGCGACCTTGTGAAATTGAAACTCTGAATGTGTCTGTGTGTTGTAAATTGGTGGATTATTATCTTTTTTTCTAATTATGATCCCGGACGAGCCCCCAATGGTGGCTTGTTGGTTCTTTTGACAGAGCCGTGGACTCGGGGTCTGATATCTTGAGTTCAGTCCCAGCCAGCAACATTAGTCATTGGCCTGCTTGCTGCCCTTCTTAATGTTAAAGTCATTGTGGTGATGTCAGCTTAGTGTTTCATATTTCTTCCCCGCCTCCCTTTCCGCTCCTCAATTCAAGACCTTGCCAACGCATAAGGATTTGCGCAGACTCAGTGAGTCTGCCAGATGATTGCTGGTAGATTTGGGTGGAGCGTATATGGAATTGTTTGAGTACGATGAATCCCTTTTGAGCAAAACACAAACTCCAGTGATGGTTGGCCTAAAGGGATCTTATTTAAGCAAAGGAGCAAGTAATTTTTTCCCTTTTGAAAAAGGAGGAAGACAGACACATTAGAGACCTGCAATTTAACGAGTCTCACATAGCAAAAGGAAAGTATACAATAAGGAAAACTCACCAGTATGAAACAGAAACCCTATACTTCTGTGTGCCTGTTTATATGTACATCGAATACTGGAGAAAATGGTGAAAGCATGTTTTGTTTGGTACACTCAGCTGGTGTAGATTGTATCTCTACGGCAAAAATCTTACCTGAAATTTATTCAGGCAGTCTCTTTTCTTAGAATCAATTTGGTAATATCCTTTGTGCTTATTTTGTCAGCAACAAGAGATCATTCACATGTTACGGTAGTCGTGTAGTGGTTGGCATCGGCAGATCTCTCTTTCTAGTCGTCTGCGACATATGGAGGTTGGTCAGGCGATCCGCTCATCTGGCAGAGAATTGGATGTTGACTTGTGTCGCCCACGTCCTCTGGAACTAAGCGTATGGAGTGGAGCCTCCAGTAAACTAATTGGCCTGTCTGGTGTGTAACGATGACATGGGCTGGAGATTCGTGTTTCACCAAACCAAACCAACCAACTAATCAAACAAGAAGTAATAGTGGTCGTGGTGGATTTTTCCTGCCCTGGTATAAAATATCGGAGAAATAGGTTGATTTCCAAGGTCCATCCTCCTGAAGAAGGTCGAAAAACAACTGAGTGAGGTTTTCAAAAGAAAGCCATGGCATTAACTGAATGTGTGTTGAATTACTTCGTTCGCTGCTAAAAAAAAATAACCAAGGAGTTACAAGGTTGAGAAAGAAATCTGTACTACTTAAAGTGGTTGTCTGCCCCTGCGAAATCTAATTTTGTGGTGTTTTTGTGCTTTTAGTCACTCACCGCCACGATTTTGAAGTAATCTGCACTACTTGAGGTGGTTGTCTGCCCTGATAAATCTAATTTTGTGGCGTTGTTGTGCTTTTAGTCACTCGCCGCCACGGTTTTTCTCTCCTAGTGTCCTGTTAACTTTGTCTTTTCCTCCCTTCTCACGGATCGTCAAGGACTTTTTAAACCTCTGGCTTGCTGGCAAATCCTGTACCCCGACGCAAAAAAATGTCATTTGGTAGAGATTCTGGCTTGTCCTCCTGTCTAGGAGACGTGTCTGGCAAAGGGAGATTACTGGCACTCACGCTCACGACTGTTTGTCTTCCTGTCCTCGAGTGGTAGAACGTGTTTGTGTGTGTGCACAGTTGGAGTTGTGTGTTGTGTGGCCAGGCAGGCTGTCAGTCACCAGTCTGCTTTCCGTCAGCGGCGTTTTCTGTCTGCTGGCACCCGAATCCACCCCCCCCCCCCCAGCCCTCTATGGGGATGCTGGGGGCTCATTTAGTAAGAATATTATCCCCACCTTCTGGAAATTCTGTGCTAGAAATTTCCTCTTTTCTGTCATTCTCTTTGTTTCTTTCTTCCTCCTTTGCTTTCTGTCATTTCTTCTTGTCATTTTCTGCCTTGCTGGTCCATTTCACCTGTATGTGTTTAATGAAGTCTTACGTACTTTCTCTTTAGGATTGATAATTGGGTACGTATGTTAAGTGCATTTTTGGTTCTGGGGAAATGAGATATGCGGAAGCAATTTCAGGTAATTTATGCCCGTTTTTATATGTTTTAGTGCCCTCAGTTATGTTTAAATTTGTATTCAGGTTTGTTGTTTTTTTACATCCCCTGTGTGATAAAATAGACGGAGTGGTTGAACGCCAGGGGCATCTCCTTAAAGGATGTGCACGAATGCATTGATATATGTACTTTATTTTCTTTTCCTCTTTGTCCTGTTGAAATATGGTGTATATGTTTTGAAATGGTTGTAGCCCTGATATGGCTCTACGCAGTCCGCTGGGCTTTATACAGAAATAACAGTAACAATAACTTGAATCCTATCAGTCTGGACAATCCCATCGCTCCCTCTTCCCTTGCCTTCATTCCCTGAATTGTCAGCTGTGGTTTGGCCCCAAGAATAGATAAACTTGCTGGATAATAACCGCCCAAAACTCCCTCCATTGTGTCTCCTTCTGTAATGTTTGGCAAATCACTACCCTGGAAAAGGAAGTCTCAGAGACACTGTCTAGAGTGATGAGTAGTCGATGGCGAATCAGTTGGATGAATATTACTGGCTCATAATAGCGGTCTGTTGAGGTGATAAAAACGATCAGTATGTAAAAATAAAATCCGTCTAATAAACAGTCAGTTGATAATGGCAGGTTTATTGGTCAAGAGGCCACAGTAACGTTGTTGGTGCTCGAAAATACCATTGCTTTAGTTAGAATCTTAAATTATTGTTATGTATATTTGCCAATAATGGGAGATCAATGAGATAAATTAAACAGTTCAAATTGATCATTTGAACAAAATACTTGACTCATTCAACACACACTTTTAACAGGAAGCCATCCTATAGCCTACAAGTCTGAAAATCCCTCTATTTTAAGATAGCAAATATTCAGGATTAAAGATGGACAAAAATTATTTGGAAAACAGATTTTGTTTGAAAGAGGTTTCATCGTCTTCAAGAGGAATGAAAAATAAAGCAAACTCAAAACTTTCTTGAATAACAAATAGTTCAGTCAGTAAGTGTCAGGTATATCTGCCATATATTGACATCTAAAAGTAACAGGACAGACACACGCCAAGGGAGTTAATATTCATGCATGCACCTTACTAGCGGTGGTTGTCTGCGCTTGACAAAATCGATTTTGTAGTGTGTTTGTGTTTGAAGTCACCCACCATCGATTTTCCCCCTCTCCATTTTCTCATTAACTTTGTCATTTTCTCCCTCGTCAATGACTTAGTGGCCACTTTAAAGACCTTTGGCTTCCCAGCAAATCTGTGTCGACAAGACGTGTTATTGTTTGGTAGAGATGCTGGCCTAAGCTCCTCCTCTTGTCTTTCCAAGAGAGGTGGTTGCTAAAGGGAGATTACTCTGCAGAGTGGTAGAACGTGTTGTGTTGTCTGCTGAAAGGCTGGGCATTCCCTAGGCTGCAATCTGTCTTTCAGGAGCTTTTTTCCTGTCAACTGGCAGTTGTCTTCATCCCATGAACTGTCAGTTCTGGTGAGACCCCAGGGATGGATAACCTCGTTGGGTAATAACTGCCGTAAAACTCTTTCCATTGTGTCTGGTGCTGTAGTGTTTGGAAAAGCATTGTCCTGGAAAATGAAGTCTCAGAGACTTGGTGTAAATTGAAGAGTCGTGGACAGCGAATCAGTTGGATGAATAGATGTGTTCACAACGGTAGTCTGTTTAGATGAATAAAACCATCGGTGTGTAATGGAAATTCGTCTAAGAAATTAATCGGTTGATAATGGCAAGTTTATTGGTCTAGTAAGAGCTTTGAATAACGTTGTTGGTATTAAAACAAGTAAAAAACAAACAAACAAACAAACAAACAAACAAACAAATAAACAAACAAATTGTTGTGCTAAAACAAACAAAACAAACATAACAAACAAACAAACAAAACAAACAAACAAACAAACAGACAACAAACAAACAAATGCAAACAAGCAACTGCTGGTTTTGTTGTAATGTTGAATTGATCAGTGCAATACAATCGTATATAATAATAGATAAGTGATATGAATTAAACAGTTGGTTCAAACTTGAATGAATTGGTTGATTCATTCAACATACACTTTGAACAGGGAGCCACACCTACACAAGTCTGAAGATCCATCTGTTTGTACGATCACAATTACGCAAGATTAAATATCGAGGAAAAACGAGGAAAATAGATTGTTTTTGTATGAGTATCCAAAATCTTAAAGAAAAACGAAGAAGAAGAAAAACAGACTGAAGAGTTTCTTGAGTTTCATCCTAGTATTGATATCTCAAACTAACAAAACAGACGCAGGCCGAAGGAGTTAGAATTCATGCATGCGCTTTATTAGCAGTGGTTGTCTGCGCCTGATAAAATCGATTTTGTAGTGTGTTTGTGTTTGAAGTCAGCCACCATCGATTTTTCCCGCTCTCCATTTTCTCATTAACGTTACCTTTTCCTCGCTTGTCAATGGCCACTGGCTGTTTTTAAGACCTTTGGCTTCCTGCTAAATTTGTGTCGACAAAAAGTATTGTTTGGAAGAGATGCTTGCTTCAGCTTCTCCTCCAGCCTTTCCAAGAGAGGTGTCTGCTTAAGGGAGATTACTCTCCAGAGTGGATGGACGTGTTTTTGTGTGCACAGTTGGAATTGTGTGCTGAATGGCCAGGCAGTCAGCAGTCTGCTGTCTGTCTGTCTGTCTGTGGCGTTTTCTGTCACCCAGCGCTTGAATCCTATCTGTGTGGACAATCCCTTTTCCCTGTCTTTGCCTTCATTCCATGAATTGTCAGCTCTGGTGGTAAGACCCTAAGAATAGATAAACTCGTTGGGAAACATCAGCTGTAAACTCTTTGCGGTGGTAGTGTTAGGTTTGGAAAATTACAGCTCTGGAATGAAGTCCCAATGACCAGGTTTAACCCTTGGACTCCTGCATCCTGTCCACTAATATTCTGCATTATCAACCATGCTAGCAAAGCAAAAGCAACCCTTTGACTTACCCACTATATCCACTAGTATCTTGCAGGTAACTGGTAGATAGGGTGAGGGGGACAAAGGGTTAAGTTTTTGTAGTTGGTGGATAGGGTGTGGGAGTCAAAGGGTTAATGACAAGATTTCTGTGAATCTGACATGAAACAGTGATGATTCTGTGGCATACATTTTGTTCATATAATGGTAGACAAATCATTGATTGAAACAGCCGATTTGTAATGGTGAATTTGGTGGTTGAGTAGAAAGGATTATTTCATAATCATCTATCGCGCCCCATCCCCTACCCCACCCCTCCCCCCAAAAATCCAGAAAAATGTTTTAAAACAAGTTCACTGGGATGAAATCATTACTTGAGTGTGATAGATGGTAATAGCAGATCAGTTTGATCAAAACAAAATCAAAACACCAACCAGACAAATAAACACAAAACCAAATGGCTTCTTTTCAGTTCATTGAATAAAGTGGTTGGTGAATAAAGTGGTTGGTTGATAACAGTCATTCTTTCTGACGATGGAAAGAATATGTCTAAAAGGATGACTTGGACAGATGAAAACCCTATTTGAAAAGCGCGCTCTCTCTCTCTCCCCCTCCCTCCTCCCTCCTCCCTCCTCACTCACTCACCCCTTATTCCCTTTCAGCTCCACTAATATTCATTTGTTGATTTTACTGTAGCCCTTCTATCAGTCAGTCCATTCATCCATATGTTTATCCATACCCTAGCTCCACACTGACCACCCCAGGCATGACAGAAGTGAAGGGCAGAGGAGTGGAAAGGAGAGGAGAGGAGAGAGAGAGAGAGAGAGAGAGAGAGAGAGAGAGAGAGAGGGCCAACAGTCTCAGAGGCCAGACAGCACAGAACAGACCACAGGATATGTCCCCTCACGAAGTGGAGACAATACAATTCACGAGTCTGGCCAGACAGACAAACCACCATCATCAGTCACTAACGCTATGGGGGACTGCTGGCTACCCCAGTATACATACAGTCAATAAAAAGAATGGAATTTTGTTGCGAGAAAGCGTCTCTTTTTGAGATGTACAGGTTCGAAACCAGAGTAAGGAGTTTAAGGATCAAAATGCTTGCTTTTTGGGGGTCTTCTCCTCTGAGATTTTCTGTATTCCAACCGTTGGTAGATTTTTTTGTTTGTTTCTTTTTCTTCTCTCTCTCTCTCTCTCTCTCTCTCTCTGTCTGTCTGTCTCTCTCTCTCTCCCTCACTTGAGCTGCTGCTATTTGTCTCTTCTTTTTCTATTCTATGAAATTGTATCCTTTTGGCTCCTGCGATAAATCAAATTTTGTTTTTGAGGTGTAATCTGCCAACGTGTTCATCTTTGTAACCATAGGATTTGGACTGTTTGTAAATTCTTCCTGCTTGTCCAGTCCTGTATGTGTTGTTTGGAAAATACGAAAAGGAAGAGATTCATGAATAAAACGTGTTTAAACAAAAATAAACCAATAATCACGTTTATCAATAATTCAGTTTAAACTCTGTATTGATAGATTGTTATGCAGAAATTCATGTAACACTTACAATTAGTCTTTTTGAGCATTCCCTTCCAGTCTCCTTGCATGAATTTGCATGAATGCGTGACGTCAAGGAATATGATTTTACATCTGAGTATGGTTTTCTTTAACTGCATTTAGACTTGTAAAGTTAACAGTGAGCGTGGTTTTTTAACCTGTTTTCCTCTCTTAACCTGGTTGTCGTTTTTGACGTGGTGTTAGCCCTGATATGGCTCTAGTAGTCGGCTGGGCTATAAACAATATGAACTTGACTGACGCCAAGGACCTTTGTATGTGCGCGCCCCTTCCTGTCTACCTATCTGTGAATGGGAACCAGACTTTCTCCAAAAGTTAGGGAAAGGTAGTGTGTCAATGGAGAGCAGATGGGCATTGCCCTTATAACGCTGGCCCTGAGAAAAAGTTGAGGTCACTACCACCTTTACTCTCCTTACGACCTCGGGGTTGTAGGACAACACATTTTGCAACACCAGTTTTTGAGTTGTAGGATAATCACTGTCCTTTGTTTTAGATCTTCAGTGCTGTTTTGGTTGCGCATCCTTGCAGGGGGTAGGAGGGATGAAAGGGGAGAGAGGGGAAAGTGGAGAAGGAAGGTGGTGGTGGTTTTCTATTAGCTCTATACTTACTAGGAGGGTGGAAAACTGATCAGCTGAAAATGAACACTTCTTCCACTTTTTCGTTTCCTGAAAAGGGATGTAATAAAGTCATTCATTGATGTTTTTTTTCTCTTTTACTTCAGTGCTGTCAATTGTCCACTTCAAAGATTGGTAATGGGGTATTTATTTATTCAAACACACGGACATAATCATGTGTTTGTTATCAGAAATATTCAGACAGACAGAGTATCAGCATGTCCAGTACAGTGCAGGTCACCACATTACTCTCTTAGCGTTCATGTGGAAGACGATCCCGTTGATGTGGCTGTCTCCATGACTCAGAGCTAAACCGTTATTGGAAGTGACAGTTACGACGTTGTTATGGCCCCTGAATGGGGATGGGACTGGGACACTACACCTTGTTCAATTTGGACGAGATAAAGCCTCCTGTCTGTCTGTCTTTGTCTGTCCATCTGTGTCTGTCTGTGCCTGTGCCTGTCTGTGTCTGCCAGTCTCTGTCTGTCTGTCTGTTCTCTCTCTCTGTCTCTGTGTCTGTCTCTGCTTCTCTCTCTCTGTCTGCTTCTCTCTCTCTCCGTCTCTCTTGTGTGGTGTGCGCGCGCGTGCGCGTGCGTGCGTGCCTGCCTGCATGTGCACGAGCACGTGCGATAGAGAGTGGAGTTGGGAATTAGAAAGACACACGTCCCTGGAGATTGTAAGTTTGTTGCGGATGGCTGCCTCTTTAGACGCATGCTGCTGCTGCTGCTGTTGTTGTTATTGTTGTTGTTGTGGTTGTTACTGCTGCCGCCGCTGTTGCCATATCTTGCATAAACAGATTGGTGGTTTCAGCAGCCTGTGTATTTCGCCATAATGCTAATAGAGAAACAACCTCCTTGTTGACTTTTTAAAGAGGTAGGAGTTTGTTTAAGAGGGATTCATCATACTTTGAAGAGTACCATCTGCAATTCACCCAAAATTGCTTGCAATTATCTGGCACACTCTCTGAGCCTGCGCAAACCATATGCACTGGCAAAAGTCGTGAAATGGGGATTGGGGATAGGGATAATTAAAAAAAAAATACTATGACCCATCTGAGGATTGAATTTACGCACCCTGTATTCTAACCTCTGTGCTCTTGGTTAACAAGGCCACTTTAACCCTGCACCCTATCTGTAAAAACTTAACCCTTTGGCTCTGTCCGGCAGGAAGCTGGTGGATAGTGTGAGGAAGTCAAAGGATTAAGTTTTTGCCTTGCTGACGTGGTTGACAACCCAGGATACTGGTGGACAGGGTGTGGCAGTCAAAGGGTTAAGGCGAGAATCTAGCCTCTTATTTGAAGAAAAGATGGAGGAGGGTATGGGAGGGAGACAGAATTATGCATGCAAGCACTCCAAGCTGGTGTGAGCTGCAGAGGGACAGGTTGCTGCGATGGAAATTCTGACTTGTCATGATCAAGAGTACCCTGAAATTACGTTGACTGTCATATTGTCTTACTTGAATTAGACAACCAACTGCCAGTGTCTCCTTTCCTGATCTGTCCATCTTTTCAAAGTCTTTTCGTATATATGAGAAGGTTGTGACCAGATGAACCCACTTTTCACGGGAAAACCTACCTAACAGCAACCCATGAATACAGACCAGATTCATAACCAAAGACTTAAGCTCACACTGACAACTTACTTGTCAAGGAACCAAGGTGATGGGGAAGACTAAGAGGGGTCGAGGGGAGTGATGGGAGGAGGGAATGACCGGAGGTTAGAGAGTGTTGGACACGACAGTGAAAGACGCTGACCTCATTAATCTAAGCCCATGGCGGAGAAGGGCCGACAGGCTTTGTGGAGAGGAAGTTTGTATCTTCCATAGGATGCGAGTCACAAAAGGAGCGAGGGTTAAGCGAGAGCCTTGGCAATGAGGGGTGAGGGGTGGGGGTGGGGAGGATCCTGTCGGCTTTGTGTGGGTTTGCCATCTTGTGGAGTACAGGCATCAGGCCTCCTCATCGATCTGTTCAGACTCTTGTGTGGACTAGGACTCAAAGTTGTTGGATTAGTTTGCTGGTTTGCGCTAGTGAGCAACATCAAAGAGCTTGCAGTAAGGAGCTTTCTGTTGAACAGACATTTTCCCTTTCATGATCAAGGCTGAAATTGTTGCACCACCATCATCATCAAGTGCCCTGCCGATATCTTTGGCGATCATGGCCCTCCATATGTATCTATCCTTTGTTGCCGCAAGCACATCTTCCACCCTGTCTGTCCTTCAGCCCCTGCAAGTCCGTCCAAGTATTTTCTCCCGGGATCTACCCGGTGCTCTTTTTCCTCCAGCTTTCCTGTTGTACAGGGAAGTAAAAAGGGAGAGAAGCAAGATCGTGTGTTAGGACATACGAAGCAGCATCATTCTGTAATTTGTAGATGGATGTTGCAATGAACGGGTCATAGTCCTAAACATCTGTATGATCTACACAAGATTTGTAAATTGTTATGATTCACAAAACAGGCAATCATACTGATACACTGAGCAATCACGGAAATGCTTTGGACTGATTTTTTTTTAGTACCAGTTTCATTTATGAAACCTTTTTAAAGTCTTGGAACTCATGTGCAGGCATGGAGGGGAGCTCTCTGGATTCAGAGGTGGTGAATAGGAGGACTGTAGTCATTTTTTTTATGAGAGAGTGAGAGAGGTAAGAGAAAATAACTTTTTACCAGCACATGACTGGTATAGATATAATGTGCCTTTTGTGGGAAAGGGGATGTATTCACGCGAACGTTCAGGTGTTTTTGAATGAAGGTTTACCTGGTCATGTGCATTACTGTGATAAAAAGAAAGGTCTTAAACATAAGCACCATTCTGAAGGTAACAGTTAAAATACAAAGAACAGGCGGGGACAAGGGAATCCAATCACTTTGTGAATGACAGCGTGACTGCAGGATATCATTATTAATGCAAGCAGTTTGATTTAGATACAAGACCCTTTTTCAGAATCTGTCAGTACTGGGTTGGGAGGGTGGAGGGGTTATCACTGGCGCACATAATTTCAACATAACCCAGATTTTAAGGATATTTCAAGACAGGAAAAAAATGCAACTTTTGCATAAAATTATCATGAAAAAAGGTACAACCTGTGTTCAGTTTCAGTTCAGTTTCAGTTTCTCAAGACGACGTCACGTCTCCGCGCTCGGAACGAATTCCATATGCACTAACGTCACAGGTGCCATGTGTATGGTGATCATGGCGCGTGCCTTTAATCCTGCACATAAACCCATGAGCTGGCCAGGTCCTGAGGCCCTACCAGCCTTGTTTTACTGTCTATATGTTATACTGTATTGGTTAACTGTGTTCAAAACCTCATAAAAATGCAAATTTTGTCATACTGCACAGTTGGAGGAAAGGACACAGTGAGAGAGCCTAGGGAGGCAGCAGTAACAGACAAACTGTCACAGCAGATTTCCTTTGAAAAATAAAAGCAAAATGTGGAAATTTTAAACGGACTGTTTTCAGAAGGGGAGAATAGAGAATCAGAGAGAGAGAGAGAGACAGAGGGGGGGAGGGAGGGAGGGGGAGTATAACTGTTGTGCTGAGTGGGCATGAAATTTGCAAGTTATGAAGTTTCTGTATGCAGTGTATGTGCATTGTGAATGATGCTGCTGATCTCTTTGTCCATTGTGTTTGGTCTCTTGGGATGTCCATTAAAGTCATCCAGAGTGGTGGTGGTGGTAGCGGTGATGTGTGGGGAGGGAGGGAGGGGGGAGAGAGAGAATGTGTGTGTGTGTGTGTGTGTGTGTGTGTGTGTGTGTGTGTGTGTGTGTGTGTGTGTGTGTGTGTGTGTGTGTGCATTTTGTCTTCTGAATGAAGCCTGTGCTTAGTTCATTCATTTCTCTGTCTGTCTGTCTTTGTCTCTGTTTTGTTTCTCTCTTTCTGTGTCTTTGTCTATTTGTATCTGTCTGTCTTCTGTTTGTCTGTCTGTCGGTCTCTCCCCCTCTCTCTCCCTCCGTACCCCTCTCTCCCTCCACCGCTCTGCTTCTCCTTCATGATCCTGTTTTTCCATCTCTTTCCATCTCTGTATGTTCGTGTCTTTGAATGCATGTGTATATGCAAGGGTCAACCTTGTCAAAGCACTCAGCGTCCTCACAGCCTTAATACGTGATGGCACTGATTGCAGATAGTGTCCCGTCTCCCTTCCAGAACTGCGTGCAGTATCATAGTGCTCTCTGAATAAACACACACACACACACACACACACACACAGAGAGAGAGAGAGAGAGAGAGAGAGAGAGCAGTCATGTGGGGGGGGGGGGGAGAGAGAGAGATAGACCAGTCATGTGGAAGAGAGAGAGACACCAGTCATGTGGAAGAGAGAGAGAGAGAGAGAGAGAGAGAGAGAGAGAGAGAGAGTGAGAGATGGACAGACAGCTGGACACCAGTCATGTGAAAAGAAGGAATGAAGGAAGAGAGAGAGAGAGAGAGAGAGAGGAGAGAGGAGAGAGAGAGAGAGAGAGAGACAGACAGACAGACAGACATGTGGAAGGAAGGGGGGGAGAGAGAAAGAGAGAGAGAGAGACACACACACACACACACACACACGCGCGCGCGCGCACACACCACACACACACACAACACAACACACACACAACACAACACAAACACAACACACACAACACAACACAACACAACACAACACAACACAAACACAACAACAACACAACACAACACAACACAACACAACACAACACAACACAACACAACACAACACAACACAACACAACACAACACAACACAACACAACACAACACAACACAACACAACACAACACAACACAACACAACACAACACAACACAACACAACACAACACAACACAACACAACACAACACAACACAACACAACACAACACAACACAACACAACACAACACAACACAACACAACACAACACAACACAACACAACACAACACAAACACAACACAACACAACACAACACACACAACACAACACAACACAACACAACACAACACCACACACACACCACACACACACACACCACACACAATTGGACACCAGACATGTGTCAGGAAGGAAGTGGCGGGAGCAGAACGGGACAAAGGTGAGGTGTTGGCATGGTTGCCTACAAGTGATTTCACAGCGTAATGAGGAGGAAGGTGCAACTGATCAAGCCCCATTAGACAGTTCTTCAGATTCTCCCCCACCGCTGTCCACTCCGGCGGAAAATGGACCTGACCACATCTTGATGGGGGAGCACCACAGACTTTTAGTCGTATAAGAAGTCGCGGGTAGGGGGGGGGGAAGGGCACCACTAAGCACACACGTACACACAGGCAGGCCTCTCGTATGATAGACTGCTTGTTGGTATAACGATAAAATCGAAACCGTGGTCAAGGCTGAAAGTTTTCCTTGAAAAATTGAAATCTTTCTTTGAAAGTTTAAAATTTGGATTGAAATGTGACTTTTTCTCTTGTTCTTGAACGTTTTTCATTTACACTGCAATTTTCAAAAAGAACTCTGTTGATTGGGGGAATATACACAGGCAGAGCATTTCTTCTATTTTGGACTCCTTTTTTTCAAATTCATGGTTGATGCAGGATAATTTCAATATTCTTCTGTATACTTCAATTTGTTACAGTGTCTGGACTCTATCTTATCTTGCGTGATGGTGTAGGATCTTTGAAAGGGAAACAGTTGAAATTTCACATGGGAATTCTGCTGTTTTTCTTCCAACATATGGATAAATGTGATCATCTTGGTGTTTACTCTGTTAGATGCTGTTTGTGGATGAGTGTAGTTATTTGTGTTAAGCACGTATCATGTGTTGTTGACATAAATCGCTATTTAGACTACATTTTCCGTGGTTGTGATTAATAATTGATTTGGTGGTACCAGCAGGCAACCTTATCCATGATTGTCATTAATAATTGATTTGGTGGAACCAGCAGGCAACCTTATCCATGATTGTCATGAATGATTGATTTAGTGGTACAAGCAGGCAGCCTTATCCATGATTGTCATTAATGATTGATTTATTGGTACCAGCAGGCAACCTTATCCATGAATGTCATTAATAATTGTTGGTACCAGCAGGCAACCTTATCCATGATTGTCATTAATAATTGATTTGTTGGTACCAGCAGGCAACCTTATCCATGATTGTCATTAATAATTGATTTATTGGTACCAGCAGGCAACCTTATCCATGATTGTCATTAATAATTGATTTGTTGGTACCAGCAGGCAACCTTATCCATGGGTGTCATTAATAATTGATTTATTTAATGCTACCAATTTTGAAGAACAAGGTCTCCCAACAGTGTAAAAATCGCTACTCACAGTTCCGTAGCTTTCGATGGCGTTCTCGCCATCTTCGTCAGCGCTCTAATGCTGTCTGCGTGAATCTCTACTCAGATCTCGCGAACATGGGATGAACCCAGTTCACGAGATCGAATCAGAGAATGGTACACCGGGGGCAGGGTGTAACGGCCCCGGTCCCTGTTGAGCGGGGGGTTGGTGGCTGCGATGTAGATGGCCTCCTTGACTCCTCGCTGGAACCACTTATTTTCTCTGTCCAGGATGTTGACATTGTCCGCACTGAATTGATGTTTTTCGGCGTGTAGGTGAGCTCCTACTGGAGAAGAGTCCCTCTTGTGTTCTGTTAGTCTCTTCTGAAGGGGGCGTTCAGTTTCACCGACATAATGTTGGTTACAGTCCTGGCAGTCTATTCTGTATATAATGCCAGCTTTGTCGAGTTTGCTGGTTTTGTCCTTGGGGGTGACCAGCTGGCTGCGTATGGTGTTGGAAGGTTTGGAATGTACAGCCACCCCCAGTTTTCTGATCTTTCTGGACAGAGCGTCACTCACACCTCCTACGTATGGGATGGTGATGTGTCCCTTGCGCTGGTGTTGTTTCACTGGCTGTTGAGATGCGGTGTTGGATTTCCTGCCTCCCGGGCTGTTCCAGGCCCACTTTTTGTAGCCCGAGATGGTGAGCACTTTTTTCAGGTGGTTTGTCTCCTTGTCTTTTGCCTCTTGGGTACTGCATATGGTGTTAGCTCTGTGGGTAAGGGTTCGAATCACTCCCAGTTTGTGTTCAAGGGGCTGGTGGCTGTCGAACTGTAAATATTGGTCCGTATGAGTTGGTTTACGGTAGACCGAGAAGGATAGAATGCCATCAGTTCTGGTGATGAGGGTGTCCAGCATGGCTATGGAGTTGTTCTGTTCCACTTCCCTCGTGAATTTGATGGCTGGGTGTTGGTTGTTCAGATGTTCTGTGAACTGTTCGACCAGTTGCTGGGGGAGGATAGTCATGGTGTCGTCTACGTAGCGCCCCCAGTATCGTGGGTGGGAGTGGAAAGAAGCCAATGCTTTCTCTTCAAAATCCTCCATGAACAGGTTGGCTACTATTGGGCTTACTGGGGAGCCCATGGCTGCTCCTTCTTTTTGTTGGTAGAATTCACCTTGGAAGGTGAAGTAGGTGGTGGTGAGGCAGCAGGACAAGAGTTCACATACGTCGTCCACTGTGAGAGATGTACGTTGGTGGAGGGTTTGGTCGTTTTGTAACCTTCGGTGTATGATCTCTATGCTTTCTTTCACTGGTACGCTGGTAAATAGGGCAGAGACATCATATGACACAAGGAGTTCATCATGAGCGAGGGTGTAGTTACTCAGTTTTTCCACTAGGTCAGCACTGTTGTGGATGTGATGATCTGTGTGTCCTACGAGAGGTGATAGGATGTCCGCCACAAATCTAGCCGTCTCATACATGATGGAACCTCTGGATGCGACTATGGGACGGAGGGGGACTTCTTTCTTGTGGACTTTGGGTAGACCATAGAACTTGGGGACGTCGGACACAGTTGGGTATAATTTCCTGTACTGTTCTAATGACAGGCGGTCCGTCTCTTTCAGGCGTTTCAGTGTGTCTTTCAGTTTGTTGGAAAACTTGGAAGTAGGATCTTTCTTGAGGCGTTCATATGTTGTAGTATCTTCCAGAAGTTTGCTTGCCTTCTCATAGTACATGGGTCTAGGCATGATGACTGTGGCACGACCTTTGTCAGCTGGTAGGATCATCGTGGCGTGTTCGTTCTTTAAATCCGCCAGAGCCCGTCTTTGGTCCGGTGTTAAGTTGGATTTCGGTAGTTTGGCCTGTTTCATGATTCTGACACAGTCTGATCTTAAGTGTGTGGCTTCTTCTGAATTAGGGCCAATATACCTGCAAGCTGTTTCAATGCTTGTGATGAGGTCTACCACTGGAAGCTTGTTAGGGGCTACGGCGAAATTTAGTCCTTTCTCTAGTACTTCCTGTTCAGGTTTAGTGAGTTGGCGATCTGATAGATTGATCACCCACCTCTCTTTGGTCTTTCTTTTTGTTTCTTCCGGTACAGGTGTAATCTCGCTTTTGTCATTCTGTTGTCTCCTGTTGTTTTTTGGTGCTAGAAGTTCGAATTTCTTTCGATGGCGTTGGCGTACTTTGTCCCATTCTATTCGTCTTGTGTTGTTTAGCCACTCTTTGATTTCGGAGAGCATAGCATCTGGTAGTGTGCTAGAGCTCAGTCTTTCCTCGAGGTCTTGGATTTTCCCTTCCAGACAAGTGATGCGGGTGTTGATTTGCTTGATGCGTTCGTTCATGAGTGCTCGTTGTGCCTGATTGATGATATTATTTGCTGCTGTTCCTTTCATCGGAGTTTTGATTTTTAGGCTGGTGGGAAAGACGCCGTGATGTTTGCAGTGCAGTGTGAAGTGTAGATGGTTCCTGAACTTCGCTAGGGAGCGGTGTAATTTCTCTGATTCACGAAAGGTAGTGATGATCGTCCGATCGTAATCGCGAATGAGACGTAGGGGAAGTTTCAACAGTTGGGGGGTAGACATAATGCTACCAATTTTGAAGAACAAGGTCTCCCAACAGTAATTTATTGGTACCAGCAGGCAACCTTATCCATGATTGTCATTAATGATTGATTTATTGGTACCAGCAGGCCTCATTAGCCATGATTGTCATTGACAGTGATCTGTTGGCACCACCAGGCAACATTAGCCATGATTATCATTAATAATTGATTCATAGCCACAAGGAAGGCTTTGTTATCCATGATTGTCACTAACAGTGGTGATTTATTGGCGCCAAATAGATGGCGTCACATGAAAACTTAAAACTAGATGATTTTTAGCCTTTTGACTCCATCATCCTGTCCACCAGCATCCTGCATTGCCAAATGTGCTAGCAAAACAAAAACTTAACCGTTTGACTCCCTCATCCTATCCACCAGCTTCCTGCAGTTAGTGGATAGAATGCGGGAGTCAAAGGGTTAAAGTTCGAGTGTGTGGTATCACCTTTAAGCTAAGGTCTTTCGGCATGGTTTACAATCCTAGAGATTGCACTGTTATAGTTAAGTAAGCATATAGCTTGGGCCGTGATTTTTAAGCGTTGAAATTGTATGACAGAATGTTTTTTGATTGTTATTGTTTGTGTGTTTTTGTTTGTTTGCTTGTTGTTGTTGTGTTGTTTATAGTGTATGTGCTGTTTCTGGGCTTAGAGCTTATGGCACAAACGTTAAAGCTTATGGCACAGTTTTAAGCTCACAGCTTACGTCTATATATTGAATCTTTGAGCGTATGCGCTATTATTATACATAAACATGATTAATAGTTGGCAGCGCAGGATGCTTATGGATAGGATGCGGGAGTGAAAGGGTTAAAGATCGTGCAAGTCGTGTTAGTGGCTGACTTATGGGACCATGAAAATACCTTGCATGCACGCTCAACAGAGACGTGGTATGCAGAGGTTTTTTTTAATGCTCAATGGAATAACTATAAGCCACTGTTTTCTTAATGGAGAACAAATTCATCTTTATGACATGCTTTTAAATCTTGATGTTTACTTTGAAACTTCCAGTGTGTGAAATTTTCTTGTGTGTTTTCTGTATGTTGTTAGATGTCCAAAATGTTCTTCTTATTTGTGTATCGAGGTTATTTCTCGTTAGTACATTTTATTTGAAGGCTGTTGATTGTAAAACAGAAATGAATTTTTAAAAGTGGGGACAAAAGTATGCAGATTTTGCAGCAACATACCACCTTCACAGTGCAGGCAAAACAACGTGAAGATAGTCGTATCCAAGAAAATATGAACTCTTTAGAGAGAGAGAGAGAAGAGGAGAGAGAGAGAGAGGAGAGAGAGAGAGAGAGAGTGAGAGAGAGGAGACAGAGAGCACGTTGAGAAAGAGAAGAGAGCACGTTGAGAAAGAGAGAGATAGGAGAAGAGAGAGAGAGAGCACGTTGAGAAAGAGAGAAAGAGAGAGAGACAGAGAGAGAGAGAGAGCACGTTGAGAAAGAGAGAGAGCACGTTGAGAAAAAGAGAGAGGGGGGAGAGTCGTTGAGAAAGACAGGGAGAGAGCACGTTGAGAGAGAGAGAGAGAGAGAGAGAGAGAGAGAGAGAGAGAGCACGTTGAGAAAGAAAGAAAAAGAGAGAGAGTGAGTGAGAAGAGCGCGCGCACGTTGAGAGAGAGAGAGAGAGAGAGAGAGAGAGAGAGAGACACGTTGAGGAACAGAGAGTGAGAGAGAGAGAGAGAGAGAGAGAAGAGAGAGAGAGAGAGGAGAGAGAGAGAGAGAGAGAGAGAGAGAGAGAGAGCATACGAATGTGCACTTGCTCGTGGGATGAATCACTGGGGAAGGAAGGTCAAGGTGAGACAGCCTGTTTCACTCCAGTTTTCTTCCTCCTCTCAACACACAGATTGTATAGCACGTGAGGGCCACAAAATAAAATATAATCAGATTTATTGTCAGGCGAACCGGATCGTCCATTTATATCATTGATGGAGTGATAGCCAGCAAGGCGTTTGTCCTCATTGATCCTCAAAAAATCATTGAAATAGTTGGTGCGACTACAACACGCAAAGCCAGAGCAAGATTGAGGCAGCCGAAATGTGGTTTCTAAGAAGAATGTTGAGAGTTCCATGGACAACCAAGAAAACAAACGAGACAGTCTTGATGGAGGCAGACACAAGTAGATCATTGATAAGGAAGTTTAGGAAAAGACAAGCAACATTTATAGACCATTTTATGAGGAAAGGGGAATTAGAGCACCTGGTCAGAACAGGAAAGCTGGAGGGAAAGAGAACAGCAGATAGACCCAGGGAGAAAATATTGGACGGACTTGCTGGGTGGTTGAGGACATAGAGCGTGGAAGATGTACTTGCAGCGACGAGGGATAGATGCATATGGAGGGCCATGATCGCGAACGCCATGCGGCAGGGCACATGATGATGATGATGATGATGTGATGGTGACACTCACACATGCCCGCACACACACACACACACACACACACACACACACACACACACACACACACACACACACACACACACACACACACACACACACACACACACACACATAAACACACACATTCACTCTCTCTCTCTTTCTCTCACACACACAGACACACACACACCACACACACACACACACACACACACACACACCACACACACACACACACACACACAGGAGAGAGAGAGAGAGAGAGAGAGAGAGAGAGAGAGAGAGAGAGACAGACAGACAGACAGACAGACAGACAGACAGACAGAGCATCAACAACAACATCACCAACAGCCGTTCCCACCATACAAAACCCGTTATTCACTAGCTAAACCAGACTCACTGATTGTTCTTCCTGAAGGACTGCAATAAACAGCAATAATCAACCGCCCTAGGCTTGTGTTTCTCTATGGTTACAACATAACACCATTTCCAGGTCTTGTGGTGTGACGCGTGTTCCGTGTAAAGTGTCCCCACTGGGCCAAACCGACATGGGCATTCTGGTATTTCCACCCCTTCACAATGAGACCCTGGGGGTCAGCTGGTTGGGTGTGGGGGGTGGGGGGTGGGGTTACTCATTTCTTCCCTTCCGTCTGTAGTCTTCATCAGCCCTGTCTGTTTCTTTCTCGTGTTATCTCTCTCTCTCTCTCATTCTCAATATGGCTCTCTCTCTGTCTGTCTGTCTGCCTGCCTGTCTCTTTCTCTCTCTGTCTGTCTGTACCTTTACCGCGGTAGGGGTACTGTGGATGATATGCAGAGATTAACTCTTTGACTCCCGCACCTTGTCCACCAGCATCCTGCATTGTCATCCATACTGGCGAAGCAAAAACTTTATTCTTTGACTTCCTCACTCTATCTACCAGCTTTCTGCAGCTTCAAAGTTTTGCAGTTGATGGATAGGGTGCAGGAGTCGAAGGTTAAGGTTCCCTCCAATTTTGGATCTACAGATCTATCTATCTATCTATCTATCTATCTATCTATATAATAAGTATTATATTTTTATATTATTATATATTATTATATATATTATATATATATCTATATATATAGAGAGAGAGAGATGAGAGAGAGATATTTCTTTTACGGTGTGGGTTCTGTTGAAGCGTGTGTGGTGTTGTTTCCATGAACCTTAGCAGCCATGTCCCTTGCGTGTCGTTTTGTCTTTGTATCATGCTATCATCCACATTCTGCCTGTCTGCCTGCCTGCCATCCTGCCTGTCTGCCTGCCATCCTGCCTGCCTGCCGCCTGCTCTCTTCTTCTTCTCTCTCTCTCTCTCTTCTCTCTCTGTCTCTTGTGTTTTTTGTTTTGTTTTGATTCTGAATTTGTTTCATTGATGTTGGGGATTCTGCCTGTCTGTTTCTTTGATGTTGAAGGTTCGCTTTACCTGTTTATTTGATGTCGAGGGATTCTGCCTAAATCTCTCTTTTGGATTTCGGGATTTCAACTTTGCCTTTGTCAGGAGCGTCGTTATCTTGGGCCATTTCCCCTCCCTGCTTTTTCTCCAGGACACAAAATTGTCCATTGGTGGACGTTTCAAAGATGGCAGTCCCAGTTGTTGTTGCTGTTGCTGTTGCTGTTGTGTTTCTCTCTGTCTTTCTGTCTGCCTGCCTGCCTGCTTGTCTGTCTGTCTGTTTGTCAGTCTCTCTGTCTGTCTGTCTGTCTCTTCCCCCCCCTCTCTCCCTCTCTTTTCTCAAGATGGTAGCAAGCAGTGAACCAGATATGTAACTTCCTGTCTGATTTGACTTGATGTTTAAACGTTTTGCCTGTCTTCTTGCCTTGCCTTGATGCCATGAGTTTCTGTCTCCTCTCTCGCCCGTTCTACTGCTAAATAAACGACGCTTTTAAACTTTCTTTTGTTGACACGAACGCCAGAAAATGGCTTGAGATCACGCGTTTTTATAAGAGTGATAGGAGTCTGAATAATTTGAAGTAGATTTCATGGCTATATGATTACGTGTGTGCGTGTGTGTATGTGTGTTGTGTGTGTGTGTGTGTGTGTGCGCGCGCGCGCGCGCGCGCGTGTGTGTGTGTATGTGTGTACGCGCGCGTGCATGCGTCTCTGTGTGTTTATGTGTGTGGTGTTGTATTCATGTTGTGTGTGCGAGCGTATGTTTCTCTCTCTCTCTCTGTTTTATGTTGTGTGTATGTGCGTGCGCGTGCGTGTGTGTGGGCGCGCGCGCGCGCGCGTTTTACAACGTAATCTTACTTTCAGGTCATGTTTGCAGACACATGTGTTGTCTAAATCATCCCCATTAGATTAGGGCCAAATTGACTGATGTGGACACGCTGGCATTTCCATTCCTTTACAAGGAGACCCTTGGGGGGTGAGCGTGTGGAGCCTGTGTCCTCCCTCTCTCCCTCCCTCTGTGTCTGTTTTTCTCTCCTGTTACTAGCATTTTGTGTGCACGTATACGCAGGACACGTACGCACGCTCGCAAACATATAAGCAAGGAAACAGACACATATGTATATCATCATCGTCGTCGTCGTCGTCATCATCATCATCACCATCATTATCATCATCATCGTCGTCGTCGTCGTCATCATCATCATCATCGTCATCATCATCATTGTCATTATTATCATCGTCATCAACCATTTACTACCATCTTTAAATAAAGGTACTGACATCGTGTGTGGTGTGCCCTATACTCTCAATACGTGTGACGAGTTTTAGCAATTCGTTCTGTGTAGAACTCATCTGTTTTGTGAGCATAAGACCTCTACTGAAGGCTCTAAGTGCTGATAGAACGCTGTGGGTGGGCGTCTCCTGGTCTGCTCCTCAACTCCCCGCGGTCTGCCTGTCTTCTTTCCATTTTTTGTCCTTGGGTTGGGTTCATCATCTCCATCTGTCTGTCTGTCTGTCTTTCTGGCTGCCTGTCTGTCTCTATCTGTCTGTCTGTCTGTCTGTCCTCTCTCTGTCTCTCACTCTCTATGTCTCTCTCTCCCTCCCTCCCTGTGTGTTTGTGTGTGTGTGTGTGGTGTGGTGTGTGTGTGTTGTGTGTTGTCTGTCTGTCTTTCTCTGTGTTTGTCTGTATCTTGTGTGTGCTTATTTGTTGTTGTTGGTGTTGTTGTTGGTGTTGTTGTTGTTGTTGTTGTGTGTGTGTGTGTGTATGTGTGTTTCTGTCTTTTTTTTTTTTTTTTTTTGTTTCTTCATTATTGTCTTTTTTTTTTTTTTTTTTTTTTTTTGAACCTGTATATTTTGTTGGTCTGTCATGTCTGCTTGGTTTTGTCTTTCTGTCCATTCGTACCATCGGAAGGGAGACCACCATTCTTTCCCCTCTTTGGGGACTGTGACAAGATGACCACATTTACTTGACTTGGCAGTCGCTTTCTTTTTTGTATTATAGTACTAGTACTTTCTCTCGTTTCAGTAGATCTGCTTGGCTGTCATTTTCTTTTTAGAAGTATTATAGACAGTCTTCGTTTCAGTAGATCTCTTTGGCAGTAATTTTCTTTTTATAAGTATTATAGTACACTTTCTCGTTTCAATAGATCTTAGCAGTAATTTTCTTTTTATAAGTATTATAGATCACTTTCTCGTTTCAGTAGATCTCCTTGGCTGTCGGTTTCATTTTTTAAGTATGATAGTACGACTTTAAAAAATTTTTTTTTTATTAAAGTATTATAGTAACGTGTTTTTTTTTTTTTTTTATAAGTACCATAGCACAAGTTTCTTTTTATAAGTATTATAGTGCAAGTTTCATTTTATTTATAAGTATCATAGTACAAATTTGTTTTTATTATTTCTTTTTATAAGTGTTATTGTACAAGTTCCTTTTTATAGGTATTTTAATACACACTCTAGTTTTAATAGATCCCCTTGGGCAGTCAGTTTCTTTTTGAAAGTATTATATAGTACAAGTTTCTTTTTATAAGTATTATAGTACAAGTTTTTTTATAAGTATTATAGTACATAGTACAAGTTTTTTTATAAGTATTATAGTACAAGTTTCTTTTTTGTAAGTATTATAGTACAAGTTTCTTTTTATAAATATTATAGTACACGTTTCTTTTTATATGTATTATAGTACACTCTCTCCTTTCAGTAGATTTCTTCGGCAGTCATTTTCTGTTTATAAATAGTATAGTACAAGTTTCGTTATGTAAGTATATAGTACAAGTTTCTTTTTATGTAAGTATTATAGTACACGTTTCTTTTTATGATATAAGTAATTTCATTTTTATGTAAGTATTATAGTACAAGTTTCTTTTTATGTAAGTATTATAGTACAAGTTTCTTTTTATGGAAGTATTTGTACAAGTTTCTTTTTATGTAAGTATTATAGTACAAGTTTCTTTTTATGTAAGTATTATAGTACACGTTTCTTTTTATGTAAGTATTATAGTACACGTTTCTTTTTATGTAAGTATTATAGTACACGTTTCTTTTATGTAAGTATATAGTACACGTTTCTTTTTATGTAAGTATTATAGTACAAGTTTCTTTTATGTAAGTATTATAGTACAAGTTTCTTTTTATGTAAGTATTATAGTACAAGTTTCTTTTATGTAAGTATTATAGTACAAGTTTCTTTTTATGTAAGTATTATAGTACAAGTTTCTTTTTATGGAAGTATTATAGTACAAGTTTCTTTTTATGTAAGTATTATAGTACAAGTTTCTTTTTATGTAAGTATTATAGTACACGTTTCTTTTTATGTAAGTATTATAGTACAAGTTTCTTTTTATGTAAGTATTATAGTACAAGTTTCTTTTTATGTAAGTATTATAGTACAAGTTTCTTTTTATGGAAGTATTATAGTACAATTTTTTTTTATAAGTATTATAGTACACTTTCTCGTTTCAATAGATCATAAAAGCGAGTCGCAGAGCGAGTGCACTTAGTGGCACTGGTATGTTACATATATGAAAATGTAAACGATAAAAACAGACGTCGAATGGCTGCAGGGCTCGTCACATTGCTGAATCACACAAGTTTATTGGGAGCTTGACAGATTAATGACCTGTACAAGTGTTCACCAGATTGTCCCAAGATGAGAAAAACGTAAGAGTACACTTTAACCTTTTGACTCCGGCGCCTTATCCACCAAACTCAAGAACTGAACCCTTTGACTCCCTCACCCTATCCACCAGCTTCCTTCAGTAGATCTTTTTTGGCTGTCAGTTTCTTTTTATAAGTATTATGGACACTCTCTCGTTTCAGTAGATCTCTTTGGCAGTCAGTTTCTCATCCCAAGATGAGAAAAGTGTAAGAGTACACTTTAACCTTTTAACTCCTGCACCCTATCCACCAACCGCAAAAACTTTACCCATTGATTCCCTCACCCTATCTACGGCTTCCTGCAGAAAGCGAGTGGATAGGGTGAGAGAGTGAAAGGATTAAGTTTTTGCTTTGCTGGCATGATTGACAATGCAGGATGCTTGTGGACAGGGCGCAGGAGTCAAAGGGTTAAATTCTTGCTTTGCTGGCAAAGTTGACAATGCAGGATGCTGGTGGACAGGGTGCAGAAGCCAAAGGGTTAAGTTTTGTTCTCTGCTGGCATAGTTGCCAATGGAGAATGCTGGTGGACAGGGCACAGGAGTCAAAGGGTTAAGTTTTTGTTTTGCTGGCACAGTTGACTGTGCAGGATGCTGGTGGACAGGGCACAGGAGTCAAAGGGTTAAGTTTTTGCTTTGCTGGCACAGTTGACAGTGCAGGATGCTGATGGACACGGCGCAGGAGTCAAAGGGTTAACATATGCATTCTTCACGGTTTTTTTAAATCTTTTTTTCTTTTCAAAGTCCTCCTGGCGTATTGTGACATAAGGAATTTCACTGTTCCCCTTTTATCTTATTAACACCCCCCCTTGCTTTGCATAAATGATATCTCGGCCGTTTTGTTGCCTTGGGGGATTGGGGATTTGTTGTATCAAAATAGGAAATCTTTTCCTGTTCGAATGAAGAAATACCTGAACAATCAAACATATTCAAAACAAGT
>JAPXFY010000015.1:18314488-18321988 GCA_030674185.1 Monoplex corrugatus
GAAGATTAACATATAAATGATAATAGTAATAATGAAGATTAACATATAAATGATAATAGTAATAGTGAAGATTAACATATAAATAATGATAGTAGTAGTGAAGATTAACATATAAATGATAATAGTAATAATGAAGATTAACATATGAATGATAATAGTAATAATGAAGATTAACATATAAATAATGATAGTAATAACGAAGATTTACATGTAAATGATAATAGTAATAATGAAGATTAACATATAAATGATGATAGTAATAGTGAAGATTAACATATAAATGATAATAGTAATAATGAAGGTTAACATATAAATGATAATAGTAATAATGAAGATTAACATATAAATGATAATAGTAATAATGAAGGTTAACATATAAATGGTAATAGTAATAGTGAAGATTAACATATAAATGATAATAGTAATAATGAAGATTTACATGTAAATGATAATAGTGATAATAAAGGTTAACATATAAATGATGATAGTAAAAGTGAAGATTAACACATAAATGATAATAGTAATAATGAAGATTAACATATAAATGATAATAGTAATAATGAAGATTTACATGTAAATGATAATAGTGATAATAAAGGTTAACATATAAATGATGATAGTAAAAGTGAAGATTAACACATAAATGATAATAGTAATAATGAAGATTAACATATAAATGATAATAGTAATAATGAAGATTAACATATAAATGATAATAGTAATAATGAAGATTAACATATAAATGATAGTGGTATTCTGTAAGTTTTTTCAAACCGTCTTAAAAGAGAGGACTACGGTTGCAACTGGCAAATATCTGAGGGGAGTAAAGAAAAGAAAATAAAGTTTGATTTGGTTTGATTTGATTTGGTTCTATTTCACATCTCTCTATCAGTCCATCCATCCACCTATCTATTATCAGTCCACGACCTAACTCCACTGATCATAAAGACACGGAGGGTAAGGAGTTTTGAGTTTGTTTGTTTGGAGTTTGTTCAAGAGGAATTCATCGCGCTCGGACAGTTCCATACGCGCTCTGTGCAGCTCTGCCAGCCATTGTCTGGCAGGCTCCCTGCGCAAAACCCCATACGCTGGTTTTTGAAATGTAGAGGCGGGAGAAGGGACCTGTGAAACACTAAGCTGACACCACTAGAATGTTGGCAACATGAAGATGGGCAAGATGGCAATATGAAGATGGGCAAGATGGCAACATGAAGATGGCAATATGAAGATGGGCAGTATGGCAACATGAAGATGGGCAAGATGGCAACATGGAGATGGGCAAGATGGCAACATGGAGATGGGCAAGATGGCAACATGGAGATGGGCAAGATGGCAACATGAAGATGGGCAAGATGGCAACATGAAGATGGGCAAGATGGCAACATGTAGATGGGCAAGATGGCAACATGAAGATGGGCAAGATGGCAACATGTAGATGGGCAAGATGGCAACATGTAGATGGGCAAGATGGCAACATAAAGATGGGCAAGATGGCAACATGTAGATGGGCAAGATGGCAACATAAAGATGGGCAAGATGGCAACATAAAGATGGGCAAGATGGCAACATAAAGATGGGCAAGATGGCAACATAAAGATGGGCAAGATGGCAACATGAAGATGGGCAAGATGGCAACATGAAGATGGACAAGATGGCAACATAAAGATGGACAAGATGACAACATGAAGATGGGCAAAGTGGCAACATGAAGATGGGCAAAGTGGCAACATAAAGATGGACAAGATGACAACATGAAGATGGGCAAAGTGGCAACATGAAGATGAACAAGATGGCAACATAAAGATGAACAAGATGGCAACATGAAGATGAACAAGATGGCAACATGAAGATGGGCTAGATGGCAACATGAAGATGGGCAAGATTGCAACATGAAGATGGGCAAGATGGCAACATGTAGATGGGCAAGATTGCAACATGTAGATGGGCAAGATGGCAACATGAAGATGGGCAAGATGACAACATGTAGATGGGCAAGATGGCAACATGAAGATGGGCAAGATGGCAACATGAAGATGGGCAACATGTAGATGGGCAAGATGGCAACATGAAGACGGGCAAGATGGCAACATGAAGATGGGCAGCGAAGAGGCCAGTATTTAACTTGGCGGGGATGGGAATTGATCCAGAGATATTAGATCTTGAATCCACCACGGCTCTGTCAAAAGAACTCCCACCAGTCCACGTCTAGGGGGGGGGGGGGGGGGATCGTCCGGGATGGAGACTGGGGACTGGGAAGGAGTGTGAAGGAGGGAGGGAGGAAGGGAGGACAGCAGTATCGCAGCCAGACAGCAAGCAACGGTCCGGAGAATAGTATGTTCCGTCACGGCTTGGAGATGGTACCATCCATCACATCCTGTGGACGGACAGACAGACAGACAGACATTCGATCGTTAGCCACTCACACAATGGGGGACCACTGGTTATATCAACTGAAATAAATGAATTAACTCTTTGACTCACGCACCCTGTCCACTAGCATCTTGCACTATCAACCATGCTAACTATGCAAAAACTTAACCCTTTGACTCTATCCTAGGATGAGGGAGTTAAAGGGTTATGCTTTTGCAGTTGGTGGATAGGGTGTGGGAGTCAAAAACTGCTTCTGTCAGTCATGGTTTTTGTGAAGCATTTAGGGCTCTCGCGAGATGAGGCGCTATAAAAGTTCTTACTTATTTACTTACTGCCTGTTAGGTCGTTGGGTTATGGGGCAGCGACGAAGGTTCTCTACTTCTGTCTGTTCAAGGCTTCTCCTGTATTGTGTCTCAGGTGTCTTGGAGGGCCTAAGAGTCATGACGATGATGGTGATGATGATAATGATGATGATGATGTATTGTCTTTGACGGCCAAGTGATTTATTGTTATTATTATTATTAATATCAATATTATTATTATTATTATTACTATTATTATTATTATTATTATTGTTTTTGTTAGCATCATTACTATTATTATTATTATTATTATTGTCAACACGCAAAGCCAGAACAAGGATGAGTCCAAGTAAATTTGGAGAATAGCGCCATACGAGGACGATTTATTACTATACAGTGGTTTTGACAGGAATTTTCAAGAATTGTTACGGACTGCATTGTTCGTACTAGTAACTTCCTCTGGAGGCATTTGGAACCAATGCTTTGAATATATAAGATTGCTTCTCCCTTTGACTCCTGCACCCTGTCCACCAGCATCCTGCATTGGCAACCATGATATCAAAGCAAAAACATAACTCTTTGATTCCTTCACCCTATCCACCAGCTTCCTGTAGGAAGCTGGTGGATAGGGTGAAGGAATCAAAGGTTTAAGTTTTTGCATTTGGTGGACAGGGTGCGACGAGAGTCAAAGGGTTAAAAATACGGCAAAACGTTGAAGAGCGGAAGTGACCACATTACAAAAATTGTAGTTTTTCTTGGCTGAAAAGGACTACATTGAATTTGTTCCCTGATTTCAAGCGGCCAAGAATCCATTATTTTGTTCTCGGCTAAGCACGATTTGTCCCCCTTCCATTAGCGATACGCCAATATGATTGGTGTGTGCTTGTGAAAGAACGTTGAAATTGCTGTTATCCCTTGAGTTTGCTCTGTGAATATTTCAGTTTTCCCTTCTGACACAGTTTGTTACTAACAGTGAAGGCATTACTGAAAGGGTAGAACAAATAAAATAGAGATGGGAATGCGAATATATACAGACTCTCAAATTCTCTCTCTCTCTCTCCTCTCTCTCTCTCTCTCTCTCTCTCTCTCTCTCTCTCTCTCTCCCTCCCTCCTTTCTTCCCTCCTTCCCTCCCTCCCTGTCTGTCTCTCTGTTGCTCTCTGTCTTTCTCTCTGTCTCTCTGTCTTTCTCTATCTCTATTTGCTTGTCTGTCTGTCTCTCACCCACATACACACACACGCACACACACACACACACACACACACACACACATCTGCACACACACACCACACACACACACACACACACACACACACACACACACACCCCCACACCACCCCCCACACACACAAACTCACACACGCCAAATTCCTATTTTTTTAAATCGTGCCTGCTCTACAGATTCACAAGTTTTTTTCCCCTCCTATACATACATACGCAGTAATCGAAATTCTCTTACCAACTTTCATTCGCGAGCCATATCAAAGAGAGGAAGTACAGCATAGTAGTAGTAGTAGTAGTAGTAGTAGTAGTATAGTAGTAGTAGTAGTAGTAGTAAAGATCTCTGCCCCGCCACCCATCCACAGAGACAGATTCAACGATCACGAGGGGGGGGGGAGGAGGGGTGATGAAGGCCGGGGGGGGGGGGGGTGAGGGAGAGCAAAAAACCCAGACTGCTAGTTGACTTGTTGGTTGGAGTGTTTACGGCTTAGGGGGAGGGACCGCATCGTCTACACTTGGTGGTGATCAGTTCTTCTTGCCTCCCCCTCGTCCTCTCCCCCCCTCACCCCCCCCCCCCCCCCCCCGAGGTTTGGCTTCAAAGGGTGTTTTAGTCGGCGAGAGGCTTTGACCTCGTTTGTGTGTCGGGATCGAAGATCGGCGACGAGGTCTTCTTGGGGGGTCGGGGTGAGGTGGGGTGGGGGACTGTTGAATGTTTCTTTTCGTCTTGTTCGTGTTCGTGTTCTTCTTCGTCTTCTTTTTCAACCTCTCGTCTTCTTTTTCAACCTCTTCTTCTTCTTCTTCTTCTTCTTCTTTCTTCTTCCTGTTTCTTCTTCTTCTTCCTCCTCCTGCTCTTCTTCTTCTTCTTCCTCCTCCTTCTTCTCCTCTTCTTCTTCTTCCTTCTCCTCCTCTTCTTCCTCCTCCTCTTCTTCTTCCTCCTTCTCCTCCTCTTCTTCTTCTTCTTCCTCCTCCTCCTCTTTTTCTTCTTCTTCTTCCTACTCCTCTTCTTCCTCGTCCTCTTCCTCCTCCTTTTCTTCTTTGTACTCTTCGTCTTCTTCTACTACCTCTACTTCTTCTTCCTCCTTTTCTTCTTCTTCTCCTTTCTTGTCTTCTTCTTCTCCTTGTCTTCTTCTTCTCCTTACTTGTCTTCTTCTTCTCCTTTCTTGTCTTCTTCTTCTCCTTTCTTGTCTTCTTCTTCTCCTTTCTTGTCTTCTTCTTCTCCTTACTTGTCTTCTTCTTCTCCTTTCTTGTCTTCTTCTTCTCCTTTCTTGTCTTCTTCTTCTCCTTTCTTGTCTTCTTCTTCTCCTTTCTTGTCTTCTTCTCCTTTCTTGTCTTCTTCTTCTCCTTTCTTGTCTTCTTCTTCTCCTTTCTTGTCTTCTTCTTCTCCTTTCTTATCTTCTTCTTCTCCTTGTCTTCTTCTTCTCCTTTCTTATCTTCTTCTTCTCCTTTCTTGTCTTCTTCTTCTCCTTTCTTGTCTTCTTCTTCTCCTTTCTTGTCTTCTTCTTCTCCTTTCTTATCTTCTTCTTCTCTTACTTGTCTTCTTCTTCTCCTTACTTGTCTTCTTCTTCTCCTTACTTGTCTTTTTCTTCTCCTTACTTGTCTTCTTCTTCTCCTTACTTGTCTTCTTCTTCTCCTTTCTTGTCTTCTTCTTCTCCTTACTTGTCTTCTTCTTCTCCTTACTTGTCTTCTTCTTCTCCTTACTTGTCTTCTTCTTCTCCTTACTTGTCTTCTTCTTCTCCTTACTTGTCTTCTTCTTCTCTTTACTTGTCTTCTTCTTCTCCTTTCTTGTCTTCTTCTTCTCCTTACTTGTCTTCTTCTTCTCCTTACTTTTCTTCTTCTCCTCCTTACTTGTCTTCCTCTTCTTCTTCTTCTCCTTTCTTGTCTTCTTCTTCTCCTTACTTGTCTTCTTCTTCTCCTTACTTGTCTTCTTCTTCTCTCTTTCTTGTTCTTCTTCTTCTCCTTACTTGTCTTCTTCTTCTCCTTACTTGTCTTCTTCTTCTCCTTACTTGTCTTCTTCTTCTCCTTACTTGTCTTCTTCTTCTCCTTACTTGTCTTCTTCTTCTCCTTACTTGTCTTCTTCTTCTCCTTACTTGTCTTCTTCTTCTCCTTACTTGTCTTCTTCTTCTCCTTACTTGTCTTCTTCTTCTCCTTACTTGTCTTCTTCTTCTCCTTACTTGTCTTCTTCTTCTCCTTTCTTGTCTTCTTCTCTCCTTACTTGTCTTCTTCTTCTCCTTCTTGCTTTCTTTGTCTTCTTCTTCTCCTTACTTTCTTCTTCTCCTTCTTGTCTTCTTCTCCTTCTTCTTTGTCTTCTTCTTCTCTCTTTACTTGTCTTCTTCTTCTCCTTACTTGTCTTCTTCTCCTTGTCTTCTTCTTCGTATCTTCCTCTTCTTCTTCCTGTTTTTCTTCTTCCTGTTCTTCTTCTTTCTCCTCCTCTGCTTCTTCTTCTTCTTCTTTTTGCTTAATCTCTGGCTGTTAAAGGGATCAAAGATGCTGGGAGAGGTTGTCTTCCTGTCGCTCTGTCTGTCTGTCCGTCCGTCTTTCTGCCTGTCATGTTGTCCGTCTGACTGCATTGTTCACATGTTTGTACTGCAGTGATGTGTTGACACAGCAGCGTTTATGCTGCATTGATGTATTGGTGTATGTGTCTGTCTGTGTTTGTTCTGCATTCATGTATTAACCCTTTGACTCCTGCACCCTGTCCATCAGCATCCTGTATTGTCAACCATGCTGGCAAAGCGAAAAACTTTAACCCTTTGATTCCCTCACCCTATCCACCAGCTTCCTGCAGGAAGCTGGTGGATAGGGTGAGGAATCAAAGGGTTAATTTTTTGCAGTTGTTGGATAGGGTGCAGGAGTCAAAGGGTTAAAGTTTTTCGCTGTTGGTGGATAGGGTGCGGGAGTCAAAGGGTTAAAGTTTTTCGCTGTTGGTGGATAGGGTGCGGGAGTCAAAGGGTTAACGTTGCGGTGTTGTTTATGCTGTTTGTACAGTGCGATGAGCATTCTCTGACATGGATTATATAAATGGAATTGTTACGAATGTCTCTTTCTGTTTGCTTTGTGTGTGTTTGTTTTTTCTCCTCTGTTATTTTTGTGTTTTGTGTAGTGTCACAAAACAAGCAGACTAGCACAATCGCACACGCGTGCGCAGGGAGGGAGAGAGGGAGGGGAGAGAGAGAGAGAGAGAGAGAGAGAGGACAGAGAATAGGGCAAGAAAGAGAGAGAGAAAGAGAGAGAGAGAGAGAAAAAGCAAGCAAGCAACAGTCGTTCTTTTGAATTGTATGAAAAGCCTTATTTCAGCGCAGCGCATGACCTCAGTTCAGTGTTGAGAAAATGATTATGTGCCTGATTGTGTTCAGTGTGCGTGTGTGTGTGTGTGTGTGTGTGTGTGTGTGTGGATGTGTGTTGGTGTGGTGTGTGTTTGTGATTGGATGTGGTGTGTGGTGGAAGAGGAGAGAGGGAAGCTTGGTGGGTAGGGTAAGGGAGTCAAAGGGTTAAGTTTTCGCTTTGCTGGCAATTGGCAGTGCAGGATGCTGGGACAGGATGCGGGAATCAAAGGGTTAAGTTTTTCTTTGCCAGCATGGTTAACAATGCAGGATGCAGGTGACAGGATGT
>JAPXFY010000015.1:18326988-18331988 GCA_030674185.1 Monoplex corrugatus
AATTTTTAATTTTATTCTTTTCTTGTTTTACGACAAACGCACATCAAACATACAACGAGGTAACGACAAATGATAAAAAACAAAAACAAAAACAAAACAGTATGCATATCTAAAGGTATTAATGACATATTAACTCCATATAGCACAGAGAATACAATGATATTTTATATATTGGAGGTATAAAAATGAGCATCATATCTTATCTCTTTTATAGGGGAATTAAATTTGGGGGAAGGGGGGAATGTGATTCTTAGCTCTTACTATTTCTTGTCACATCCGACGTGTGAAGGTGTGGATGTATAATTTATGTAAAATCACGTAAAAAGAATTTACAGAGAATATGAATCACGGAACATTGCACCAAATTAACATTATTATCATTTATATGGGGGATAAGTCAGCTGCGAAATGTTGGCGATAGACATTAGTTTGAGAAACATTAAATAGCCATGCATCACCATTTATATTCAGGATAATGTGTAGGCTATTTCTGTGATTATTTGCAAATTTTAAAGAAATGTCTGAGATAGAAAAGAAAGGAGAGAAACGAGTGTAAAGAACAGAGCGGTCAGGGAGAGCGTGTGTGTCTGATCTGCATCGACTTGAGAACATGCTAGGGGAAAGAAAAATCGATACAAGGAAAGTCGCAGTTACTCCCCTTGCCTCGCATCTCGCACATCTCTCGCTCTATCGCCTCTCTCTCTCTCTCTCTCTCTCTCTCTCTCTCTCTCTCTCTCTCTCTCCTGTCGATTCAGTAAAGATCGTATGTTGTTATTGTTATTGATATTCTTCTTCTTATCATTGTTGTTGTTATTGTTACTGTTGTTATCTTCGAATATCGAATTTAAGGTTTTGTTTAAGATAGTTATGGTTAATTGTCATCTCTGTCCCCCTCCTTCTCTCTCTCTCTGCTTCTCTCTCTCTTTCTCTCTCTCTCTCTCTGTCCCCCCCTCTCTCTCTCTGTTGTTGTGTGTGTGTGTGTGTGTTGTGTGTGTGTGTGATCCAAACCACGTCATTTTTTTTTCTATCTATATATTCACCTCCGCTCTTCCTTTTAGTCTTTTAAACCTTTGACTCCCGCACCCTATCCACCAACTGTAAAATCTTAACCCTTTGACTCCCGCACCCTATCCACCAACTGTAAAATCTTAACCCTTGACTCCCGCACCTCCCACTGAAACTAACCCTTTGACTCCTCACCCTATCACCATGTAAAAACTTAACCCTTTGACTCCCTCACCCTATCCACCAACTGTAAAAACTTAACCCTTTGACTCGCACCCATCCACCAACGTAAACTTAACCCTTGACTCCGCACCATCCAACTGTAAAATCTTAACCCTTTAGACTTCCCCTCACCCTACTCCACCAAATGTAAAAACTTAACCCTTTGACATCACCCGCTAACCCTATCCCAACTGTAAAACTTAACCCTTTGACTCCCTCACCCTATCCCACCAACCTTGAATAAAAAATCTTAACCCTTTGACTCCCGACCCTATCCACCAACTGTAAAAAACTTAACCCTTTGACTCCCTCCACCCTATCCACCACTGTAAAACCTTAACCCTTTGACTCCCTCACCCTATCCACCAATGTAATTAATCTTATCACCCTTTAACATCCCTTGACTGCACCTATCCACAACTGTAAAACTTAACCTTATTGAAACTACCTGCTCCCACCTATCCACCAGCTTACCATGCAGGATTAAGCTGGACTGGATAGGAGTGATGCGAGACCGTCAAAGGCACGTTAAGTTTTTGCTTTGCTAATATGTTGACGATGCAGGTGCTGGTGGATAGCCGTAGAGCCAAAAGGGTTAAATCGACAACAAAACATATGCAGTCACGAGCATCCAAATCCCCCTGAAGGCAAAGAGATTTATAGCTGACGTTACCGCAATGATTTTCAACCGTCGGAATGCGGACGAGAGGGCACAAGCCTGCTGCAGGTCGACATACATTTATTGTATTCTCCGACATAATATATACGTACATTCAGCGTTTTATTACGGATAGCGAGTGCGTTTAGCCGCAAGCGGTTTCTACTCGCACGGCCTTTGTGTTTTGTCTTTTGTTTCTCCCAGACGTGACAAGACAAGCGAGACATTTATCGGACTCCTGAGAGGGGTTGTGACCGTGTGTGTGTGTGTGTTGTGTGAGTGTTGTGTGTGTGTGTGTGTGTGTGTGTGTGTGTGTGTGTGTGTGTGTGTTGTGTTGGTTGTTTGTGTTGTTGTGTGTGTGTTGTGTTGAGTGTGTGTGCGTGTGTGTCTGTGTGTGTGTGTGTTTGTGTTGCATTGCCGTGTGTGTGTGTGTGTGTAAGTGTGTGTGTGTGTGTGTGTGTGTGTGTGTTGTGTTGCGTTGAGTGTGTGTTGTGGTGTGTGTTGTGTTGTGTTGTGTTGTGTTGTGTTGTGTTGTGTTGTGTGTGTGTGTGTGTGTGTGTGTGTGTGTGTGTGTGTGTGTGTGTGTGTGTGTGTGTGTGTGTTTGCTTGTGCAGTTGTCTATGTGTGCTGCCTGTCTTGTCGAATTCTGATTAGAATGCTGATTATGTCAGCAACGAAGAAGTTTTATTCGTAGTCATGTGGTGTTTTTTATTTATCTATTATTGATCACTCGTCTGTCTGTTTGTTTGTTCGTGTATTTATTGATTTATTTACTTATTTATTTGTCCGTTATTTGTTTGTTTGCCGATGGGATGGGTGCCACCTGAAACGGAGAAAGTAATTCTTACAGTGTTTCTGTGTCTGCCTCTCTCTCTCTTTCTCCCTTTCTCTCTCTCCCCCCCCCCTCTCTCTTTCTATCTGTCTGTCTCTCTGTCTGTCTGTCTGTCTGTCTGTCTGCCTCTGAGACATACACACACACTTACACTCACATAGTGGGGTTGAAATATGAGCGGGCATGATCACACACACGCACACACACACACATACACACATACACACACACACACACACACACACACACACACACACACACACACACACGCACACACACACACACACACGCACACACACACACTCACACACGCACACACACCTGCCGCAACAATCGGCCGTAATCCAAATACTAACCATACATTTTTTTTTTTTTTTTCCCCCTTTCATTTTCCCCCTCACCTCACCACACACACACACACACACACAGCCTCCCCTATTATTATTTTTTTTCTTTTCTATATATGTCAGACGCATACACAGCCACAGTCACAGAGCATTCAAAGCCCATCTCCGGTATTCAGATCTGATTTTATGCACGGCCACGTAAACCAAAGGGCATATACATCGGTTCATGTGTTTGTGGGCATATGTGTGTCTATTCATGCATGCATACATACATACATGCACTCCTTGTGTGTGTTCGAGTGTGTGTGTGTGTGTGTGTGTGTGGTGTGTGTGGTGGTGATTGGGTGGTGTGTGTGTGTGTGGCGCGCGCGTGTGGTGGTGGTGATGGTTGTGTGTGTGTGGTGTGTGTGTGCGTTGGTGTGTGTGTGTGTGTATGTGTGTGTATGTGTGTGTGCGCGCGCGCGTGTGGTGGTGGTGATGACAGGGTGTGTGTGTGTGTTGGTGGCGGTGGTGATAGGTGTGTGTGTGTGTTGGTGGTGGTGGTGATAGGTTGTGTGTGTGTTGGTGGTGGTGATAGGTGTGTGTGTGTGTGTGTGTGTGTGTGTGTGTGTAGGTGATGGTAGTGGTAGTTGTGGTGATTGCATCATCTGTTAAGTATTTAACGAAGTGTGTGTGTGTGTGTGTGTGTGTGTGTGTGTGTGTGTGTGTGTGCGTGCGCGCGCGCGCGCGCGCGCGTGTGTAAAAAGGGGAACAACAGTGGGAGAGCAGAAGAAACAAAGTGTTTTCGCATCAAAACCAATATTTGACAGCTTCCTTCTTTCAGCGCCATAGAGACACACTCCAGTTTCACGTGCTGGTGTAGATTGTGTGTGTGTGTGTGTGTGTGTGTGTGTGTGTGTGTGTGTGTGTGTGTGTGTGTGTGTGTGTGTGTGTGTGTGTGTGTGTGTGTGTGATATTTTGTGTTTATATTTGTAGATCTGGTTTTATGTGTTTGTGTGTAATACGGTTTGTGTGTGAGTGAGTGAGTGAATGAGTGTGTGTGTGTGTGTGTGTGTGTGTGTGTGTGTGTGTGTGTGTGTGTGTGTGTGTGTGTGTGTGTGTGTGCAAAGATATGTGTGTGCATGGTATTGTGTGTAATTTATATTTTTGTGTGTTGGTTGTGTGTGTGTGTGTGTGTGTGTGTGTGTGTGTGGCGTGCAAAGATATGTGTGTGCAAGGTATTGTGTATATTTATATTTGTTGATTTGGTGTGTGTGTGTGTGTGCGCGCGCGCGCGTGTGTATAATGTAATGCATGTATGCTAATTATTTGTGTATCTGCTTGTTTGTGTGCGTGTGTGCCTGCGACGTTTGTGTGTGTGTGTGTGTGCGTGCGTGCGTGTGTGTGTGTGTGTGTGTGTGTGTGTGTGTGTGTGTGTGTGTGTGTGTGTGATATGGTAGAGGTGGTAAAACGGTTTAGTTGCACTTGGCAAAAAGGGAGATGTCAGCTAGTTGGGGGCAAAAGGAAGAAAGGATTAGTTGTGCTTCTGCCTCTCGTTTGTTGTTGCAAATGTCTCTGTCTATTTGTCTGTTTTTTTCTCTTTTTCACATTTGTCTGTTTTTTTCTCTTTTTCCATCTGCCCCCCCCCCCCCCCCCCCCCCCCTCTTCTGTCGTCTTTCCCAAGTTTTCTTTTTTAAAATTTTTTTTTAGCGATCTTCTAACTTTTTCTCTTCTTTCGCTTTTGGATGTATTTTCTTGAGTAAAGTGAAGTGAAGTGTGTGTGTGGTGTGTGTTGTGTGTGTGTGTGTGTGTGTGTGTGTGTGTGTGTGTGTGTGTGTGTGTAGTGTGTGTGGTGTCTGTGTGTGTGTCTGTGTTTCTTGAGTAGAGACAGACAGAGAGTGAGAGAGACAGACAGACAGAGAGAGAGAGAGAGAGAGAGTGTGTTACTTGAGTGAAG
>JAPXFY010000015.1:18346988-18356988 GCA_030674185.1 Monoplex corrugatus
CCCCCCCTCCTCTTTGATCACTGTTCATTTCTCACACCCATTCTCTCCTTAGGCCCTCACTCTCTCATCTCTCTGACTCTTTCCCTCTGTCTGTCTCTCTGTCCCTCTCTCTGTCTCTCTCTTTGTCTGTCTCCCTCCCTCTGTCTGTCTGTCCCTCTCTGTCTCTTTGTCTCTGTCTCCTTCCCTGTCTCCCTCCCTCTGTCTGTCTGGCTGTCTGTCTGTCTGTCTGTCTCTCTCTGCCTCCCCCTCCCCTTTCATCACTGTCCATTTCTCACACCCATTCTCTCCCTCACTTGTTCATCCTCTGTCTCTCTCTCTGTGTCCTCTCTTTGTCTCTCTCTTTGTCTCTAACTCCCTCTGTCTGTCTGTCCCTCTCTGTCTTTGTCTCTGTCTCCTTCCCTCTGTCTCCCTCCCTCTGTCTGTCTGGCTGTCTCTCTCTTTCTCTCTCTCCCCTTCCCTTTTTTCCACTGTCCGTTTCTCACACCCATTCTCTCCTTCACTTGTTCATCTCTCTGACTCTGTCCCTCTGTCTCTCTCTCCTCTGTCTGTCTGTCTGTCTCTGTCCCATTCTGTCTCTCTCTCTTTGTCTCTGTCTCCCTTCCTCTCCCTATCTCTTTGTCTCTGTCTCCCTCCCTCTGTCTGTGGGTTTGTCTGTCTCTGTCTGTCTCTCTCCTCTCCCTATCTCTTTGTCTCTGTCTCCCTCCCTCTGTCTCTCTGTGGGTCTGTCTGTCTCTCTCTCTGTCTCTCTCTCTCTCTCTCTGCTCCCTCCCTCCCTCATTCCTTCCCACTCTCTCATCATCTCTGTCTCCCATTTCTCGCTCGCCCTTTATTCCCCAGTACGTTCACTTTGTAGTTGCGTTTTTCTCGCCTCATCGTGCTCATTTTGTGCGTGTTGCTCTTTCATCTGCCGTTAACATCATCACATCACCCCACCACGGTTAAGTGAGCGAGGCTAAGTACAAACATGTGTGTGCCCTCTGGTCCCTGGAGAAATGAGAGAGAGAAAAAAAAATGTGTTGGCAGCACTCTTCTCTATCGGGTCTGACGTCACACTTTTTACAGTTTTTTTTTTATAGCTCACTCTGTCTCTCTGTCTGTCTGTCTGTCTTGCTGTCTGTCTGTCTGTCTTGCTGTCTGTTCATCCTCTCTCTGTCTCTGTCTCTGTCTGTCTGTCCCCTTCCTCCATCCTCCATCCCTCCTCCATCTCCAGTCTTGTCTTGTCTCCCTTTCTCTGTGTCTCTGTCTGTCTGTCTGTCTCTCTCTCTCTCTCTATCTCTCTCTGTATGTCTGTATCTCTGTCTCTGTCTCTCTCTCTCTCACTCTTTCTCTCTCTAACAAAGCACAAAAAAGTATAAAAGTGTATGTAGATCTGCCCTGAAGTACTTCACAGTACACACATTTAAAATCCTAATCTTCCAAGAAAAGATTAAACATAGTTATCGTGTATAAAATTGTACACAGATTCACCACCACTCACGTAACAGGGCTCTTTACCTCTTGTCAAACAACACTACACGGTTTCAGGAAATAATGGCAATCTTCCAAGACAGGAATTAGACAAATATGAAGCATGTCCATGAATTACATTTCCTGCCAACATCAAATAACGCACATTAATGGCCAGCTTCAAACAGAAGTACATCAAAAGTACTTCCCTGAATTAATATGAATAATTCAAACAAAAGCTTCATAAATATTTCCTTGAATTTATGTTAATCATTGTTTCAATCAGAACCAGTCTTCAACACCCCCTATGCTAATAAATCTTCTGATCAGACGTCTTATCTCAGTCCCAGACAGTTAGCTCTACGTTAAAATACTAAACATGAGATTACTTTGATTTTTAAAGCAGAAAGACATCGCAGGCATTTGCAATTTTTCTTTTCTTTGTTGTCGATGAGATCACTGCTTTAAGCCATACTTGTACATGTAATATGATATATATATATCTCTTTTTTCTGGTTCCCCCTCTCATCTCATTAACAAACTTCAGAAAGTTCAAAATCATGCTGCCCGTCTCATCTTCCGCTCTTCAAAATTTAACCATGTTACGCCATTGCTCTGTTCTCTCCACTGGCTCCCTGTTCAGCAAAGAATATCCTACAAGATTGCCTGCCTCTGCTTCAAATCTATTGAGTCTTCCTGTCCTGAGTATCTCACCCATCTGTTACATCTCTACACGCCATCTCGAGCTTTGCGGTCCTCATCTGATACCCGTCTCTATAGTATCCCCATAGTCCGCACTAAAAGGTTTGGGCAGCGTTCTTTTTCCTATCAAGCTCCAACCATCTGGAATCAGTTACCTCGCTCTCTTAGATACTCACCCTCTCTGTCCACATTCAAACGCTCCCTCAAAACTCACCTGTTTCCCAAAACTGGTAATCTCTGCCCCCTTCCCCCCATGTAATGTAATGGTGACATTATAGTGTCTTAGTGTCAATGTGTCATTGTATTTGCATGTCATGCTGTGTGTGTGTTTGTGTGTGTGTGTGTGTGTTTGTGTGTGTGTGGGTGCTTCTGTGGGCGTGTGTGTGTGTGCTTGTGATTCTGGTTATATGTTTTGCCATTGTAAACGCCTAGGGCATTAATTTGATTAGGCGTACTAAATGTTCATAATAATAATAATAATAATATATATATATATATATATATATATGTATATATATGTATACATATGTACATGTATATATATATTTTTGTCTGTCTGTCTATCTATCTATCTATCTGTCTGTCTGTCTGTCTATCTATCTATCTATCTATCTATCTATCTATCTATCTGTCTGTCTGTCTGTCTGTCTATCTATCTATCTGTCTGTCTGTCTGTCTGTCTGTCTATCTATCTATCTATCTGTCTGTCTGTCTGTCTATCTATCTATCTATCTATCTATCTATCTATCTGTCTGTCTATTTATCTATCTATCTATCTATCTATCTATCTGTCTGTCTGTCTATCTGTCTGTCTGTCTGTCTATCTATCTATCTATCTGTCTGTCTGTCTGTCTATCTATCTATCTATCTATCTGTCTGTCTGTCTGTCTGTCTATCTATCTATCTATCTATCTGTCTGTCTGTCTGTCTGTCTATCTATCTATCTATCTATCTATCTCATATTACAGGATGTACTAGTCTGTGTTTTCAACCAGTGATGTTAGGCAGATGTTTAACTTTTGGCATATTGTGTCATCGGTTGGCAATTTGTGTCAGTTTTCCACCTGTGATATGGAAGTTCATAGTTTGGGCGTGTGAGCATGCCATCAAATCTGATGTCACACTTTCAGTAATGGATCGAAAACTGCTTTAGCCAGCATGGTCTCTTCCTCCACTGTACTCCCTTCTAATAAAAGAGTGGAAAGACAAGGGACCACTTTTCTTAGTTTGGAACTCGTAGCTCGATCACACGCACCATCACTTAATTTAACCCTTTGACTCCCGCAGCTTATCCACCAACTGCAAAGTTAATGGCCTAAGTTACCTATAATTGTTCCTGCACAGGACATTGCCTTAGAGAGAGAGAGAGAGAGAGAGAGAGAGAGAGAGAGAGAGAGAGAGAGAGAGAGAGAGAGAGAGAGAGAAGAGAGAGAGAGAGAGAGAGATTTAGACGATTTGATGTCTTTAAACCTTTTGACTCCATCATCATGTCCACCAGCATCCTGCATTGTCAACCATGCTAGCAGAGCAAAAACTTCCTGCAGGAAGCTGGTGGATAGGGTAAGGGAATCAAAAGTTGAAGTGTTTGCTTTGCTAGCATGATTGACAACGCTGGACGCTGGTGTGAGAGTCAAAGGGTTAAAAAAAAAAAAAGAGAAGAAGAACTATCTGTGGTTAGTGAAAGGGGAAATGAAAGCTGAACGATACTTACCGTTCAGTGAAATTGATGTTTCAAGTGTGGGTTCCTCCCCGGGTCGATGAGATAGGGTGAGGTAGTAACAGAGCCAATGAGCTGCTGGTGGACAGGTTCAGGGAGTGAAAGGGTTTTACCAGGCAGGCAGCCATGGGAAGATGGAGGTGGTGTCTGGCCCGGTGGCAGTTAATGGAGCCGTTAGATGAATGTCTGCCAGGAGATTGAGGACTGATGGACCCAGAGACAGGGCCCCTGGACTGTCTGACCTCCCCACATGGTCCCTCCTCTGTCTACTTAGAGGGGAGGGTGGCTGGATTAGGGGAGGGACAAATGTGATAGTGGTCGGTGATTTTTTTTAGTGAGAAAATGGCTGGTCTGGTGGTGGGGTGGGGTGGAGGGAACAGATTTGATCTGTGGTGATAATGGTTGGTAGGATATGTTTTTTTAGTTGTTATATGTGTGTTGTTGTTGTTGTTGGCTTGGGGGTAGGTTGTTGCTGGTTGGTTTGTTTGTTTTGTTTATGCTTTTTTCACTGGTGTTTTGTAAATTCAGAATTCTGTTCCTTTTCTTAGTCATGCAACAGTCATACATATCATACATGTGTGCACTTAATTCTAAACAGCAATGCCATGAGAGATAGATAGATAGGTAGGTAGAAGATAGATAGAGATGGATAGATAGGTGATAGATAGATAGATAAGAAGATGATAGATAGATGGGTAGATAGATGATAGATATAGATAGAGATGAGAGAAGAGAAGAGAGAGAGAGATAGATGAGAAGAGAGAGAGAGAGAGAGAGAGATGACGACGATGCTGATGACGATGTATAAGTTTATGGTTCAGTTCTATAATGTGTTGTGATGCTTTTATCCTGTGAGTGCTATCCATGGTTTCAACTGGTGACATAAGTTCCACCTAATCTGACATACTGACTTATTAAGAGTTGTGGTTAGGAACCGGTTTGGGGGCATGGTATCTCTCCCTCCATGCTCCAAAAAAAAACAGAGAGTAATGACAAGGAACTTCTTTCAGGAGTGGCAAGCTCGTAATATAGAAGCACCATTACCTCAGAAAAAAATTGCGGCAGTGAGTGGGAAATGAAGGTTGAACAATACTTACTGTTCAGTGACCAAGACTTGTTACGGCTTACGCACAGGTGTGGGGGCTTCTGCCATGATCATCTTGGATCTCATCCATCACATGTTAGCCGTGGCCTCAGTGCACCATGGAATGTATTCTGAGCGCGGAGACCATACTGAAACCGAGACTGATGTTTGAAGCGTAGTTCCACCCCAGGTGATGAAATGAGTCATGGGGTGAGGTGCAGGGACCTTATCTTCATTTTGTGTTCTGTCAACACAGCGCGATAGTGAGGAGCACTTTGAGTTGTGGTAGGGATGGAGATAAGATCTGAAGGCAGGAAACAGAAGTTTGTAGAGAGAGAGACAGTGGCTGGCTGAGCAACTAATCAATTCTTTCACTCCCTCACCCTATCCATTAGCTTCTGTCAACTCACATATAAATTTCACTATTCTTTCAGGTATCCACTAACTTAAATGTAACCCTGTACCCACTAACTTGAACCTCGCCTTGGCATACATAAGTCAGATTCTATTATTATTATGTACTTTGATGTAGCTTTGTGTTTGTATATATATAATTATGTGCGCCTGTATGTGTGCACACGTGTCTATGCGTGCATGCATATGTGTATTTAAAGGAATGGAATAGCAGTCAGAGAGCAGAACAGACTGTTTTTCCCATCAAGACCAGTGGTTTTGACAACTCCCTCCTTTCGTGCAATATGAAGACAAACTAGAACTTTAGTGTGGGTGGGGAAAACAGTTATAGATACACAAATGTATGTTTGTGTGTGTGTTTTAATGTGTGCATATTTTATACTTCTTCCTCTTCTCTCTCTCTCCCTCCCACCCACACACACACACACACACACACACACACACACACACACACACACACACACAAACACAACACACACACACACACGCCGAGCGCCCATCTACCCTCGTGCCACTGACCACCACACCTCTCTCTCTCTTTATATTTTTATGTTTATATTTATCTACCTATCATCATAGATAATACGATATAGATAGATAGATAGACAGACAGAACAAGACAGATCAGAATAGATATATTTTGTAAATGTAGAAAAAATACATGTATAGAAATACTCCTGGAGAAACCTGAATCTACTTTAACATTTTTTGGAAATGGCATAAAACTATTGTATTTAAGTGTGTGTGTGTGTACAATTGTGTTTCTGCATGTGTGTGTGCGCGTGTGGCGTGTGCGTGTGTGTATGTGTGTGTGTGTGTGCTTGCGTATGCGTGCGTGCGTGCGTGAGTATGTACGTGTGTGGTGCCCACGTGTTATGGTGGAAGCGGTAAAACGGTTCAGTTGAACCTGGTAAATAGTCAGATATTGCTGAGTTGGGCAAAAGGGAGGAAAGATTAGTTGTCCTGCCATGGTTTGTTGTTGCAAATGTCTCTGCCAGTTTTTTTCCCCCTCGCCATTTCTATCTGCCTGCCACTTTACACTTTTTGAAAGCCTTTTCCGTCCATCCACCCACTCACTTTCTGCTATTCGTCTGCTTTAGAGCTTACCTTTTTCTGGAATGTGACAGAGAGGGAGAGCCCTGGGAGTGTGTTGTAGATGCAGTGATCAGAGTTTGAAGTGATAATAAGGAAAATGGAAGTGTTTGTTTTAAGGAAGACAGAAATAGCTTACAGCAGATTCTCGTCAGTTTTCTCTTTCCTTCATGGCGCCCTATCCTGTCCAGGTGCGGTAGTCGAGTGGGGAGATGTTGGAATGTCTTGGGTTTGATCTGCCTACATTCCTAGTGGTCAATCAAGGGCGCAGAGCTCAATATATGTGCAGACCTGCCAATGCTTAAGCCCGTTGGTGTATATACGCATGCATGATATTCTTTTATCACTGGGAAATAAAGGAGCATTATCATTTAATCATTGCCACAAACAGGTCTGAATGGAGGCAAGCTATTCGCAAGGGAACAGAAGCTTATGAAAATGAAAGACGAAGCAGCCAAATGGAAAAGCGTGCAGCAATAAAGGCCAGAACCAACTCTGCAGAGCGTTCCATTGAGTGTCCTGTATGCGGTCGCCTCTGTGCATCAGACTTTGGCCTGCGATCCCACACAAATAAAGTGCTAGGTTGGACTTTATCGACCACGATAGTCGACCATATATAATATTAAATATGCACTTTAAAGATCCTGTAAGTGGTGTAAGTGGCTGGCTTATGGAAACATAAAAACTCCAGTGAGCAAAAAACAGCAAGTTTGAAGACATAGCTGTATGCTGATAACTTCTGTCAATGGAAAACAAAGGATCATGATCATTATCTCCTCATCCTCCCTGTACTGTCTTCTTACAAGCTTTTATCAGTCACCGTGAGGCGTGTAAAGAGAGTTTTTTTTTAAACAACTTTTTACAGAGGTGGACAGTCTCCCTCCAAACAATTTGTCAACCGTTTGAAACACTAGATTTGGAAACAATTACTATGATGTAAAAACATTTATTGGAGACAAGTTGAGTCCACTTTAACAATCTTTACAAATGGCATAAGTTATATGATGATGAAGGAATAAATAACTGCTTAGAGGTAGTACGGAAAACAATTGTGGGGGACAGTTTGAAGTATGTAGTTACGTAACTGAAATAAATCCAGTATAGAAACAAACTTTGGCATCAGAATTTTAGAGAAAAGGGACGGAAATACTCAACGGTGATTTCCGTGTATGTGAATACCTTTGAAATTCAAAGAGCAGCTTTTAGCATCCAAACAAATGTAGATTAGAAACGATAATTTATTTGCAACCTTGCACAAAAATAAATGAATGAAATGACATCTGTGAACACAGTAAGATCGTTAAGAAAAAACTGTTCGAACCTCTGAGTATGGAAAGGATCAGCATTTCAAGACTGTTTGGAGAGAAACCGTATCATCAGAAGACAGAACTGGGAATAACGCTTCATTCGTCAAAACAAACTTTGGAAAAGACAAATTAGAATACCAAAGAAAGATTGAAAACACCTTTTAGCCTCTGGGATTTCTTTGCTGTTTAGTTGTGTTGTTGTTGCTGTTGCATATGGAGTTTATTTTATTTTGTTTTGTTGTTTTCACTGGTGGAGGAAGGGGTTTGTTTGTTTACAAAACTGCCACTGTAGAGCGTACTGGAGGTTGGAGAGGGAGGGCAGACAATGTGATGCAAGCTGGGTGAAGATGAACAAGAAAATACGTATGGTTACAATTATTTTGACTCTCGAGTATCTAAATAAAGAATGTACGGGAAACAGGAACTTGTAGTATTTAGGGAAAGAAAGGAGTCGAAAAGACTTGCTCTTTGGTTGTTTTGTTGTTACTTTTGTTTATGTTTTTTCACTTTTTTTAAGATTTTGTTTTTGCTGGTGGTAGGGGGAGACGGGGTGGTTTGTTTCCAAAACCGCCACTGTAGATCGTATTGGAGGTTGGAGAGGGAGGGCTGAAGATGTGATCCAAGCCGGGAGAAGATGAACAGCAAAATAAGTAAGGTAAAGTCACTTTTGACTGTCGAATATCTAAATAAAGAACGTATGGAGACAGAAACTTGTAGTATTCAGAAAAAGAGAGGCGTGGAAAAGACCTGGTGTTAACGTGATAATGGGTGAGAAAGGGTAAAGGCGTGATGTTTAACCCTTTGACTACCGTACTCTATCTACCAACTGCAAAAACTTAACCCTTCTACTCCCTAACCCTATCCGCCAGCCTCCTGCAGGAAGCTGGCGGATAGGTGAGGGAGTGGAAGAGTTAAGTTTTTGCTTTGCCGGCATGGTTGACGATGCAGGGTGCTGGTGACGGATGCGGGAGTCAAAGGGTTAAGTGATATGAGATAGGAAGGAAAGACTTAGTGTTACAGCAGTAGTGAGTATGGAGGAAAGACATGGAAGAGAGGACAGGAGGTAGTGTTAAACAAGTATTAAAGTGACTTTGGGTATCAGAAGAAGACACTGTGTTAAAGTGATAATGGGCATGAAAGAGTCAAAAAAAAAAAAAAACAGTCACAAGACAAGAGAATAACCCTGTGACTCCCGCATCCTGTCCACCAACTTCTGCATAGTCAACCATGCTAGCAAAGCAAAAACTCAACCCTTTGATTCCTTACCCTATCCACCCGGAGGAAGCTGGTGGGTAGGATGAGGGAATCTAAAGGCTGTTTTTTGCAATTGGTGGATAACGTGTGGGAGTCAAAGGATTAACTTTGGGTATGATGTTGATGGTAGTAGTGGTGTCGGTGATGATGATGACACGTGTGTGTGTGTGTGTGTGTGTGTGTGTGTGTGTGTGTGTGTGTGTGTGTGTGTGTGTGTGTGTGTGTGTGTGTGTGTGGAGGAGAGAGAGAGAGAAAGAGAGAGGGGTGGCTTGGTTTGGTTTGGTTTAGTTTTAACGTCGACACCCACCTCAGGTGATATGGCCGACAGGGACAACCATCCCAAGGAAGTGGGGAAGGGGGCTTATCTAATCCTATACTGACACCACCAGAACAACAGTGATGTTAAGATGGGACAGTGAGATTGCCAGTTTTAATATAGTGCACCCCGGATTCGAACCCACAACATTACATGTGAACCGACGCTCAAACCAGCTAGCTACTGGGCCCACCAGAGAGAGAGAGAGAGAGAGGGAGAGAGAGAGAGGAGAGAGAGAGGAGAGAGAGAGAGAAGAGAGAGCCATACGAGTGTATGCAAACGTGCAGACTTCCTTAGTGTGGTTTAAGCAAAAGTCTATTTTCAAAAACATGTTCATCAGTCAACAGATACAATAACGAAACTAACATTCAGCAACATAAAAAGCTTCGGCTTATTTCTTTGTTCGCACACTTGCTTTCGTTCATGTGTAACGATGGTTTCAGCAAAAGTTTATGTTTAACAGAATGTTTGTCGTTCAACAAATACTATAACGAAACAGTAACATTCTGCAACACATGAAGCTTTAGCTTCTTTCTTCTTTGTTTGTTTGTTTGCACACTTCCTTTCGTGCATGTGTAACGTATGTGGGCATGTGTGTGAAGAGAGAAAGGTTATAGATTGGGGAATGCAGGAGCAGATGCAACATGTGTTCTTTTGTGCATTCATAG
>JAPXFY010000015.1:18361988-18366988 GCA_030674185.1 Monoplex corrugatus
ACACAACGATGTGTTAATGAGTTACTGGCTAACACAACGATGTGTTAATGAGTTACTGGCTAACACAACGATGTGTTAATGAGTTACTGGCGAACACAACGATGTGTTAATGAGTTACTGGCTAACACAACGATGTGTTAATGAGTTACTGGCTAACACAACGATGTGTTAATGAGTTACTGGCTAACACAACGATGTGTTAATGAGTTACTGGCTAACACAACAATGTGTTAATGAGTTACTGGCTAACACAACGATGTGTTAATGAGTTACTGGCTAACACAACGATGTGTTAATGAGTTACTGGCTAACACAACGATGTGTTAATGACTTACTGGCGAACACGATGTGTTAATGAGTTACTGGCGAACAGAATGATGTGTTAATGAGTTAACAGCGAACAGAGTGGGAGAAAGGAAAGGGTTAACGGGTAGCTAAAGGAAGATGGAGGCTTGTCTGTGGCGTAGTGACGGTTAATGGAGCCGTTATGGCGTAGTGACGGTTAATGGAGCCGTTAGCGATCGATGACCGCTGAAAGATTGACAGCTGATAGATGCAGTGATCAGAGTTTGAAGTTATAATAAGGAAAATGGAAGTGTTTGTTTAAGGAAGACCGAAATAGCTTGGCCGTCTGTCTACGAAGAGCGTTCAATGGTTGAATGGAGGAGAGGAGGAGGAGAGGGATTTGTCTGATGTCTTGAAATGGTGGAAGGGAGCCTTTCTGAACTGTGCCTGAATTTTCGTTTGAATTTTTACGTTATGTACCTTCGTTGCTGTTTAGCTAACCCTTTGACTCCCCACACCCTATCCACCAGCATCCTGCATTGTCAACCGTGCTAGCAAAGCAGAAACAACCCTTTGACTCCCCACACCCTATCCACCAGCATCCTGCATTGTCAACCATGCTAGCAAAGCAGAAACTTAACCCTTTGACTCCCGAACCATGTCTACTAGCATCCTGCATTGTCAACCGTGCTAGCAAAGCAGAAACTTAACCCTTTGACTCCCGAACCATGTCTACTAGCATCCTGCATTGTCAACCGTGCTAGCAAAGCAGAAACTTAACCCTTTGACTCCCGAACCATGTCTACTAGCATCCTGCATTGTCAACCGTGCTAGCAAAGCAGAAACTTAACCCTTTGACTCCCCACACCCTGTCCACGAGCATCCTGCATTGTCAACCGTGCTAGCAAATCAGAAATGTAACCCTTTGAATCCCCACACCCCGTCCACCAGCATCCTGCATTGTCAACTTTGCTAGCAAAGCAGAAACTTAACCCTTTGACTCCCCACACCCTATCCACCAGCTTCCTGCATTGTCAACTGTGCTAGCAAAGTAGAAACTTAACCCTTTGACTCCCCACAACCTATCCACCAGCTTCCTGCATTGTCAATCGTGTTAGCAAAGCAGAAACTTAACCCTTTGACTCACCACACCCCGTCCACCAGTTCCTGCATTGTTAACTGTGCTAGCAAAGCAGAAACTTAACCCTTTGACTCCCGAACCATGTCCGCTAGCATCCTGCATTGTCAACCGTGCTAGCATTGTAGAAACTTAACCTTTTGGTTCCCTCACCCTGTCCACCAGCTTCCTGCAGGAGTTGAGTTATTTTAAGAAGGATTCACCGCGCTCGGACAACTCCATATGCGCTCCATCCAAATATGCCTGAGCCTGCACAAAACCCTATGCGCTGGGAAGGTCTTGAAAGGTCTTGCTGCAGGAAGCTGGTGGATAAGGTGAGAGAGTCAAAGGGTTAAGTTTCTGCACTTGGTGGATAAGGGTGCGGGAGTCAAAGGGTTAAGTTTTGGCACTTGGTGGATAAGGGTGAGGTAGTCAAAGGGTTAAGTTTTGGCACTTGGTGGATAAGGGTGAGGTAGTCAAAGGGTTAAGTTTCTGCACTTGGTGGATAAGGGTGCGGGAGTCAAAGGGTTAAGTTTCTGCACTTGGTGGATAAGGGTGCGGGAGTCAAAGGGTTAAGTTTCTGCACTTGGTGGATAAGGGTGCGGGAGTCAAAGGGTTAAGTTTTTGCACTTGGTGGATAAGGGTGCGGGAGTCAAAGGGTTAAGTTTGGCACTTGGTGGATAAGGGTGCGGGAGTCAAAGGATTAAGTTTTGCACTTGGTGGATAAGGGTGCGGGAGTCAAAGGGTTAAGTTTCTGCACTTGGTGGATAAGGGTGCGGGAGTCAAAGGGTTAAGTTTCTGCACTTGGTGGATAAGGGTGCGGGAGTCAAAGGGTTAAGTTTCTGCACTTGGTAGATAAGGGTGCGGAGTCAAAGGGTTAAGTTTCTGCACTTGGAGGATAAGGGTGCGGGAGTCAAAGGGTTAAGTTTCTGCACTTGGTGGATAAGGGTGCGGGAGTCAAAGAGTTAAGTTTGGCACTTGGTGGATAGGGTGCGGGAGTCACAAGGTTAACTGTGTAGAGCTCTCTCTTCCTGTCTGTCTCATGCACACACTCGTACGTACGCGTGCTCTCGCTTCCTGTCAGTGAAGTAGGCTAGTGCTCACGAGACACAGAGATGACGTGAATGTCGCTGGTGTCCGCCTATAATAATAATAATTACAATATTTATATCGCGCTAAATCTTGGTAAATCAAATCAAAGCGCGCTCACTCACCAATCACACGCAGGATCGCACTCAAAGATGAACATTTGTAAAACAATCAATTAAGTCAAAAATAGGCATAAATGTCCATACAATGCTGAAATTATGAACAATGGAAAAATAGCAGTAAAAAACGGCGAAAAAGGCCTCAGAAATTCATTGACGTGGAAAGAGGTGAGTTTTCAAACCTGACTTAAATGCGGAAAGAGTAGATGTGGTCCGGAGCGATAGGGGAAGATTGTTCCACGCAGCTGGTCCTGAGACAGAAAAAGAGCGCTGACCAACGGTTAAGAGTCTAACCTTGGGAATTTGTAGGGTAAGAGTATCAGAGGAAGAGCGCAAGGTGCGAGCTGATGTACGAATTTTGATCTTGTCACAGAGATAGGATGGAGCAGAATGATGAGTAGATTTATAGCATAAGGTGTCTATTTTGTATTTGATTCTATCAGCGACAGGAAGCCAATGCAGAGACCGAAGGAGGGGACTAACATGATCAATTTTTTTCTTTCTAAGGACGAGGCGGGCAGCTGTATTTTGTAAGCGTTGCAGGCAAAGGAGACGAGAAGCTGGTAGGCCAGATAAAAGAGCATTGCAGTAGTCCAGGCGTGACAGAACAAGGGAAGTTACTAGTTTAGATGCAGCATAATGTGTTAATCAGTCGTTTAGGTCTTTGATATGTCGTTATTATTGTTATGAATATTTTGGAAATTCTGTACGAGTGTATGCGCGCGCATAATTTTCCATTGCTTTTATTCTTTCTCTCCCATTTTAGCCGTGGTCTGTGTGTGTGTGTGTGTGTGTGTGTGTGTGTGTGTGTGTGTGTGTGTGTGTGTGTGTGTGTGTGTGTGTGTGCGCGCGCGTGCGTGCGTGCGTGCGTGCGTGTGTGTCTGTTTTAGCGCTTAGATTTGATTTTATCAAGATTTTGCGCTATACAAATAAAGTATTGTATTGTATTGTGTGTATGCGCGCGAGTGTGCGTGCGTGTGTATGTGTTTGTGTGCGCTTGCTTGCTTGCTTACTTGCTTGCTTGCTTGCTTGCTTGCTTACTTGCAATGACGAACTTTTAACGATCAGAAGTACACCGTCGCCTGTGGAGGAACAAAAATCCTGCCCGTGTTTAGTGATAGGGGAAATGAAGGTTGAACGATACTTACCCTTCGGTGAATTGACGTTTGAGGTTGCAGTTCCTCACTTACGTCGATGAGATGAGATGAGCAGCGAGGCCGAAGAGCTGGGACATCGTCATCATCATCATTCTGTGTGGCTGATAGCAGGATGATGATGGCTCGGGCCGCTTTGAGCTGTGACCGGGATGGAGATGAGATGAGAAGGAATGAGGACACGGGGATTGTGCTGAGAGTGTTGTGGCTGGCTTAAGCACCTCGTTAACTCTTTCATCCTCGTCACCCTGTCTGTTAGCTTGCTGGTGGGTTAGAGTGAAGGAGTGAAAGGGTCAACAAGGCGCTGGTGGAGAGAGAAAGAGAGAGTACAAGGGTTAATGAATGAGCTGCTGGTGGATAGGGTGAGGAAATGAAAGTGTTATTGCGCTGTTTGTTGGTGGAATGAGTGGGGAAGTAGAAGTGTTAGTTTTGGTAAATAAAGTGAAGAATTAAATGGGTTAATGAGTTGCTAGTGGACAGGGTGAGGGAGTGAAAGTGGTAATGAGTTGCTGATGGATAGGGTGAGGGAGTGAAAGTGGTAATGAGTTGCTAGTGGATAGGGTGAGGGAGTGAAAGTGGTAATGAGTTGCTAGTGGATAGGGTGAGGGAGTGAAAGTGGTAATGAGTTGCTAGTGGATAAGGTGAGGGAGTGAAAGTGGTAATGAGTTGCTGGTGGATAGGGTGAGGGAGTGAAGTGGTAATGAATTGCTGGTGGATAGGGTGAGGGAGTGAAAGTGTAAATGATTTGCTGGTGGATAGGGTGAGGGATTGAAAATGTTAATGATTTGCTGGTGGATAGGATGAGAGAGTGAAAGTGTTAATGAGTTGCTGGTGGATAGGATGAGGGAATGAACATGTTAATGAGTTGCTGTTGGATAGGGTGAGGTAGTGAAAGTGTTAATGATTTGCTGGTGGATAGGATGAGGGAGTGAAAGTGTTAATGATTTGCTGGTGGATAGGGTGAGGTAGTGAAAGTGGTAATGAGTTGCTGGTGGATAGGATGAGGTAGTGAAAGTGTTAATGATTTGCTGGTGGATAGGGTGAGGTAGTGAAAGTTAATGATTTGCTGGTGGATAGGGTGAGGGAGTGAAAGTGTTAATGAGTTGCTGGTGGATAGGGTGAGGTAGTGAAAGTGTTAATGATTTGCTGGTGGATAGGGTGAGGGAGTGAAAATGTTAATGATTTGCTGGTGGATAGGGTGAGGGAATGAAAATGTTAATGAGTTGCTGGTGGATA
>JAPXFY010000015.1:18374488-18381988 GCA_030674185.1 Monoplex corrugatus
TATGTTACAGGTTATAGCCCTGACATGGCTCTGTGAAGTCGGCTGGGCTTTAAAACAGTAAGAATAAGAATACGGCTGAAAGGTGCCTAAGGGACATATTTTGGCAGTTGCTGTACCTAGCTGTTCCCTGCTTGCTTGATCATCTTCATTATCATCATCATCATCGTCGTCATCATCATCATCCCTCATCATCATCATCATCATTACCCTGCCGCATGGCGTTGGCGATCATTGCCCGTTCACACGAATCTATCCCCTGTGCTGCAAGTACTTCTCCCACCCTCTCTTTCTTCATCCACCTGCAAGTCCGTCCAACTTCTCTCCTTGGGTCTACCTGGTGTTCCTTTTCCCTCCAGCTTTCCTGTTGTGATCAGGTGCTCTTATTCATTCCCCTTTCCCCATAAATGTCCTATAAACGTTGCTTGTCTTTTCCTGGATAGAAATTGGAATCGGAACAATAAGTGGATTTGCGCTGAATGATCACTATTTATCGCTTCTTTGGTGTGTCTGCCGTAATGGTTTATCACAATAGGAAGTAAAGAAGCAGATAGACCCTTTTGGCAGGTAACTTTCATCGTGATTGCCCCCAGACAGCATCAGTTGCTCGTGGCAAAAGGGTAAATTCGCTTATTATTATTTATCCCTGAACTTTTTTTAAAAATTGTTTGTTTGTTTGTTTGGAGTTCCCCTTCTCCCCCTCCTCCCCCTCCCCCCTCCCCCCTCCCTCCTCCCCCCCCCTCGCGAAATACAAACTCAGACATTTGCCATAGTTTTCAGAGTTGATGCTGGGGCGGGTGTGTCGGAAGTGTATCGTGTGAGGATGCCTTTTGAAGTCTGAGGCGTTCGTTTCCTGGCAGGAAAAATGGACAAGCGATGATTGTTAGAGAGTTAACAATAAAGTTCCGCTGGATTTGTGGTAGGTGTGACGTGTATGTTTCTTCTTCTCCTGTGTGTGTTGATTGTGATGTGTGTGAGTGTGTGTGTGTGTGTGTTGTGTTTTGTGTGTGTTGTATGGTGAGTGTGTGTGTGTGTGTGTGTGTGTGTGTGTTTGTGTGTGGTGTGTGTGTGTGTGTGTTGTGATGTTTGGTGGTGTGAGTGTATGTGTGTGTGTATGTGTGTGTGTGTTGTGTGTGTGTGTGTGTGTGTGTGTTGTGTGTGTGGTGGGTGTGTATACATATATTTATATATTGAAATAGTTTAGGAAGGAAAAAATGTAATAGATTTGCAGCGAGTCCAACAACTTACTTACTTACTACTTCCCTATTACTTACTCACTCACTTACTTGACTGACTGACTGCAGATGACTGACTGACTGTACTGGATGACGACTGACTGATTGACTGACTAACTGAATTACTGATGGCTGACTGACTGACTGACTACTGGCTGGCTGGCTGACTGTCTGGCTGACTTACTGTCTGCCTGACTGCTGGACTGACCTACTACCTACCTACCTGCTGCTGAGGATGGATGATGCGATTGACTGACCGATTGACTTACTGGCTGGCTAGCTGGCTGCCTGTCTGGCTAACTGCCTGCCTGCTGCCTTGCTGTCTGCCTGTCGCCTGCCTGACTGACCGACTGACTTGACTGATTGATTGATTGATTGATTGACTGACTGACTGATGACTGACTTGCTGACTTGCTTGCTGCTTGTGATGCCATTGGTATGTAGGGCTGGTTGGTTCGTTTGATAGAGCCATGGACTCAAGATCTGATATCTGGTGTTCAATCCCAGTTGGCAACATTACAAACCTGTTCACTGCCCATCTTAATGTTTCCATCATTCTGCTGGTGCAGCTTAGTGTTTCATGGGTCCTTCCGCCTACCCTATCCCTATTTCAAGACCTTGCAAGGGCATAGGGTTTTTGTGCAGGCTTAGGGAGTCTTCCAGTAAATTGGTAGAAGATTTGGGTGGAGCACGTATGGAATTGTCCCGAAACCCTCTTGAACAAACTCCACAAACTCTATCGTGTAGGTCAGCAACGACAGTTATCCACGTCTGTCTGTTCTGAGCTGGCCTGAGTATAGAAATAACTTTACTGGTGCACAGAGGTAGGTTTTTGTTGGAAGAAACGAGACGGGCCGCTTATGAAACACAATCAAAAAAGAAAGCACTGAGAGCTAACAACAGTCCTTCTACAAGAGCGACTGCGTAAAGAAACATGCTGACTATTTGCAAAAGGTGGAAGGTAGCCAAAGAAAATAAAGGGAGAAGAATGTTGGAGGCAAGATCCCCCCAAATTTAAAAAAAAAAAAAAAAAAACTTTAGCAAAATTAATATCGGATGAGCGCTGGTTTCAAGTTCTGTTCTAATAGGTTAAAGCAATTCAGAGTAAACAAGACATACAGACGGGAGTGAAAAAGGTACAAGCTTGACACCCAGGGAAAAACGCCAGTATGTTTTTTAAATCGGAGCCGGGTTGGTATACACACACACGAGCCGAGAGATGGTCTTTACAAAGACTTATTCAGGCAGGGATGTTTGTGTAGGGGAGAGGGGTTTGTCGGGGGGGAAAGGCGACACGTGCGAGTGCTTATTTATCCTCGTCCAACCTTAGCTCACCCACTGGCTTCTCCCCCATTGTGAGCCAGGCAACACCTAACCCCGACATGTTTTTTCACTAAACATTCCCCGAGCCTCTTTGAAACAGTTCACCGAGACCCTCTTGCTCTCTCACAGCCGCTGCTTGGAAACGGAGGCGATAGCGCTCGACAGCGCCTATTAGTTCCTTGAAAAGGGGTGATCACTCACACAACGTTTGGTTGAGAGGGGAGGGGAGAGAACTTTTCCCGCTATCAAAGGGCTAGCTTGCACGCTTGGCACGGAAAGATGGCTTGATTTATCATCTCGGCTGATTTTTTTTCCCAGCGTCGGTTGATGGAAATCTATCAGACAGCCTCGCTCTTGTGTGTGTGTAGGTAATGCTCTCTGGAGTCGGCCCCCGGCGGGAATCTGAGACTAATTGGACGGCTTTCGGGCTGTGCTGAGTTGTCTCTTGTTATAGCTGGCCTGATTGGCTCTGACATGCTTCCGTAATTTGTTTTCGAGGCGTGGGATTGGCTGGTTGTGCGTGTCTGATTTGCATCGGTTTGTGACTCTGCTGGGGATTAATGTCAGCGAGGTCATAAATCGCTGCCGTGCAATTTGCATGTAGTGCAGCACAAAGGTGTTTTTTTTGGTGTTTCTTGGTCTAAAACAGCATCATGCTGGCAGCTGTTTGCTGTTGGCTGTTTCGGATCTGTTCCCATGCTGTGTTTGGTCAGTTTCCCAGTCTGCCAGAGCAGACTGTTGTGTGTGTGTGTGTGTGTGTGTGTGTGTGTGTGTGTGTGTGTATTTTCTTAAAATTGGATATTTGTATATCCTGTACACTGTAACCAGTCTTTAAAACTCATAATTAGAATTAACCCTTTGCCTCCCGCATCCTGTCACCATCATCCTGCATTGTCAACCATTCTAACAAAACAAAAAACCTGACCTTTCACTCCCTCACCTATCTACCAGCTTCCTACAGGAAGCTAGTGGATGGGGTTAGGGAATCTAAGGGTTTAGTTTTTGCAGTTGGTGGATAGGGTGCAGGAGTCAAAAGGTTAACATAAATAACAGTGCAGAAGCTCATCAGTTTCAGTTTCTCGAAAAATATCCGTGCTTGGCATGAATTTCATATGCACTGTCGCCATGAAATGTGGTTTCTAAGAGAATGTTGAGAGTTCCATGGACAGCAAAGAAAACAAACGTGACAGTCTTGAAGGAGGCAGACACAAGAAGATCATTAATAAAGAAGATTAGGAAAGGACAAGCAACACTTTATAGGACATTTTATGAGGAAAGAGAAATTAGAGCACCTGGTCACAACAGGAAAGAGAGCACCAGGTAGACCCAGGGAGAAAATCTTGGACGGACTTGCAGGGTGGCTGAGGACAGAGAGGGTGGGAGAAATACTTGAAGCGACAAGGGATAGATCCGTATGGAGGGTCATGATGCCAACGACATGCGGCAGGGCACATGATGATGATGATAATGATGATGACTGACGCCATTGATGCTTTGTAAAGAACCCCCCCCCCCCCAAAAAAAAAAAAAAGTGCATCGGCCGGGAATCGCACTCAGGTCACTGGGTGTGCCAGGCGAGTGTTGTACCACCAGACCATCGATGCTTCGCTTAAAACTGTGACCTGCCCGATGGTTGAACCCACCACTGTCCTCTGTGTTTTACGAGCATGGCGCTTGTATCCAGCAGAGCTAACGAGGACCGCTAAGAAGCTTATCAATACAGAAGAACTCGGGAGTCTTCTTAACCCTTTTGACTCCTCCCTCACCCTATCCACCAACTGCAAAACCATAACCCTTTGACTCCCTACCTCACCCACCAACTGCGAAAACTGAACCGTTTGACTCCCTCACCCTACCCACCAATTGCAAAAACTTAACCCTTTGACTCCCTCAATCTATCCATCAACTGCAAAAACTTAACCCTTTGACTCCCTCACCCTCACCCTATCCACCAATTGCAAAAACTTAACCCTTTGATTTCCCCACCCTATCCACCAACTGCAAAAAGTTAATCCTTTGACTCCCTCACCCTATCCACCCACTGCAAAAACTAACCCTTTTGATTTCCTACCATACCCACCCCTGCAAAAACTTAATCCTTCGACTCCCTCACCCTATCCACCAACTGCAAAAACTGTACCCTTTGACTTTCTCACACTGTCCACCAACTGCAAAAACTTAACCCTTTGACTCCCTCAATCTATCCATCAACTGCAAAAACTTAACCCTTTGACTCCCTCACCCTCACCCTATCCACCAATTGCAAAAACTTAACCCTTTGATTTCCCCACCCTATCCACCAACTGCAAAAAGTTAATCCTTTGACTCCCTCACCCTATCCACCCACTGCAAAAACTTAACCCTTTTGATTTCCTACCATACCCACCCCTGCAAAAACTTAATCCTTCGACTCCCTCACCCTATCCACCAACTGCAAAAACTGTACCCTTTGACTTTCTCACACTGTCCACCAACTGCAAAAACTTAACCCTTTGACTCCCTCACACTATCAACCAACTGCAATAACTTAACCCTTTTGACTTCCTACCATACCCACTCCTGCAAAAACTTAATCCTTCGACTCCCTCACCCTATCCACCAACTGCAAAAACTGTACCCTTTGATTTTCTCACACTGTCCACCAACTGCAAAAACTTAACCCTTTGACTCCCTCACACTATCAACCAACTGCAAAAACTTAACCGTTTGACTTCCTCACACTGTCCACCAAGTGCAAAAACTTAACCCTTTGAATTACGCTATCCACCAACTGCAAAGAACTTAAGCCTTTGACTCCCTCACCCTATCCACCAATTGCAAAAACTTAACCCTTTGACTCCATCAAGCTGGTGGATAGGGTGAGGGAGTCAAATGGTTAAGTTTTTGTTTTGTTAGCATGATTTGACAGTGCAGGGTGCTGGTGGATAGGGTGCGGAGAGTCAAAGGGTTAAATTTTTTGCTTTGCTAGCACGGTTCGACAGGGCAGGATGCTGGTGGACAGGGTGCGGAGACTCGAAGGGTTAAATACAAAAAAAAATGAACTGGAAGCTGGGTTCATCAAGTGTGTTGTGTAATTTTCAGTGATGTTTATCGGCAAGAAATTAACGTAAGCTTGGCGCTGGCACCGGTTCCCAACAGGGAGGACATGCTCTTTGTAGAAGACATGTAGCCGGGCTTTGACACAGAGACCGGCACCAAACGATCGGCCATTGATTTGGGGGGGGGGGGGGGGAGGGGGAGCTGGAGGGGGGTGTGTGGTGTGGTGTGACGTGTAGGCTGACTTTGAGCTCAGTGTGAGGAGATCAACAGCTTCGATCGTTGTTGCCGTTGACATGACCCCGTGAAGACTGAAGAGATCTCCTCACGACAAGCTTAAAACCAGCCCTGTCTTGTGTCTGGCCCTCTCAATGGCTGCGCTAAAGATGCTTGGCTGTTTGGCGACATTAGTATTGCTAACAAACCAAAAAAATCCAAGTACCTTTAGCGAGCTATATACAGCAATACTAATATCGGCTAAAATCCAATCATCTTTAGTGAGCTGTATACATTAATACTAATATCGGCAAAAATCCAGTCATCGTTAGTGAGTTGTATGCAGCAATACTATTGTCGCCAAAGATCCAATCATCTTTAGCAAACTTAATACAGCAATACTAATGTCGCCAAAGACCCAAGCATCTGTAGCAAACTTAATACAACAATACTAATGTCGCCAAAGATCTAATCATATGTAGCAAACTTAATACAACAATACTAATGTCGCCAAAGATCTAATCATATGTAGCAAACTTAATACAGCAATACTATTGTCGCCAAAGATCCAATCATCTTTAGCAAACTTAATACAGCAATACTAATGTCGCCAAAGACCCAAGCATCTTTAGCAAACTTAATACAACAATACTGATGTCGCCAAAGATCTAATCATATGTAGCAAACTTAATACAACAATACTAATGTCGCCAAAGATCTAATCATATTAGCAAACTTAATACAACAATACTGATGTCGCCAAAGATCTAATCATCTTTAGCAAACTTAATACAGCAATACTAATGTCGCCAAAGATCTAATCATCTTTAGCAAACTTAATACAATACTAATGTCGCCAAAGATCTAATCATCTTTAGCAAACTTAATACAACAATACTAATGTCGCCAAAGACCCAGTCACCTTTAGCAAGCTTAATACAACAATACTAATGTCGCCAAAGACCCAGTCACCTTTAACAAGCTTAATACAACAATACTAATATAACCAAAGACCCAGTCACCTTTAGCAAGCTTAATACAACAATACTAATGTCGCCAAAGATCTAATCATCTTTAGCAAGCTTAATACAACAATACTAATGTAACCAAAGACCCAGTCACCTTTAGCAAACTTAATACAACAATACTAATGTCGCCAAAGACCCAGTCATCTTTAGCAAACTTGATACAACAATACTAATGTCGCCAAAAATCCAATCATCTTTAGCAAACTTAATACAACAATACTAATGTCGCCAAAGACCCAGTCATCTTTAGCAATCTTAATACAACAATACTAATGTCTCCAAAGATCTAATCATCTTTAGCAAGCTTAATACAACAATACTAATGTCGCCCAAAATCCAATCATCTTTAAGTATCGTTAACACATATGGAATTCGTTCCGTGCACGAAAACGTTATCTTCAGAAACTGAAACTCAAAAGTTGATACTGAAAGCGATTGGTGTCTTCGACGAGGCCCGTAGGCTTGGCTTACTAGAAGATGGTAGTTGCTTTGAAGATGCCACTCTGCTTTCGCATGGCTTACTCAAGATATTGGGATCTTTGATCATACCAGCATTTCTGCAAGGCTTCCTTAAGATGCTAGAATCTTTGAGGGAAGAAAAGTAAAACAGCATTGCTGTCACCTTTGGCCGATCGACAGTTCTAGCATGGTTGGGTCTGGCATTG
>JAPXFY010000015.1:18386988-18414488 GCA_030674185.1 Monoplex corrugatus
AGCGCACTGCGATAGCAGGTGAGACGTTGGATGACCAAGGCCAGGATTTAAACCATAGTGCCAAGGACATCCACGCTGACGGTTCTGATGCGGATTTTGCACAAGCTCTTAACGCCAAACGTGGAAAACTCAATTTGCCGCCTGCCGGTGCAAAAGAACAATGGGAGAAATTAGATGAGGAACTTGTCCTTAAGCTGAATGCGCTAATAGGGAACAGTACGCTGGAACACAAACTTGACACATACGGAGACATCATATACTCTATCTGCAGGGACACTTATGGAGTGAAGCAGCCAAAGACAAAAACGCCTCCCCAGAAATCCAGAAGACAGCAACAGATGGAGAGCATCCGGAGGGAGAAAAGGAAGCTTAAAAAGCGAATGAAAACTGCCTCAGAATTCGAAAAGCAAGGGCTCCTGGAACTCTGGAAAGATCTGAAGGCCAAACACAATGCTCTCAGCAAAGTGGAATCAGCAAGGCGAAGAAAGAGCAAAAAGAAGAAGACTCAAGATCGTTTCTTCAAAGATCCCTTTGACTTTGCAAGAAAGCTGTTTGAACAACCCAAATCAGGGACTCTCACAGTGGGCAAGGAAACCCTAGAGCAGCATCTCAGGGAAACATTCCGATTCTCAGCGCGAGGCACCACTTGAAATCCAGAATCTGGTTTGGCCTGCAGCGCCAGAAGGAAAATTCAATAACAAACCACCAACACTGGATGAAGTGAAGAACGTAGTAAAGAAAGCCAGAGCCAAGTCAGCACCTGGACCAAACGGAATACCATACCTGCTCTACAAGAAATGCCCAAAAGTGCTCGAGTGGCTCCACAAGATGATTCCATCAGCATGGAGGAACCAGAAGATCAGCGACCAATGGATGAGAGCTGAAGGAGTGTACATTCCGAAGGAGCAGAACTCCAGCAGCATCAATCAGTTCAGGCCAATATCACTTCTGAACGTCGAGGGGAAAATCTTCTTCTCTGTTATGGCAGCAAGATTGACAAAATACCTGACTGAAAACAAGTATCTGGATATGTCAGTCCAAAAGGGAGGCATACCAGGAATGCCTGGATGCTTGGAACATGCCACGTTGATTTGGGATGCCATCCAAAAAGCAAGAACAGAGAAGAGAGACATTGACGTAGTTTGGCTTGATCTGGCGAATGCATATGGATCAGTTCCACAGATATGATCCAGCTGGCTCTTGAAATGTATCACATCCCAGAAAACATCCGAACAATGCTGAGGAAGTATTTCCAAGGGTTCTCAATGCGGTTCTCTACCAAAGAATACACCACGGACTGGATAGACCTAGAGGTGGGCATTGCAATGGGCTGTGCAATCTCTCCCATACTGTTCGTGTTGGCAATGGAAGTCATCTTGAAAGCTGCAATGAAGAGTTCAGGTCCAGTGAATCTGGGAGATGGATACCAGATGCCTCCTCTGAAAGCTTTCATGGATGACACAACAGTCTTGTCCACGGATGAGGAAGAGACACACCAAATCTTAAAGCAGCTGGATGAGCTGGTGGCCTCTTCAAGAATGAGGTTCAAACCTAAGAAATCCCGAAGTCTCTCACTGCGAAAAGGAAAAGTGGCAGATTCAGTCAAATTCATGGTAGCCAACCAAGCCATCCCCACTGTCACAGAAGAGCCAGTAAAAAGTCTCGGAAGATGGTATGATGCCTCCCTGAAAGACACACAAAGGGGATGTGAAACCAAGCAAACAGCAGAAGAAGGCCTGAAGAAAATAGATAACTGCGGACTGCCAGGCAAATACAAAGTCTGGTGTCTACAGTTCATGCTGATACCAAAGCTGCTGTGGCCACTGCTAATCTATGACATTTGCACCAGCACAGTCGAAGCAATGGAAGCCAAAATCAACAAATACACAAGAAAATGGCTCGGTGTCCCACCTGGTCTCACTGATGTTGCATTCTACTGTCGTCAAGCAATGCTGAAGCTACCTCTCAAATCCATAGTGGAGGAATACAAAGTTTGAAAAGCAAGACTGTTGAGCATGCTGGAGGAATCGGAAGACAATATCGTGAGATCAGTTCATCCAAAGCTGAGAACTGGCAGAAAGTGGAAAGTCCAAGAGGCTGTAAACAATGCCAAGAGAAACCTCAGCATCAAAGAAATAATTGGACACACGCAAACCAACAGACAGGGACTGGGAGCAACAAAAATGCAGTGGTGGTCCAAAGCCAAAGGGAAGGAAAAAAGAGACATGATCATACAGGAGTTGAAGGAAGAAGAAGATGTCAAAAGAGTGCAGAAGGCAGTCCAGCAAGGTCAACAGGGGCAATGGACAACATGGGACAGTGCACTCCAAAGAAGTCTCAGCTGGAACGATATGTGGCACATGGCTCCTCTAAGGATAAGCTTCCTCCTCAGATCTGTATATGACCTGCTCCCCTCGAATGCAAACTTAGTGAAATGGGGGAAATCAGACGACCCAGCATGTCCGCTCTGTCAGAAGAAACAAACAGTGGAACATGTCCTAAGCTCTTGCAAAGTAGCGCTAGCCCAAGGAAGGTATACATGGAGGCACAACCAAGTTCTGAAAGTGATCACAGACGTGGTTAGCGAAAAAACCATGACCCCAAACGCACCAATTGCTATGACAACGTTCTACAAAGCAGGAGGGAAACAGGTCTGGCCCGAAAGTGCTATGACAACCAGCACATTGCCAAAGGGTCTTCTGGATGGAGCAGTCGACTGGGAGTGTACAGCAGACCTCCCAGAGTGGAGAAATTACCCAGATGTCATCAGCAAGACAGGCATGAGACCAGACATCGCTCTCCACTCTGACTCCTCGAAACAAGTGATTCTGATAGAACTCACTGTGCCATACGAAAGCAGAATGGAAGAAGCACATATCTACAAGACCGAAAAATACGCCGGTCTTGCCAGCACCCTGAAGAAAGCAGGTCTGCGGGTCAAAATCTTCGCCATAGAGGTCGGGCAAGAGGGTTTGTGGGCACCTCCGTTTATGATCTCATGAAACAACTCGCCATTTCTGGGAAGAAGAGGACTAGAGCCCTTAAAGCGATGGCAGAAGCAGCAGAAAGGAGCTCAAGCTGGATCTGGGCAAGGAGGAACCAAAAGTGAACTTCATAAGGATTAAATTCCCTACAGATGATGTGTGCCCCGTTAGCACATTGGTAAAACCGCGTACCGCAGTTCTGAAGCGCAGAATCGCCCAGGTTCGCTCCCCGGCGTGGGGGAAAAAAAAAAAATAGACAACAGCAGAAGGGCATCCAGGAGTCATGACCTGGATGTGGCCCGGCCCCCCGAGAGTGTAAGGAATTCAGGGCCGAAACACTTGTCTAAAGGGGGTTACTTCTCTGAAGACCTTCTGTTGTCTAGCTCTCCCTAGAGTTTCTTTCTACCTGATTGTTTCGTTTGTTTTGTTGCTTGGTTGGTTAGTGGTTTATTACTGATATATAGATCCAACGTCTTTTTTTTTTCCTTCAAATTCTGGTGACCTGTTCGCTGTGGGAGCGAGGCAGTCAAGATATTGTGTAAGTTTAAATGAGCGTGGCCCATTTCTGAGCTCTATAATCACTGGGGTGAGGGGCGTGACGAGCTAATTTAACGGCAAGGGCAGTAACTCTATCTGTCTGTTTTGTCATGAGCCTAATTCCCATACGCTCTATGCTAATTCCTTTGGCCTATAGTTTAGTATGCGGGTTTGACTCTGTCTCTTCTCAGTTCTGTCTGTCTGTCTTTGTCTCCCTTTGTCTGTCTGTCTCTGTCTCTCTTTGTCTCCCTTTGTCTGTCTATTTCTCTCTCTGTCTTTGTCTCCCTCTGTCTGTCTCTGTCTCTCACTGTGTCTGCCTGCCTGCCTGTCTGTCTGTCTGTCTGTTCCCCCCCCCCCCTCTCTCACAGCATGCACGCACAAACAAATGCCTTTGCCTTTCCTTGCTTTCATATACATACGCACACATACGTAACATGCATGTGCACGCACATACTCGTGTGCAAGCACTCAAGCTCATATGTGTGCGTGTATAACCTTTCCGTAGCACACATGAACGCGAGCACACACACACACACACTCTGTCTCTGTCTGTCTGTCTGTCTGTCTGTCTCTCTCTCTCTCTATCTCGCTGTCTCTCTCTCTTTCCCCCGGTCTCTCTTCCTCGCTGTAAATCTCCTCATAACAGGCGTAGATTCACACACACACACACACACACACACACACACACACACACACACACACACACACACACACACACACACACACACACACACACACACACCACTCTCTCTCTCTCTCTCTCTCTATCTATCTATCTATCTATCTATCTATCTATCTCCAACAAACACACACACACTGTGTCTGTCTGTCTGTCTGTCTCTCTCTCTCTCTCTCTCTCACACACACCCCACACACACACACACACACACACACACACACACACACACACACACACACTCACACACACACACACAACACCTGTAACAGTCGTCCTTTTGTACCAGAGTGTACCAGAGCCCACAAAGCCATAATCCCCCCAGGTGCCACCGTCTCCCGCTGAAAGGTATGAAAGGTATACTTTTGTCAATTATGATCTGAAGTGAACTGCTGTGCTTACAGAGAGAAGAAAAACCCGTCACTACATATCGATTATAAAAAAAGGCTTGTGTGTGTGTGTGTGTGTGGTGGTGGATGGGGAGGGAAATGGTGTGTGATGTTTTTGTGTGTGTATGTTATTGTGTATGCTACGTGAGTACTATGTATGTGTGTGTGGGGGGGTATCTGTCAGTGCTCGCCATGTGTGTGTGCGTTTGTGTGTGTGTGTGTGTGTGTTTGTGTGTGTATATGTGTGTGTGTGTGCTTGAGAGAGAGAGAGAAACGTGTGTGTACGTGTGTGTGTGTGTGTGTGTGTGTGTGTGTGTGTGTGTGTGTGTGTGTGTGTGTGTGTGTGTGTGTGTGTGTGTGTACTTGTGAATCTGCGCCTGTTGTGAGGAGATTTACATCGAGGGAGAGAGACCGGGGTAGAGGGGAGAGAGAGAGAGAGAGAAGGGGAGAGAGAGAGAGGAGAGAGAGAGAGAGTGTGTGTGTGTGTGTACTTGCACGTGAGATATTTCTTGTTGAACGACTGACTTCAACAGTCGAAAAATCCAACGTATGTTGAAAGTTTCAGGATTAGTCCAGCTATACTTTGAAAGAATTGCACTTTTCGTTCTCTCTATCTTGCTTTTTTTTTTATTACGTTTTCTTAAATGGATATGCTTGTTTGCTACTTTGGGGGGACCACAGGGGTTCTTCTGTCATGCAAATAAGCAGCATGCACGGTGTGACAGGGCGGTTTATTGCAACACACAATTTTATGGGATCACGGACATCAAAGGGGAGAATTCGAATAAAACTTCGCCGCAGAAAAACTGCTGATTTTTGGCGTAGTTGAACTGTACCACGAGAACATCTTTAAATGTTTAAGGATAATCATAATTTACTCCTTCCAACATTACTGAGTCTTCCATATGAGTGCACGCGACAGAATCACACACACACACAAATACTGTGCTTATCTTGATGTCTTAACATCATCCTTTCCTTATGGGGAAAAAATGACTGACACGGACAGCCTTGGCAAGTAGACCAAGTGCAGGTGCGTTGTCACAGCCCCAAGAGAACGATAAGCATAGTTGACTCCCTTGCAATGGTAATAACAAACAGAAGGAAGAAAACAAAGCAAACATAACGAACCTTGACTGAATACTCTGTGCTGTCTGAAACACAAAACAATACAGAAACCTTTCAGGAAGGAAACATTGCACTGTGCTCGCTGACTGGCTGTTGGTTTCAGAGAATAGTCCTGATGACTGCAGGGAAACTCCTGATGATGGCTTGGAAAGACGGCAAACTTGGGATCCCTTTGGGGCATGTTAGACCTGGTTCAACAATACAATGAGCTGTCTCTAGCGCATCATGCCTGGACAATTTTGCCATCGTATGGTTATGGTAAAGCAGCATTGACAGCTTCTGACGGCTAACTATCAAGACTGTAGTAAGGGAAAATAATCTGGCCGCTGTACGAGATGGCGGCTGGACGGGTTGCACAATAGAGAGATGAAAGTCCAGAATAAGACAAGACAGGGCTCTTCCGCTCTCTCTTGGTCTGGTAGCTGGGTTTGACCTGGTTGGTGCGCATTGTGTGGCTATGTCCCGGGGTTTGTCATCTCTACACCTTGCTTAATGTTTCATAGGTCCCTTCTTCCCTTCTCCCTCCCTATTTCAACACCTTGTCAGCGCACAGTTTCGCTCAGGCTGGGGAAGTTTGCCAGGTAATTTGCTGGCAGATTTAGGTAGAGCGAGTATGGAGGTATCCCAGTACGATGAACCCATCTTGAACAAAATACAAAAATTCAAACTCCAAACTACGAACTCTTTCCGAAAATTAAAACTTTTCTGCTCTTGTCGCCGACAATGGCTATGTGGTTTTTGTCCCTGTCCGAAAAACAAATTTTCCTCCTCTTCTCTTCAGCGGTTGCCATGTGGTTTTGCCCCTTGTCTCTTTTAGGTCGTGTATTATTGATTTGCTAAGTGTCTTTCAGGATTCCGAGCTTGTTGCGATTCTGACCTTGCCGCTTTATAACCTCTCTTGAACAAAATCCAAAAACCAAAATCCAAACTCTTTCCAAAAATTAAAGTTCTCCTGTTCCTGTCAACAGTAGTCGCCATGTGAGTTTTGCCATGTGTCTCTGTTAGGTCTGTGAGTTTTGCCATGTGTCTCTGTTAGGTCTGTGAGTTTTGCCATGTGTCTCTGTTAGGTCTGTGAGTTTTGCCATGTGTCTCTGTTAGGTCTGTGATTTTGCCATGTGTCTCTGTTAGGTCTGTGAGTTTTGCCATGTGTCTCTGTTAGGTCTGTGATTTTTGCCATGTGTCTCTGTTAGGTCTGTGAGTTTTGCCATGTGTCTCTGTTAGGTCTGTGAGTTTTGCCATGTGTCTCTGTTAGGTCTGTGAGTTTTGCCATGTGTCTCTGTTAGGTCTGTGAGTTTTGCCATGTGTCTCTGTTAGGTCTGTGAGTTTTGCCATGTGTCTCTGTTAGGTCTGTGATTTTTGCCATGTGTCTCTGTTAGGTCTGTGAGTTTTGCCATGTGTCTCTGTTAGGTCTGTGAGTTTTGCCATGTGTCTCTGTTAGGTCTGTGAGTTTTGCCATGTGTCTCTGTTAGGTCTGTGAGTTTTGCCATGTGTCTCTGTTAGGTCTGTGAGTTTTGCCATGTGTCTCTGTTAGGTCTGTGAGTTTTGCCATGTGTCTCTGTTAGGTCTGTGAGTTTTGCCATGTGTCTCTGTTAGGTCTGTGAGTTTTGCCATGTGTCTCTGTTAGGTCTGTGATTTTTGCCATGTGTCTCTGTTAGGTCTGTGAGTTTTGCCATGTGTCTCTGTTAGGTCTGTGAGTTTTGCCATGTGTCTCTGTTAGGTCTGTGAGTTTTGCCATGTGTCTCTGTTAGGTCTGTGAGTTTTGCCATGTGTCTCTGTTAGGTCTGTGATTTTTGCCATGTGTCTCTGTTAGGTCTGTGATTTTTGCCATGTGTCTCTGTTAGGTCTGTGAGTTTTGCCATGTGTCTCTGTTAGGTCTGTGATTTTTGCCATGTGTCTCTGTTAGGTCTGTGAGTTTTGCCATGTGTCTCTGTTAGGTCTGTGATTTTTGCCATGTGTCTCTGTTAGGTCTGTGAGTTTTGCCATGTGTCTCTGTTAGGTCTGTGAGTTTTGCCATGTGTCTCTGTTAGGTCTGTGAGTTTTGCCATGTGTCTCTGTTAGGTCTGTGAGTTTTGCCATGTGTCTCTGTTAGGTCTGTGAGTTTTGCCATGTATTATTGTTTTGGTGAGTGAGTGTCTTGCAAGATTCCTGGCATGTCGCTTGGTAGCCCCTCTTGAAAGAAATCCAAAATCCAAAATCCTTCCGAAAATTAAAAAATGTCTTCCTCTTGTCGCGAGTAATCGCTGCTTGGTTTTCGCCTTTTGGGTCTTTGAGAGTTTTGCCGTGTATTATTGATTTGGTGAATGTCTTGAAGGATTCCGAGTTTGTCGCAATTCTGAGCTTCTCACTTCGTAACCGCTCTTGAACAAAATCCAAAAAGCAAAATCCAAACCCCTTCCGAAAATTAGAATTTCTTCTGCTCTTGTCGCGAGCAGTCTCCATGTGATTTTTGCCCCTTTGTCTCTGTTAGGTCTGTGAGTTTTGCCATATATTATTGATTTGGTGAGTGTCTTGTAGGGTTTCTGGTTTGTCGCTTGGTAGCCCCCCTCGAAAGAAATTCAAAATCCAAACTCCTTCCGAAAATTATGATTTTCCTGCTCTTGTCGCCAGCAGTCGCCATGTGGTTTTTGCCCCAGTGTCTCTCTCTCAGGTCTTTGAGTTTTTCCGTGTATTATTGATTCGGTGAGTGTCTTGCAGAATTCTGGGTTTGTCGCTTGGTAATGTGAGGCCGGCCGTCCTCGTCTCCTGTCCCAGGACGGGTGAAACACAGACAGGGGATTATTGTAGTTATTAGGACTCCGCAGACATTGCAGGCTGAGAGGGGGATTTGTGGTTTTGGTTCGTGCAGGGGTTTTCTGGTGTAGTTGTCGTGGTGAGAGAGAGGGGAGGGAGCGAGGGTGGGTGGAGAGAGAGACAGAGAGACAAAGACAGAGGACAGAGACAGAGAGAGCGTGTGTGTGTTATGTGTGTGTGAAGGGGTGAGAGAGAGAGAGTTGAGAGAGAGGGGGTGGGGGAGAGAGAGAGAAATATGTGTGACGGAGAGAAAGGGAGAGAGAGAGAGAGAGAGAGAGAGAGAGAGAATGTGTGTGACGGAGAGAAAGGGAGAGAGAGAGAGAGAGAATATGTGTGACGGAGAGAGAAAGGAGAGAGAGAGAGAGAGAGAGAGAGAAGAGAGGAGAGAATGGTGAGAGAGAGGAGGAGAGAGAGAGAGAGAGAGAATGTGTGTGACGGAGAGAGAGAGAGAGAGAGAGAATGTGTGTGACGGAGAAGAGAGAGAGAGAGAGAGAGAGAGAGAATGTGTGTGACGGAGAGAGAGAGAGAGAGAGAGAGAGAGAGAGAGAGAAATGTGTGTGACGAGAGAGAGGGAGAGAGAAGAGACAGAAGAGAGACGAGAAAGTGTGTGTAGTGTGTGTGGGAAGGGGAGAGAGAGAGACAGACGGACAGAGAGAGATATATATAGATAGATATATATATATACTCTTCTCTCTCTCTCTCTCTAATATATATATATATATATATATATATATATATATATATTAGAGAGAGAGAGAGAGAGAGAGAGAGAGAGAGAGAGAGAGAGAGAGAGAGAGAGAGAGAGAAGAGAGAGCCAGCCTTCGTTGCGAGGAGTGATGATGTTAAGATGGTGATGGTGGCGGTGATGTCGAACATTACACTCTCACATTCTTTTTAATGTCATACAAACAATCAAAAGGAGTTATGGACGCCACAGTAAGATAATAACAAATAGAAATGAAAGCAGACTGCTTCATAATGTGCAGGCTGGGGGCACAGAATATGTATATGCGTTCGGGTGGATGGGGAGGGGTGGGGATGGTTATGGTTGAGGTCTGTGCGTGTAGGCGATGATACTGACTGATACTGGTTAGCGGTGTGTGTGTGTGTGCGTGTGTGTGTGTGTGGAGAGAGAGAGTGTGTGTGTGAGTGTGCGTGGGTGTGTTGTTGTTGTTTGTTGTTTTTGCTGTTATTGTTCCTTTTTGCTATCGTGGATCGTGTTAATTGAAGACTCAACTTGTTTATAGTAAATTGGGAAGAGTAACACTAATACACACACACACACACACACACACAACACAACACACACACACACACACACACACACACACGCACACACACACACACAGACACACACACACACACACACACACACACACACACACACACACACACACACACACACACACACACACACATAAACCCACCGCACGTACACACGAACACACACGTGCACACAAACAGAAAACACACACACACAGACACAGACACAGAACACACACACACACACACACATGTCTGCTCTCTCTCTCTCTCTCTTTCTCCCCTCTCTCTCTCTCTCTCTCTCTCCCTCTCTCTCTCTTTCTCTCTCTCTCTCTCTATGTCACACGTACGTATTTACTTCATGACCGAGCTTGTTCAAAAACAAGACAAGCAGGCAAAGGACTTAACTCAGAGAGTCTAGAGATACAGAAGAAGACAGACGAATGCGTTCTCACGTTCCCCGATCGTCAGTCAAGTTCTCCACGCCCCGCATTTCAACGGTATCGGCTGTATACATCGGGGTGAAGGGGGAGAGGGCAGGGCGGGGTGGGGGCTGCTTGGGTCTTGGTCCAGGTTAAATTAAAGTTGACAGACATGGATCTGCAATACTTGAGTGTCTTTGTCGTCCCCGAGTTCAAAGATCTCCCGGTGACAAAGGTCAAAGCCTTCTTCACATTGTGCCGCTGGCTTTGCCCAGATGTACATTCAAACCAACATTTGTTGTTGCTTGTTGTTGTGTTGTTGTTGTTGTTGTTGTTTTTTGGGGGGAGGGGGTTCCAGCGTGTACTGTTGTAGAAGAAGAAGAAGTTGTAGTAGTAGTAGTGGTGGTGGTAGTAGTAGTAGCAGCAGCAGTAGTAGTAGTAGTAACAGCAGCAGTGGTAGTAGTAGTAGCAGCAGCAGCACTGGTGGTGGTGGTGGTGGTAGTAGTAGTAGTAGTAGTAGTAGTAGTAGTAGCAGCGGCGGTGGTGGTAGTAGTAGTAGTAGTAGTAGTAGCAGCAGCAGCAGCAGTAGTAGTAGTAGTAGCAGCAGCAGTAGTACTACTAGTAGTAGTAGTAGCAGCAGCTGTAGTAGTAGTAGTCGTAGCAGCAGCAGTGGTGGTGGTGGTGGTAGTAGTAGTAGTAGTAGTAGTAATAGCAGTAACAATTGCTGTTGATCCTGCACTTCCTTTTACATTCCGTGTCGTTATCTCCGCTTTGCATGTAGTTTCTTCTTCCTGTCCACAGTTGAAACCCAAAACAGCAGAAGAGAAACTCGCTTACACAAGAGTTTTTATGAAACATTCCTCTTAAAAATACCTCTTATGTCACTCGTGTGTCTGTCCTGTCGCTATAACTTCAGATGCGTGATACAATCCCCTTGTCGCTGTGCTGGGCTCTGATGTATACATGCCTGTCTTTTCTCTGTTCATAAAATTTAACCAGGCGCAAGAGATTTAAAACGATACGAAAATAAAAGTGCAATAACCTCATGTTCTTAAAATGTTGATGTACAACAATGAAACCTCCATTGATTAGAATATTGTCATATATGTTTTTGTATGTTACAGGTTGTTTGTATGTGCATGTGAACAACACTTGTTTTATGTGTACACGTGTTTTGTATGTATAAATTGAGATCGTTACTGTTATCACATTGTTCGTTGATGCGTGAGTGTCGTACAGCAAAAAGATATAATTTGAAAAACAAATTCATAAAAAGAAAATGTTGACCTGTGCTTAGATCTTGATGTTTATTTTAAACTTCCAGTGTATAAAATATCATTGTGTGTATATTCTGTACGCTATATGGAGTTCATAATATATCAACAGTGTCGTTTCATTTTTGTTGTTGTTGTTGTCATTTTTCGCTGCCACACTGTGTTATGAAGGCGCAGTAGTGTGACATCATCAAAAGATGTTAACCACTGTGTTATGAAGATGCAAATATGACGTTAGCGGAATATGTTAACCGCTGTGTTGTGCAGATGCAGTGTGACGTCGGCAGAAGATGTGAACCACAGTGTTATGACGATGCAATGTGACGTCATCAAAATATGTCAACCGCTGTGATATTAAGATGTGACGTCATCAAAATAGGTTAACCGTTGTGTTATGACGATGCAATGTGGCGTCATCAAAAGATGCTAACCACTGGGTTATGAAGATGCAATGTGACGTCAGCAGATGTTAACTGCTGTGCTATGAAGATGCAGTGTGACGTCAGCAGAAGATGTTAACCACTGTGGTATGAAGATACAGTGTGACGTCAGCAGAAGATGTTAACCACTGTGGTATGAGGATACAGTGTAATGTCAGCAGAAGATGTTAACCGCCGTGTTATGAAGATGTAATGTGACGTCAGTAAAAGGTGTTAACCACTGTGTTATGAAGATGCAATGTGGTGTCAGTAGAGGATGTTAACCACGGTGTTATCACGGCTAGAACAGCGAGAGTAGACTTAACCGCTGTGTTATGAAGATGTGAATGTGACATCAGCAAAAGATGTTAATCATTGTGTTATGAAGATGCAATGTGACGTCAGCAAAAGATCTTAACCGCTGTGTTATCACAGCTAGAACAGCGAGAGCAGGTTCAGCATTTCGTTGTCGCCCTTTTTTCTTTTTCTTTTGTTAAATTTTTTTTATTGTATTATTTTTTCTGTCTTTTTTATTTATCATTTTTTTCTCACGAAGTGGGCGTTAGTTCTCCCGCGCGCGTGTTGAAGAACAAAAGGCGAATTTTTCACGACTGAGGACGCATCTATCGTCTCGGCTGATCTCACAAGGGTTCGTTCACAAGTCACAGGCAGTAATCACCACTTTCTAATAAGCCCTTTATTCCACCTTGGTGTTTACCGCCCGTTCTCCTTTACACGACCAAAGGGAGGGGAGCCAGCGCTGCCCGAGTAGGGGAACAATAAAAGCGGTATTTGCTGAACGAATCAAGTGGGGGGATGATTACACCTGCGTGCTTGATTTCAAAGGACCCTGACAAGTCTGTAGACAGGTATCGCCCTCCGACACCTGCTGTGTTAACCCTTTGAATCCCGCACCCTGTCCACCAGCATCCAGCATTTGCCAACCGTGATAGCAAAGCGAAAACTTAACCCTTTGATTCCTGCATCCTGTCCACCAGCATACAGCATTTGCCAACCGTGATAGCGAATCGAAAACTTAACCCTTTGATTCCTGCATCCTGTCCACCAGCATCCAGCATTTGCCAACCGTGCTAGCGAAGCAAAATCTTAACCCTTTGACTGTCTACCCGCATCCAGCATTTGCCAACCATGCTAGCAAAGCAAGTACTTAACCCTTTGACTCCCGCACCCTGTCCACCAGCATTTGCCAACCATGCTAGCAAAGCGAAAACTTAACCCTTTGACTTCCTGCACCCTGTCCACCAGCATCCAGCATTTGCCAACCATGCTAGCGAAGCGAAAACTTAACCCTTTGACTCACCGCAACATGTCCACCCGCATCCAGCATTTGCCAACCATGCTAGCGAAGCAAAAACTTAACCTTATTCCCTCCTATCCACACTTCCGCTGGAACTGGTGATAGGGTGGGGAGTCAAGGTTATTTTTTTCCAGTTGGTGGATAAGGGGGGCAGGAGCCAAAGGGTTAAAACACTTCTCCAAGCTCCGCTATGATCCTCTAGCGTTCTGTTTCTCCAACTGGATTCCATGGCATGCTCTGGTTGGTAGGGAACAATCGCCTTGTCCATTTCCATGCTAAGGCATGGTGGTCATTATCTTCCCCCCATGTGATTCAAACGACCCAACATGGCTATGCTCTTCGTAGTAAGACGAAACTAGGAAGGGCTAGTTGGTGGAGCCATGGACGCAAAGATCTGATATCATGAGTTCAATCCCAGCCCGCAACATTTAAAAACAGGCCTGTTCGCTGCCCATCTTAATGTTTGCATCATTCTGATGGTGTTAGTTTTGTTTCACTGGTCCCCACCCCCATGCTTTCCATTTCAAGACCTTTCTGGTGGTGTCAGCTTATGTTTGATAGGGTACTTCTCCTCCCCTTTTTCCCGTTTCAAGACCTTCCCAGCGCATAGGGTTTGGGGCAGGCTCGGGAAATCTGTCAGATAATTGCTGGCGGGTTTGGGTGGAGCGCATATGGAGCTGCTGAGCGCGGTGAACCCCTCTTGAAATAACTCCGATAACTCCAATATGAAGGTGTGAGTACCCTTTGATTCCTGCTCATGCTTATATTGTGCTATCATACTGTGATATCATTCGTTTTATCTTTTGCAGAAAAAATACCTGATACGTCTCAGTGCTAAGCCGTCAGGTGTGTGAGGGCTGCTTAAGATGCCTGCCCTTTGTGTGTTCAGATCTTCATTGATAAAAGGACGGTGTAATCCCTATAGAAAGCCTAGAGGGCTGAAGTCAGGGAATCTTGTTAGCAGACGCCTTATACCAAACCATGGTTCCATGTAATATGACACAAAGATCTCTATGATCATCTACATGGGAACCCCCCCCCCCCCACACACACACCCATACCACCACCACCACCACCCGTGAGGATGCGGGGGCTCTTTCAGTATCAACAGTATCCCCACCTTCTGAAAATTCTGTGCTAGAAATTTCCTCTTTTCTGTCACTTTCTTCTGTTTCTTTCTTCCTCCTGTGCTTTCTGTCATTTCTTCCTATCATTTTCTGCTTTGCTGGTCCATTCACCTGTATGTGTTCCATAAAGTTTTACATACTTTCTCTTAGGATTGATAATTGTGTACAAGTATTAAGCGCATTTTTGGCTAAGGGAGTTGAGGTATGCGGAACCAATTTTAGGCAATGTAGGCCCGTTTTTACATGGTTTAGTGTCCTCAGTTACGTCTAAATTTGTATTCATGTATGATTTTTTTTTTTAAATGTTTTTAAATCCCCTGTGCGATAAATTGGACGGAGTGGTCAGCGTCAGGGGCATTTCCTTAGATTATACGCGCGAATGCATATGTGTATTTGATTTTCTTTTCCTTTTTTCCCCCCTGTTGAAGTATCGTGTATGTTTTGAAACGGTTATAGCCCTGATATGGCTGTACACGGTCAGCTGGGATTTAAATAAAAATAACCAATAAATAACAGTATTTACATGGACGAAAATGGTTTCCTTCCATTGAGGCACGTTAGCATCAAATCCTATGCCTCGATAGTGAAGCTGGCAGGACTTTACAAAAAAGCCAACATTTATCGCAAGTTGAGACCTGACCATGTTCCTGGTGAATTAAATATGAAGATTTGTATTTTTGTTTGTTGGGCATATGTGTATATATATATATCTATATATGTATTATCTATTTATTATATGATATATATGTATATGTATATATATATATATATATATATATATATTGTGTGTGTGTGTGTGTGTGTGTGTGTGTGGTGTGTCAGACGCGCCCACACAGATACACCCAACACAGACACCCACACACACACACACACATTACTCCACACCGCACACACAACACCACACACACACACACACACACACACACACACACACACACACACACACAACATACACGAAACAAAACAAAACAAAACAAAAAATCAGTTCATTCCATCCCCAAACATGTTATTTAACTTCAAGTGTCTTTCGTGAGCACTCCCCCTTTTCACTTTTTTCCCCTCTCTTCTCTTTTTCCATCTTTTCCTTCCTGCCCCCACCCCTCACCCTCAAGCTCACCCCATCCTTCCTTCCACCTCATTTACTTCTTTCATCCTCCCATTTTAGGAGAAAATGAAATAAAACTATAAAGAGAAGCTGTTTCCTATTCATAGACAACAGCGGGAGGAAGTGTGTATGAGTGCAGGCACACATATGTCTGTGTTGTGATCATCAGAATGAAAAAAACGCGTCTCGAAAGATTTTTCTCATGTTTATAGATCGATTTTTCTCACATTTGGGTCAGAGCTCGGTTTGACAGGAAGTGTCGAGTGCATGTGTTCTTATTCTTATTCTTATTGCGTATTCTTATTCTTACTGCATAAAGCCCAGCCGACTGCACAGAGCCATATCAAGGCTATAGCTATTTCAAAACGTACACTACATTTGGTTGGGGGGGGGGGGGGGGGAATAGCTGGAAAAGAAATTTAAGTACACGTATCAGTGAATGCGCGCACATAATCTAAGAGATGCTCCGGGCGTTGACCACTCCATCCGACCGGAGAGTTTCAAAAAACGAACCTGAATACAGATGTATATCAATAAGGACACATAAGTATACATAAAGATTGCCTGAATGTTTGGTCCATGTAGTAGGGGGGGGGGGGGGGGGTAGGCGACGACCCATGACAGCTGGGTGACTTGATGTACCGTTCGGTTAGCACCTCACCTTGACACCAGCACGACCAGTGAATCATTGTACCAAGGGTCCTGTCCCGTGCAGCTTCAAGTGGAGTTCTTCCATGTTCTAGGGCTTCTTCGTTCCCTGGCAGAGATATTTCCGTGGTCGAGGCCCACTTGATGTCTCTCGTGTATCTGGCCAATAGCACTCATTCGAACGACCTGTAAGCCATCGGGGATCTTTTCCCCTAAGCTGTCTCTCGGCTGTACTTCCCTCCCCTTTGCCCCTTTGACGAGTTGTCGTCCTTACATATGGCTGACTATGGGGTCCTTAGGGAAATGTCATGGTTTTGAAATAGTAGCCGTGGTTTTTAAGAAGAATGTTGAAATTTCCATGGACAGCGAAGAAAACGAACGAGACAGGCTTGAAGGAGGCAGCCACAAGAGAAAAACCTTAATAAAGAAGGTTAGGAAAAGACAAGCAACATTTATAGGATCACTTTATGAGGCAAGAGAAAATTAGAGCACCTGGTCACGCAGGAAATGCTGGAGGGAAAGAGAAACCAAGTAGACCCAGGGAGAAAAAAAATGTTGGACAGACTTGCAGAATGGTTGAAGACAGAGAGGGTGGGAGATGTACTTGCAGTGACAACAGGCAGATTAGTATGGAGGGCCATGATCACCAATGCTATGCAGCAGGGCACGATGATGATGATGATGATGATGATGATGATGATGATGATGATGATGATGATGATGATGATGAACCGTTTTTATTGCGGTATGCATTCATTTTCTTTTCAGCATTTTGTAGTGAAAGTCATTCCTTTACTTATTCAGTAGGTTCTGTTATTCAGTCAGTTCTAGTTTGAGGTGCGAGGTTTATATCGGCATTATAAGGCGTGTTGTTCTGGCTCGGCAGTTTCCTACTTGCAAGATGGCCAGGAGCTATTAATCAGGTGGACTGGCCATACAGTGTGTCTGACCGACAATCACTTACCTAAACAACTGCTGTATGGAGAACTTTGCCGTGGCAAAAAGGACAGCAGGACATAGGCTTTTTAACCCTTTGGCTCCCACACCCTATCAACCAGCATCCTGTATTGCCAACCATGCTAGGAAAGCAAAAAACCTAAACCATTGATTCCCTCACCCTGTCCACCAGCTTCCTGTGGGAAGCTGATGGATAGGGTGAGGGAATCAATGGGTTAGGTTTTTGCAGTTGGTGGATAGGGTGCGGGGGTCAAAGGGTTAAGGACCACGATGAAGGCTTTCTTCATAGACCTGGACAGTGACGTCAAAATCCTTGGACAGCATGGCCGGGAACCAAATTCAGTTTCAGTTTCAGTTTCTCAAGAGGACGTCTCCGCGCTCGAAACTAATTCCATATGCACTAACGTCACAGGTGTCACGGGTATGGTGACCGTGGCACATGCCTTAAGCCTGCACATAAACCCATCAGCTGGCCAGGTCCTGAGGTCCTGCCTAGACTATGTTTTACATAGTCTATATTTTTATACTGGTATTTTATCAGCCTACCACTGGAACAATCTTTGTTACATGTAAATGACACGTGTATGTGTGTATCTTACCTTCAAAAAAGGAACATATGTATAAAGTTAAATATGTGCATCGACCTTAGGACCAAAACACTTGCTTGATGGGGGGGGGGGGGGACGGGGAGGGGGCGTCTCCTGTGAGAACCATCTGTTGTCCAGCTCTCTCCCCAAACTTTCTGACAACTCCATTTTTTTTTTAAATTTAATTTTCATGTTTCTGGTTTCATCATTTCCTTTTAATCAAGTGAGAGCACTTACTTGACACACCAAGCCATATGTCGCCATCGGATCACAATACACACACACTAGCGTGCCCCCTGTCAAATGTCGCCTAATATTATATCTGATATTGACTTTCTGACACAGCGAGGTGCGTACAGCAATAGCGAGACAATGTATCCCACACACAAACATCTACGCACGTTATTACCTTGAAATCAATACACAGAGCCAATACCATCTTACGTGAATGGAACCCGCGCGGCTTGTCTGAAGACCATCAATTTGAAAGGTTGATTGATCGACCACCGGGCCACAAAACCTTCGATCAGCTCTTTTCTCCCTCAGAGAGAGGGTTTCACGCGGCTCTGATGTTTGCATTGCAAAGTAAGGCAAGCAGCAAATAAAACACACGCGATAAAACATCGTCGTCATGATTATGGTAATAAATCGCTTGCACGAGCAAGCACGCTTAAACACATGCGCGCGCGTGCATACACGCACGCACGCTTACAATCACACACACACACACACACACACACACACACACACACACACACACACACACACACACACACACACACACACACACACACACACACACACACATACACACACACTACACACACACACACACACACACACACACACACACACACACACACACACACACACACACACACACACACACACTCATTACATAAACGCACACTTGAAGTGAATAGACATTAAATATAATTCTCTCTCTTCTCTCTCTCTCTCTCTCTCTCTCACACACACACACACACACAACACACACAAACACGCACGCACGCACGCACACCCACACCACACACACAACACAACACACACACACACACACACACACACACACTTACAAACACACACACACACACACACAACCACACACACACACACACACACACACACACACACACACACACACACACACACAACACACAGACGCGCGTGCCGCACGCGTACACACCCAAAACCAGCAGAGGAGAAAATCAGAGTCCCATCCGTCCCCAAACATGTGATTTGCCTTCAAGGATCTCTCCCGGGCATTTCCCGGCTTTTCCTTTCTCGTTTGTCTTGTCTTCCTACTGCACTGTTTCTCTTGTTTTTCTGTCGCTTCGTTACAAATGGAGAGGGAAAAAAATGGGGGAGATTGTTTCGTTGTCACGATAGGGAGCGTGTGTGCTTGTGAGTGTTGGTGTGTGTGTGTGTGTGTTGTGTGTAGTGTTTTTTTGTGTTGTTAGTGTGTGTGTGGGGTGTGTGTGTTGTCTGTGTCTGTATGTGAGCGTGTCTGTGTTGAATGTGTGAAGAGAGAGAGAGAGAGAGAGAGAGAGAGAGAGAGAGAGAAGAAGTTATTTCTTTTAACATCTGTTCGCTTTTGTGTGCTTTTTATCGCTTTTGTGTGCTTTAGTAATGGATAAGTGTGTGTGTGTGTGTGTGTGTTGTGACAGTGTTTTGTGTGTGTATGTGTATGTGTGTGTGATCATTATATTGTTTAAGTCGTTAATTTGTGTTTAAGACGCTGTTCAAGCTTGTTGCGTGCGTGCTTGTGTTGTATCGTGTGTTTGTTGTTGTTGCTGTGTAGTGTTTGTGACGTGTGTGTGTGTGTGTTGCGTGTGTTGTTCGTGTGTGTGTGTGACATAGTTGTTAATGTGTGTTGGTGTGTGTGCTTGTTGGTGGTGTGTGGTGTGTGTGGGGTGTGTGTGTGTGTGTGTTAATAGAATATGACTTGAAAGATTTCTCTCTCTGCAATACATCTGGATGGTTTTTCAACACACTTGGTCAGAAGTCCGGCCCACTGGCCAGCCAAGAATGCATGAATCTTAAACGTGCACAGCCCATTAACCAGATCACAGAAACTCCAAAAATTTCAGGTTATCTAAAAAAAAAGCATTGAGCATGCATTTCTGATCCTTTTATCGAGAACTTTTTTTTTTTTAATTCTTACAAAAGTCATATCTCAATCAAATTCAGCCTATTACAGATATTTAGTCTTATCAATTTCGAGAGCACTTCAAGAAATTTTGTGAAATACCAAAATGCGAAATGTTTATGACGTGCAAGGACAGAATGGAATTATCTTGCTCTAGTCCCCCCGTGGGGATGCCGTGGGCTGTTTCAGTATAAATAGTATCTCCACCTTCTGGAAATTCTGTGCGAGAAATTTCCTCTTTTCTGTCACTCTCTTCGTTTCTGTCTTGTTCCTTTGCTTTCTGTCATTTCTTCCTATCATTTTCTGCCTTGCTGGTCCATTCACCTGTATGTGTTCGATAAAGTCTTACATCTTTTTCTTGGATTGATAATTGGGTAAAGCATTTTTGGCCTAGGGAGGTGAGATATGCAGGAAGCAATTTTAGGTAACTTATGCCCGTTTTTATATGTTTTGATGTCCGTTAGGTATGCTTACATTTGTATTCAGGTGTGTTTTTTAAATCCCCTGTGCGATAAATTGGATGAAGTGGTCAACGCCGAGGGCATGTTTTTAGACTATGTGCGCGAATGCATTGAGATGTGCACTTATTTTTTTTCTTTTTTTTTTCTTGTTGAAGTTTTATGTTTTGAAACGGTTATAAACCTTATATGGCTGTACGCAGTCGCTGGGCTTTTAACAACAATAACAATAAACAATCTTCTGTATCATAGTACAATGTTTCTTCCCAGATTGTGCCAGATTTTTAGTAACTGGGAGTGGGCTCAAGAGAGATTCACTGCATTTGAACAGTTCCATAGTGTATTCGTCCAAATTGCCGCAATTATCTGGCAGACTCACTGGCATGCTCAAAACCCTGTGCACTGGCAAGGCTTGAAATGGGAAGGGGAAGGAGGAAGGATGTATGAAAACATTAAGCTGACACCCACATGATGATGGAAACATGGATAGCGAACAGGACAGTTTTTTTTTTAACCCTTTGACTCCACCTATCAACTGCCTAAAAAAAAACTCAAATAACCCTTTGACTCTCCCGCAACTAACCCTTGACTCCCCCCAAACTGCAAAAATACTTTGATACCCTTAATGAACTTTCTTCACCCTATCCATCAGTTTCCTGCACAGGAAGCTGGTGGATAGGGTGAGGAAGTCAAAGTGTTAAGATTTTGCTTTGCTGTCATGGTTGACAATGCAGGATGCTGGTGGACAGGGTTCGAGAGTCAAAGAGTTAATGTTACAGACAAACGTTCAGATGGGCAGCGAACAGGCCAGGTTTGTAATGTTGCAGTCTGGGCTTGAACTCGAGATATCAGAACTTCTGAGTCCACGGCTCTGTCAGAAGAACCAAGCGGCCGGCGGTACGGTTCTTTTAGAAAAGGAGAGATTATTGTCATGGCCTGTCGCTCTGTAGGTTTCTTTACCTTCCCTTTCTTCCCTTTATACCAGGCAGGTTGGTTCTTTTGATAAAGCCGGTGACTCAAGGTCTGTTATCTTGAGTTCAACCCCAGACTGCAACATTAAAAACTTACCTGTTTACTGCCCATCTTAATGTTTTCCATCATCCTGGTGGTGTCAGCTTACTGTTTCAAAAGTCCCTTCCCTTCTCCTCCCCAATTTCAAGACCTTGCCACACACAGGCTTTTGCGCAGGCTTAGGGAGTCTGCCAGATAATTAATTCTTGGCAGATTTGGGTGGAGCACTTATGGAGTTGTCCGAGTGCGATGAATCCCTCTTGAACACACTCCAAACTTTTTCCCTTTTCCTTCGCCAAGTATGTGGTCGGTGACACGAGGAGAGTGACTGGGGCTGGGCGATGACCCATGACAGCTGGGTGACTGATGTGCCGTACGTTTAGCACCTCACCTTGACACCAGCACCACCAACGAATCATCGCGCCAGGGACCCCCTGTCCCCATGTACGTAAAGCTTGTAGGAGGGGGGGAGGAGATGAGGGTGAGGGGGTGGGGTGAGTTGGGATGGAAGGATATGGTTTCTTCCACTTATAGTCTACCAAATATAATTTTTCAATGGGAATCTCTGCAACAGAATTTTTTTTCTTCTCAGAGGGTAGGAAAAAATAACCAAAAACAATAAAAATACCCTAGGACACACAAAAGTTTGGTATATTGTCACAATTAACAAATTAGATTTACGAGCGTTGTGATTTGTATGCGCTATGACCGCTCTGGCGTACCATACAATTCGCGGCCTGGGTGCCACTTGAAGTTGACGTGTAAACGGCTACAGCCGCTACCGAGAAAAGCGTAACTCTCATCTTCACGTTACGTTTACCGCGATATACCGATACTGTGGTAGACGCGCGTTCAACGGTCATACTATGATCTACGAGTGGGTTGCAGTTTTCACGTTTGGAATAGCGTTTTGGCCATTTGAATGCAAGTTTGGTAGCAAATATTTGCAGGTAAGCAAAGGCTTATTTTTTGTTTATTGTGATTTTTTTAATTGGGATCAATACTGAAGTTCTCATTTATTTGTTTCTTGAACTTGAATGACATGTGGCATTATAGGGATGATCCGTAGCACGTGTGTGTGTGTGTGTGTGTGTGTGTGTGTGTGTGTGTGTGTAACTGATAATGCATGCTAATGAAGTGTGGACCCTTCCATTGTCAAATTTGCTCTCCAATAGAAGCGTCCAACGCCTGAAAAACTATGGCAAAGCAAGCAAGTCAAGATCCCAGGGCAGATCTCCCCGTACAAGAAAACGGGACAGGAGTTAAGAGTATTGTGTTTTCTTGAATATTTTTATTCTGTAACACAAAGGTTACGTGACCTAGCTCGCCATACAATACTTTTATGTAGTTATCTGTGTGCATCAATGATAAAAATGTTAAGTACACATGCTATTTATGATTTTGACTAATTACTTTGCTGTTGATCTTCTGTTTTGTTGTTTTTGTTGTTGGTTTTCTTTATCAATTTGAATTTGAAATGTGATGAAGCTATGTTTCTTGATCGGTTAATTAATTATGGTATCAATTCAGTTTCCCAGCCTCTGATTTCCTTGTCAATTAAAAAAAAACGGAAAAGAAAAACTTTGATTATTATTCTGGATGATGACTTGTATAAACGTACATGTGTGTGTGTGCGTGTGTGTGTGTGTTTGTGGTGTGGTATGGTGTGGTGGTGATGGTGGTGGTGGTGGTGGTTTGTGTGTGTATGTGTGTGTGTGTGTGTGTATGTGTGTGTGTGTGTGTGTGTGTGTGTGTGTGTGTGTGTGTGTGTGTGTGTGTGTGTGTGTGTGTGTGTGTGTGTGTGACGTATAACATATTGTAAAGTCTGTATCACTGTATTTTATTGAACATTTAAAATGCACTCCATCTCCACGCCTCCCATTAAACTGCCCTTTTTTGTTTATCAACAGGGCAATAAAGATTTCTGTATTCCGTGTGATGTAACAGCTTTTGTTTATCAACAGGGTAATAAAATATTCTGTATTCCGTGTGATGTAACAGCTTTTGTTTATCAACAGGGCAATAAAATATTCTGTATTCTGTGTGATGTGACAGCTTTCGTTCGTCTTATTTTGCAGCCGAATGTACAGCAAACTGCGTCATTTGAAAAGAATCCCTTGACAATGGTCAACCAACAGTGAAATTAGGTGAGACTGGATGTAAGATTGTCAATCGGTGCAGCACACAGCGTGATGTTAACATTGTGACTATTGAAGGACAGAAATTACATAGAAAATGCCGGCTTGACTATACAAATGCCAAAGCAATAAGGATGTAATATCTAGAGAAGAAACAAAGCGCCTGTAGAGATGACCCGAGGCCATCCAGACGATCCTTTCAGCCTGCCTATGATCCAAGGATTCACTGTTTTGTGGCACCACTGCTGATGTCAATACTCACAGAAAAGGACATGAAGCCTTCCCAGAGAAAACCAAACCACACGAGGGATTTCAGGCAGCTATCCTAGGTGTTTGCAAGGAATGAGATGACAGCTGGGCAAAAACAGTATCTGACAGAATTCAGTCAACATGTTGGGAAGACCTCATTGCATGGGATGCTGTGTACCATGATGCCTTCAGTGTCAGCTTCAGAACACACAGAAACAGTTCTGATTGATTTACCGATGCAAAGAAAACAAAACCAACTACTTTCTATGAAGATCCTTAACAGGCTAGGCAGGAAGGTCTTCTAAAAGTCTGCCAACATTTGGACGAGAATGATGATGAACAAGCCACATTGTCTGATTTTGTATCAAAAGTGCAGGAGTTTTGCGGGGATGGAGTTGATGCATACACTACAAAACATATGAAAAACAAACTTATTGAACATTTTGGGTTAGATATATTGATATCAAGCAGAGGCAAAAAGATTTCTGTGGTAACTCTTAGAACAGACAGCACTTTGACGCCCCACAGACAGAAGATTCAGATGCAAAGAAGAAAACAAAAAACAAAACAAAACAAAACCAACAACAACAACAAAAACTGAACCTAATACGAAACTGCCACAAAATCGATTGAAAGTGATATAAAAGGAGTTTTGCTATCAAGGATGTGTATCCAGGATCGGATAAGATCAAGTCTGTTTCAGGGAACTTACATTTTGTCCCTGACTCACTCCAGTTGTTCCTGAAGACAACCTTCTGTGCAATAGAGAACGATCTGAAAATAGCTGCCATAGGCCAAGCCATCATACAAGCTGCAAGACCCAAAATGCTCCTGGCTCCTTTGCAAGTTGGCCTAGCTGTTCAAATGTACCACCAGTTTGCATCTCAGTTTTTAACTAACATTTTGTTCCAGCTTGGATTCTGTATATCGCATTCTGAAGTAAAGAAGTTTAAAGTATCTGCAGCACTGACCTAGGGAACAGACATTCCTGGCATCACAAAAGGTCACATTATACAGTATGTTGCTGATAATGTTGATCACAATGTGTGCACTCTTGATGGGTTTAGTAACATTCCATGGTATGGGTACAATTGCTGTCATTACCCCAGGTACTAGAAGGCAACAAGCAATTCGAAGAATATCTGGAACACTTGAAGATGCCACAGCAGTTAGGAAGATCAACATCCATTTTTACAACCTTGCTAGACAGGATTTTGATTGTTTCAGATACACTCAATTGTATGATTTCTATTGTGAGGATCCCCAGTCAACACAGGGCCTTCTGTGGAAGTTATCCTGGCCTTTGCGTTCACCAAGACCAGGGTGATCAGGTTTCATCAAGTCGTTGAGCCGAGGAGAACATCCTGGGTGGTCATCTATGTTCTGCCTTCTGATGATTGATCTCAATCCAAGTAGTATGAGGTGCATTTACTCTACTTTGCAGTTTGTGTATGCTGAAGCCAGATGTCTTGGAATCAAGCCTGTGCTGACGTTTGACCAACCACTTTGGTAGAAGTCCCAGCTGTGATCGTCCAGAAAGAGCCTGAAGATAGCGACCTGAAATCAATTGTTCTCCATCTGGGAGGCTTTCACACTCAAATGAATTTCCATGGCTGTATAGGCAGGATCAATTGGGGTTCTGGACTTCAGCAAGTGCTTAGGGTTGTGTATACCCCCAATACTGTTGGACACATACTGACTGGAAAAATCAATGGCAAGGGCTTTCAGAGGTCACATTCTGGTTGATGCTGCTCTGAATGCTATGATTACAGCTATATCATTTGTTGTGTACCTTCCAGTGTCACCAGCTGTCATTACAGACGAACATTTATCAGATAGGGACGCCATGGCTCAAACAGACGCTCAGCAGTACGAATCTGACGAGTTACAAACGACACAGCGTAAATGTTATCAACTTGATTCAAGGTGAGACGCTATCAGTTACCAGAGAAAAATTGGACAGATTGGAAAAGGAGGTGTTGTTGGAACTACAGTCAATTTCAATGCTGACATGGTTTTATCATCAGAAAAGGGATAATTCCCGGCAAACCATGCGAACAAGCAAGAGATTTATCATTGTGCTTAGTGATATGCTTCTGGCAAATGGACATCCAACACTTCACAACCAAAATGATGCAGATTTCCTGATTGTTGAGATTTCCATTAGACGTGCAACTGATCATCCTCTTGTGGTCACTGGAGAAGACACCGATCCCCTGGTTTTGCTCTGCCACCATATTAGCCCAGATCTGAGGACTATCATCTTCAGATCAGATTCAAAGTCTAAGAGCAAAAAACAAAACAAAAACAAAAACAAACAAAAACAGCGAGTACGGGATATTTAGTGACTACAGCAGGCCCTTGGAGAGGAGATTTGCCAGACATTACTTTTTGTGCATGCCATCACAGGATGTGATACAACCTCAGTGTTGTTTGGAATGGGAAAAGGCACAGCCACACAAAGGAAGCTGAAGGCAGATAACGTCTTTCATGAAGATGCTGGCGTGTTTTCCAAATGCACAGCCACAGTGGAAGAGGTGGTGTCTGTAGGTGAGAAAGTCATCATCTCCATGTATAACGGAAACCGCATCGATGCACTGGATGAACTACATTATTAGAAGTTTACAGAGAAAGTGGCTTTAAGCACCAGCTTTGTACAAGTCCATTATCTACCACCAACCAGTGATGCCTGCAAATATCATAGTATGCAGGCACACCTTCAAGTCTAGCAATGGATGCACCGGGACCTCAACCTGAATCCAGAGGACTGGGGATGGCGTGTAAATGACGACCCTAGGCCTTGCATGGCTGATCTGCCTCCTGCTCCAGACTCATTTCTTCAAATCATCAGATGCAGCTGTAGGACACACTGTGATTCAGGGAGATGTAGCTGTAAGAAACATTGACAGGCCTGATCCACTGTTTATGGTAACTGCCGTGGTGTTACTTGTACAAATTCTTTTGTGACATTGCTGGAGGAGGCGACCGAGGAATACTAGGACAAACAGACCTTACGCATGCTGATTCATGACTGGCACACAAAAACAAGCCGTTCTCTGTTGTAATATTTGCTATACATCTGTTTTGATGACAGATTTGAACGTAATATTTCAAGACCTTTCCAACGAGGTGCAACTTCTATATATTTCCATAAATATTTCTAAAGTCGGTGATTTGTACAAGGTATTGCGTAATGTGACACAATTTTCAGGTAGTAGGATAGTGACCTATGTGTCCTAGGGTTGATTTTAAGATTCTACAGACCATATTGACTAACATTCAGCAAAAAGAAATTATGTTGCAGCGATTTCCATATTTTCAATATATTTCATTATTTTCGGTAGCCTATTACTAGGAGCTTCTTCGTTCCTTGGCGGAGATATTTCCGTGGTCAGGGCCCTCTTGATGTCTTGTATGCTGGCCTAATCTCACGTGTTCAACGACCTGTAAGCCATAGGGGATCCCTTGACGTAAGTTGTCACTTATGATGACCGGACTTCCCTCCCCTTTGGTCCTGTTGACGGTTGTCGTTTTTTTGTTTGTTTGTTTTGTTTTTTTGACGTGGTGTTAACGCTGATATGGCTCTAGTAGTCGGCTGGGCTATAAGCAATTTGAACCGGTCCTGTTGATGAGCTGACGTTAACAGTTTGGCTGTGTGCGGGCTTGAGAGAGAGGAAACAATTAATCTCGCTGGATTTTGTTTTAAATTCACCTTAGTGCGTTGACTCCCGCATCCTGTCCACCAGCATCCTGCATTGTCAGCCATGCTATCAAAGCAAACACTTCACCCTTTGAATCCCTCACCCTATCCACCAGCTTCCTGTGCAGGAAGCTGATGGACAGGGTGAGGGAGTCAATGGGTTAAGTTTAG
>JAPXFY010000015.1:18421988-18431988 GCA_030674185.1 Monoplex corrugatus
AGACAGACAGACAGACGGACAGAAAGCGAGAGAGAGACATGCAGAAAGACAGAGAGAGACAGAAAGACAGAGAGAGACAGACAGACATGCAGAAGACAGAGAGAGACAGAAAGACAGAGAGAGAGACAGAGAAGAGAGACAGACAGAAGATAGAGACAGACAGACAGACAGAGAGAGAGAGAGACAGACAGAGGAGACTTAAGACAGAAAGACACAGGAGACAGAAAAGACAGACAGAGAGACAGACAGAGACACAGAGAGAGAGAGAGAGAGGTGTGTGTGTGTGTGTGTGTGTGTGTGTGTGTGTGTGTGTGTGTGTGTGTGTGTGTGTGTGTGTGTGTGTGTGTGTGTGTGTGTGTGTGTGTGTGTGTGTGTAGACAAGAATCAAGGGAAAAGGGAGAAAACAAAGTAGAAAATAACACAGCTAAGGTGCTTTGAACTTTATTTTACAACGCCGTTTTCAAATTTAATTGCGGAACTTCCTGAGAAGGAACAACAACAACAGAAACAACAAAAACAACAACTACAAGAGCAAGGTAAAGAAAGAAAGAAAAGAAGAAGACAGGAAAAAAGAAGAAGAAAGAAAAGAAGAAAGTAGGAAAGAAGAAGAGAGAAAAGATAAAAGGTCACCTTATGTTGTGGTTGCAACAGAATGAAGAAAGGAATGAAATTATTCGGATTCTTTCTTTCTTTCTTTCTTTCTTTCGTTCCTTCCTTCTTTGTTTGTTTGTTTGTTTCTTTCTTTCTTAAATTCTACTATGATGCGTTTGTATGCGCATATATATGGGTAGAATGGCAAAGACTAGCTGTGAGGCGGATCCAGTGGGATCTAGTGAATAATAATTTAAATGTGTTAAGATTAATTGTCTTTTAATGTTTTCTTTCGTCTTCTCTGCTCTCTCTCTCTCTCCTTCTTCCTGTCTGTCTGTCTGAATCATGTTCTCTCTCTCTCTCTCTCTCTCTTCTCTCTTCCTCTCTTCTCTTCTCTCTCCTCTCTCTGTTTCTTCTCTCTCTCTTTCTTTTCTCTCTCTTCTGTCTGTCTGTCTCTCTCTCTCTCTCTCTCTCCCTCTCTCTCCTTCTCTTTCTTCTTCTCTCTGTCTGTCTGTCTCTTTCTCTCTTTTTCTCTCTCTTTCTGTCTGTCTGTCTCTCTCTTTCTCTCTCCCCTTCTCTCTCTTCTCTTTCTTCTTCTCGCTCTCTGTCTGTCTGTCTGTCTGTCTCTCTCTCTCTCTTTTCTCTCTCTTCTGTCTGTCGTCTCTCTCTCTCTTCACCTTCTCTCACTTCTCTTCTTCTTCTCTCTGTCTGTCTGTCTCTTTCTCTCTCTTTTCTCTCTCTCTTTCTGTCTGTCTGTCTCTCTCTCTTTTCTCTCTCTCTCTCTCTTTCCCCCCTTCTCTCTCTTATCTTTCTTCTTCTCGCTGGTCTGTCAGTCTGTCTCTTTCTTTCTCTCTCTCTCTCTCTCTCTCTCTCTCTCTCGCCTTCTCTCTCTTCTCTTTCTTCTTCTCTCTGTCTGTCTGTCTGTCTCTGTCTCTTTTTTCTCTCTCTTCTGTCTGTCTGTCTTTCTCTTTCTCTCTCTCTTTCTGTCTGTGTGTGTGTCTCTCTCTCCCTTTCTGTTCTCCTTCTTTTTGCTAATTGATGACATTAATGGGTGGTTGCTAGTTTCGACAAGTAATGGCTTTATTAGTCACAAGATAAAAAGACTTGGAAGATAAAAGGACTTTGCAAGATAAAAGACTTGGCCTATTGATTAAATTAATAGACGACAGCCAGATTGGTCCAGTAGCTGTACCACAACGGCTTCATAAGACACAAGATGAAAAACACTTTGCCGAATGATGAAATTGATGGGCGATAGATTCGTTCAACAGTTGTACCATAATTGTACAGCCAGCCGCGCGTGCATATGTACCGGCAATGGTTTGCTGCTGTATATAGGTCAATCTTTACCGTGCGATTGCACTAAGTCCAACACAACACAAAGATCTGATAGAATACGTTATAATGAGCTTGCCTATATTTTGATGGGCTCAGTAATTTCATGTCAGCCTCAGGGCTTAAAACGTTCCGCGTCTGGGCGGATTTCCGCGATTTCGGTTTGTCAAAAAAACAACAACAAAAAAAAAAAAAAAGTTGATCTGTTATATGAGACTGAACTTTAAAAGTGCTTGATGCAATTACTGACTTTGTGTGCTCCAACTTCAAACTTGATATTGTGTGATAATTTAAACCTGAAAAGTGAAACTTATTGAGCAACCCAAGAAGTGAGATTTCATCCAAAGACTACACAGTTGGTGAACAACTGTAAAACACTCAAGTTAAAGGTGAGTGCTCATTTTATTATGTTTTTAACCCCTTCTCCCCTTTTCCCAAATATATCTTCCTGTAATAATTATGTGTTTACAGCAATTTTTATGCACTTAATATCTCTTGAAATTATGTCCAGAAAGCGCGAAATGGCATAGATTTACACTTGGTTTTTAAAAAATTTCCCGGGGGAGCATGCCCCGGACCCCCCAAGTTTCAGTGGTTTTTCTCTCCTCCTGTTTTAAGCCCTGAGCCTGGAACAGATTTTCGCTCTGTGTTCGCCTAGCACCTACCCTGTCTTCTTTAAAATCCAATTGAAAAAAAACATCTCTTTTTTCCCAACAATGAATTCTACAACTTCTTCTTTCCCTCAGTCTGTGTATTAAATATTGTGTAAGTGGTCTTTGTCGATTGTATGCGTATGCCTGGTGCGTGATTTGAATTGTCAAGATTTGGGGCCGTATGAATAGTGTAATTGTTATTGTTATTATTAACATTATTATTGTTACTATTAGTATGACCTTAGACTCACTGTGCTAGAATGAAAATAATCGTATTCTGTCCTTAACCCTTTGACTCCCTCTCCCTATAATCTATTCTGTCCTTAACCCTTTGACTCCCTCACCCTGTCTGCCAGCATCCTGCATTGTCAGCCAGGACAGCAAAGCAAAAACTTAACCATGTCACCCCCTCACCCTGTCCACCAGCTTCCGGCATGCGATATTCTGTGCTTCAGATGATTATAGTCCTGATATGGGTCTGCACAGTCGGCTGGACTTTAAATAAAAATAACGATACCAATCTTTGAATGAAAAGTATTTTGTTTTGACCTTTGACTCATCATCTTGTAATGAAAATTACTAATTTTAGACCCATGAAGGTTTTTTGTCATGAACTCAGTATCTTATGATCATTATCATTTTACGTTGACTTAGACTCATAATGGAAAGAAATGTTTTTACCATAAATTCTTTATAATGATAATCATTATGACCTCAAACTGACTGTAGGTATATATACAACCCGTCCTTAATCGTTTAATCAACACAGTGAGTTGCCGCCCTGGATATTGTCGTCGGTTGTCATCTAACTGATACACACCAACCAGCCAACAAATGATCATTTTTTCAGAAATGGGTATTTGGATAAATAAGGAAGAAAATGAATATTTGAATAAATGAGGAAGAAAATGAATATTTGAATAAATGAGGAAGAAAAGGATTCGTTTGCCATTTGTTTTATCTTTATCATCATCATCATCGTCGTCCGTCGTCGTCGTCATCATCATTATCATTGTCGTCGTCATCATCATCAACAACATCATCACCACCACCACCTCCACCATCATCATCATCATCATCATCATCATCACCATCATCAGTTTCTGCTTCTTGTTCTTCATAACGAATCTTGTGTGGAAGGCGGCTGTAAAGTACACGAGGTTGTCATAATTAAATTTGAAGGCAATTAGCCATATACCCTGTGCAGCAGTCGATGAGACAGACGTTTTGTCAATACTTCTTGGGTGTGTCACTGATGGAAATCACGGCTATCTTCAAAAGGTTTTTGTTTTGGTGTGTGTGTGTGTTGTGTTTGTGTGTGTGTGTGTTTGTGTGTGTGGTGTTTGTTTGTGTGTGTGGTGATTGTGTGTATGGTGTTTGTGTGTGGTGTTTGTGTGTGTGTGTGTTGTGCTTGTTTGTGTGGTGTTTGTATGTATGTGTGTGTGGTGTTTGCGTGCGTGTTAATGTGTGTGCATGGTGTGTTTGTATGTGCGTTTGTGTGATTCTCTGTGTGTGTGTGTGAGAGAGAGAGAGAGTGTGTGTGTGTGTGTGTATGTGTGTGTGTGTGTGTGTGTGTGGTGTGGTGTGTCAAAAACTAAGAAGATAATTTCTAACTAGTTTAAAAAAAAAAAAAGATACCTTGATCCTTGCCGTTTGCATCGACAGAAATGGCAGTCGACAGAAAAACTGACTTGTCGGGCACGGCAGGAGATAGGGTGGCTAGCCGTGCGGGGGCCTGGGGGTGGTGTTCTCTATGGCGCTGTGTGTGCTTGTAGCTATTGCCTGTTCCATTTCTGTCTCACTCAGTCGATCAGCGAGAGACCATTGCCGTCACCCGTGTATCTTCTTGTTCTCTCTCTCTACGCAGACGATTCCTAAAGGGGGGTGGTGCTCCGAGTTCTTTTCTCACCTCTTCAAAAAAAGCCAGTGGCTTGTTCAGTTAGTTTATTTATCTTCTCTCGCCTGCGGTTTCTTTATATTTTCCCCCCTCCGCTTTTATTTTGTATTTGATTTTTTTTCGCCCATTTTTCTTCGTTTTCTCTTTCTCTCTCAACATAAGGATTTTCCACGGACGTATTTTTGCCTTGCCTTGTTCGTCTCTTTGGTTGGAGATAACTTCAAAGGGGATATCTCTTTTTTTTATTTTTATCTTTTTTTTTTTTACGGGTTTGGTTGAGTGACTAACTTCAAAGAGTGTTTTGTGACTGTCTTTTTATATATATATCTTTTTTTTTTTATCTCGCGGCTTGACTGGACAGTCCTTTCATTTGTGTGAGAGGCTTGGTTGGATTGTTTACTCAGTAGACTCTTACTGGTGTGTGGCGCCGTATATCTACTGGGGACTGTCTGTAAATTGTGTGTGTCTGTGTGTGTGAGACTGTGCGTGGTCTTCTGCTGCTAAGCGTTTGATTCGGTTTTGGTGGTGGAGGAGAGCTGTTGTTGTTGTGTGCTGTTTTCTTTTTGTTGCGGTGAGGAGGAAAAAAACGAGACAGACGAGGTGAGTGATTGAGTTGTGTGTGTGTGTGTGTGTGTGTGTGTGTGTGTGTGTGTGTGTGTGTGTTGTTTGTGTGTGTGTGTGTGTGTGTGTGTGTGTGTTGTGGTGTGTGTGTGTGTGTGTGTGTGCGGAAGGGGGTAGAGTGGTGGGTCGCTGTTTCTGCCCGCCTGCCTGTCTGCCTGTCTGTCTCTCTTCTCTCTCTCTTTCTCTCTCTCTCTCTTTTCTCTCTCTTCTCTCTCCTCTCTCTCTCTGTCTCTCTCGGTGTCCTCCCCTCTTGTGTGTGTCAGTCGCTGTCTGTCTCTCTCTGTGTCTCTATTTTGTCTGTCTTTCTTCTCTGTCTCTGTCTGTCTCTCTCTCGGTGTTCCTCCCTCTTCTTAGTGTGTGTCAGTCGTCTGTTTGTCTCTCTCTGTTTCTGTTTGTCTGTCTTTCTTCTGTCGCTGTCTCTGTCTGTCTGTCCTGTCTGTCTCTCTCTCTGTCTCCTCTCCTCTCTCTCTTAGTTCTCTCATCCTCGGTGTTCCCTTCCTCTCGTCTGTGTGTGTCAGTCCTGTTTGTCTCTCTCTGTTTCTGTTTGTCTGTCTTTCTCACTGTCGCTGTCTCTGTCTCTGTCTGTCTGTCTCTCTCTCTCTCTCTCGGTGTTCCCTTCCCTCTCTCTTGGTGTGTGTCAGTTGCTGTCTGTCTCTCTCTGTGTCTCTATTTGTCTGTCTGTCTTTCTCTCTGTCTCTGTCTCTCTCTTCTTTTTTTTCTCTCTCCCTCCGTCGCTTCTATTTGTTGTCGGCCAAACTACTGTCATACATATTAGCCAACTTTGTTATCTGTCTTACTACATGTGTGTGTGTGTGTGTGTGTGTGTGTGTGTGTGTGTGTGTGTGTGTGTGTTGTTGTCTGTCTGTCTGTCTGCTGGCCTGGCAGACTATCTGCCTGTGGTCCGAGAGAGAGACAGACAGACAGAGAAGAGAGACAACAGAGAGAGAGAGAAACAGACAAGAGACAGAGAGAGAAACAGAGAGAGAGAGAGAGTATGCAAGTAGTTTATTCTGATTAGATGGTTATAGGCCTTAATTAACAAGGACATGAGCGCAGCTTACACACAGCGCGTGATGAAGAACGACAACACTAGACAAACAGACAGACAGACAGACAGACAGACAGACACGACAGACAGACAGACAGCCTTTGACAAGGTTCCCACAGAAATTAGTCGATGATAATCTCTGTGTCGACAGAGAGCAGCTGTGCATGGGGCCTGCAAATATCAGCAGATTAAAAACATGAAAGTCGATCCTGTCTCATAACCCTGAGGTGGTAAGGGAGTGAGGTTGTAGAGACCAACTGTTCTCGGATCCAGCATCTTGAGGGCGATGCGCATCTTCCCTCAGTTACTGCTTTACTTTTCCCAACCGTAAACAGGTCCAGGTACCCACTCACAGCTGGGTGCCTTTTAGACTGGGAGGCTGGGCTCGCCATCAGGTCCTGTCTCCTCTTGACACATAAACAGAAAAATAGGTCAAAAATCATGAGAGTCATGGCATCCATCCACTCACCGTCATCAACATTCTCCATCGGCTAAATTGAGTTATCTATCTATCTATCTATCTAGTCTATCTATCTATCTATCTATCTATCTATCTATCTATCTATCTTCTATCTCTCTTCTATATGTATATATATATATATATATATATATATTGTGTGTGTGTGTGTGTGTGTACGTGTGTGGTGGTGTGTTCCTTTTTTTGAAGATAAGATACACAGATACACATGTCATTTACATGTAACCAAGATTATTCCAGTGATAGGCTGATACAATACCAGTGTAAAATATAGACTAGCTAAAACATAGTCTAGGTATGGCCTCAGGACCTGGCCAGCTCATGGGTTTATGTGCAGGCTTAAGGCTTATGCCATGATCACCATACTATGGGACCTGTGACGTTAGTGCATATGGAATTCGTTCCGAGCGCGGAGACGTCGTCTAGAGAAACTGAAACTCAAATCTACCAGCATTTCCCTTGCAGGCTCCTTAAGCCTGCGCAAAATCCTCTGCGCTGGCTAGGTCTTGAAATGGAGAGGGGGAGGGGTCTGTAAAACGCTAAGCCGAGACCATCCGCATGAATGAAACATTAACCCTTTTGACTCCCGCACCCTGTCCATCGGCATCCTGCATTGTCAACCATGCTAGCAAACAAAAAAAATTAGCCCTTTGAGGAGGCTGGTGGATAGGGTGAGAGAGCCAAAGGGTTAAGTTTTTGAAGTTTGTAGGGGGAGTCAAAGGCTTAAATTTTTGAAGCTGGTAGAGAGGGTAGTCCATTAAAAACGGTTTAAGTTTTTCCAGTTGGTAGAGGGAGCCAAAGGGTTAAAGTTTTAGAAGTTGGCTGAGGGAGTGAAAGGATTAGTTTTTTGCAGTTGGTAGACAGGGTGCGGGAGTCAAAAGGTTATGTTTTTGCTTTGCTATCATGGTTGACAACGCAGGCTTGCTGGTGGACTGGGTGCAGGAATCAAAGGGTTAATGTTACTGGCTTGGATTGACCTGGAGATGTCAGATCTCGCGTCCACGGCAGTGTTAAAAGAACCAACAAACATGGAAGGGATAAAAATAACCCGACTGATCCCTCACCCTATCCACCAGCTTCCTGCAGGAAGTCAAAGAAAGTCGAAGGGTTAATGGACAATGACAGAATGGACCAGGGTCGGCTGGTTTATCGATCTGGAGCAAGTTTCTCAGGACTTTTTGTCTGGTGACGCAGGACTGGCCAGCCCCAGTCTTCCTTCCGCTAATGATAGTCCATTGTGCCTGGTGCATCCTACACGGCTGTGGCTGGTGGTGGCTTTCACGCTCGGGGTCATTCTCTGAGCCCTGAACCTATTAGTAGTAGTGTTGCTGTCTGTCTGTGTCTCTCTGTCTGTCTGTCTTGTTCATGGTCAGGCGTGTAGGATTTCGTATTGATCTTCTCTTCTGTTGTTTTGTGTTCGTATGTCTAACTGCCAGTCTTTCTGTGTGTGTGTGGTGTGTGTGTTTGTGGTGTGTGTGTGTGTGTGTGTGTGTGTGTGTTTGTGTTTGTCTATGTCTCTGTCGCGCTCTGTTCTTCTCTCTGTTCTCTGTATGTCTGTCTTCTGTCTGTCTGTCTCTCTCTCTCTCTCGTCTCTCTCTCTTCTCTCTCTCTCTCTCTGTCTGTCCCTCTCTTCTGTCTGTCTCTCTCTTCTCTCTCTCTCTGTCTGTCTCCTCCTGCCTGTCTGTCCTCTCTCTCTGTTTCTGTCTGTCTCTCTCTCTCTCTCTGTCTGCTGTCTATCTCCTCTCCTGTCCTGTCTGTGTCTGTCTGTCTTCTCTCTCTCTCGTTGATGTGTGTGTGTGCGCACGCGGGCGCGCCTGTGTGTGTGTTGGTCTTTGTGTGCTGGTATGCATTTTAGACTTGTTTTGAAACGGTTGGCTTTTCAGTTAGATCCTTGAGTTGTTATTTACATCGTTGTGCTCGTCTGATACGGCCTTTGTAGTCGGCGGGGTTATAAGCAACTGCAACTAAACTGCTGATATCGGGATGGGGGGGGGGGGGGGGGTTAGGAGAAGTTTATAACGCAACAATGTGTTTTTTTTGTTTGTTTTTTGTTGTTGGTTTTTTTTTTTTTTTTTTTTTTTTTTGTTTGGTTTTGGTCGTAATGGATTTACTAGATCTATGCGAAACTATGGCTGCACTTCCATTTGAGAGCTCGTCGCCGCAGTGCGGTGCCACCCTGTTTTTATCAAGACTTCAGACAGGCAAGAAGACTAACTGGCCTTCAAGTGGAGGGACTTGGGAAATAAACTATCTCGCCAGTTCTTTTTTTTTTTACCAGTGCAGCCGAGCGAATGCCCTGCTCTTCACGTTTTTCAACGTCCGTGGGATCTTTAGCTTGCGCAGGTCAGAAGGCACACGGGTCCGACTCGTTTTTCGTCCCTTTCCAAAGGAATAGACGTTCAGTTCGATTTTCAGGTCAAACTAGGGAGAAAAATCGAAGCCTCTACAGGAAACGAACCCTGGAACCTCGAGTTTTGTTATTGATAAGCGAATGTCTGAACCATTCCGCCATTTTTACAGCACAAAATAATAGGGTCATAATTCGGAATAATGCACACAAGGTGTTATCTCTGGATATGCATATCGTTGATGTTTATAACCATATGCGATAGGGATTGTATAAATGCATGCGTCAAACGTCATTTACTCGCAATGATGCGTGTGTTGGAAGCCTGTAACATAAAATGTAACATAACGCGACATAATGCGTGTAGGGGGGAGGTTTATAACTCGGGAAGCGTCTCTCTCTCTCCTCTCTCTCTCTCCTCTCTTCTTTCTTCCTCTCTGCTCTCTCTCCTGTCTCTCTTTCTCCCTTTCTCTCTCCTCTCTCTCTCTCTCTCTCTCTCTCTCTTTCTTTCTCTTACTTTTTCTGTCTGTCTCTATCCCTCTGTGTTACTTTCCCTGTCTGTCTATTTCTGTCTCTGTCTGTCTGTCTGTCCGTCTCTCTCTCTCTCTCGTTCTCTCTCCGTATCCTCTCTCTCCGTTACTTTGTCTCTCTGTCTCTCTGTCTCTGTCTGTCTGACTCTCTGTCTCTCTCTCCTGTCCATGTCTCTTTGTCTCTTTCTCTTCTCTCTCTCTCTCTCTGTTACTTTGTCTGTCTCTCTATCTCTGTCTCTCTCTGCCTGTCTCCTCTCTCTCTGTGTGTTAATTTCCCTGTAACGTTCTGTCTCTCTCTCTGTCTATCTGTCTCTGTCTGTCTGTTTCTCTCTCTCTCTCTCCTCTCTCTCTCTCTCTCTCTCTCTTCTCGTACAAGGGAGGTTTATAACCTGTTCATAGGACTGACAACCCCGAGGGAGAGGCATCTAACATGATTTTTATGGGTTTGGGCGCTTGCCTTGGGCCAAGCTGTTACCTCGGGAACTGGCATCATCACCACC
>JAPXFY010000015.1:18436988-18439488 GCA_030674185.1 Monoplex corrugatus
AAGCTGGGTTTGAAAAGGTGAGGGAGTCAGAACAGGTGAAGGTTTTGCTTTGCTGGCATTGTTGACAATGCAGGAGAATGCTGGTGGGCAGGGTACGGGGAATCGAAAGGGTTAATCAATGTTGCTGGCTGGGATTGACCTGGAGATGTCAAGATTTCCATTCCACCACGGCTGTGTTCAAAACAACCAACAAGCAGAAAAAAACTAAAAAATATAAAATAACACTAATGATCCTTCTCTGGTGTATCGTTGATCTGTAGGGTGTGACTGACTGCATTGTCAGTGGAGGTTAGTCAATGTGTCTCAGACTCGTGTATCGATCAGGTGGTCGATGGCCCGCTTAGACTTAAGGGACAGAATACCCGCTCTGGGACCCACCCAACAGTTGTCCAAGACATCGATTAATCAATGCCAGACACATGGCTCGTCGCCTCCTGCCTGTCTGTCTGTCTGTCTGTCTGTTTGTTTGTCTGTCTGCTGGTCTACCTGTGTGTCTGGGTTTTTCTTTGGTTGTTTTGTTTTCTTTTAGTTTTTTTTTTTTTTCTCTCCTGCCTTTGGTATGTCCATGTCAGCTGTCTGGAACTCGCCTTGGTGTCTGTCTGTCTGTCTGTTCATGTAAGCTCTTTGGAACAGAGTTGCGTCTATTTATCTGTCTGCCTGTGTTGGTCTGTTTGACTTTCTTTCCAAGTCTGTCTTCCTTTCTCTTTTTCTGTCTGTGTCTGTTTGTCTGTCTGTCTGTCTGTCTGTCTGTCTCTCTCTCTCTCTCTCTCTCTCTCAATCTCTATCTCTGGCTGTCTTTGAGACCATTAAAAGGAATGTGGTGAGAATGTGACACGTGTTAAGTGTAAATCGGCCATAGGATGGTGGTTTCTTCTTCTTTTCTTCTTCTTTTTCATCTTCTTCTTTATCTTCTTCCTCCTCCTACTCCTCGTCCTTCTCCTCGTCCTCCTCCTCCTCCTCTTCTTCTTCCTCCTCCTCCTCCTCCTCTTTTTCTTCTTCTTTCTCCTCCTCCTCCTCCTCTTGTTCTTCTTTCGTTCGTCATCTGTTGTGATCAGACCACATCTGGTGATGAATGTGTCCGATATACTCTGTCCATTTCCTCTCGGCTGCCATGGAGATTTGAGGTGCAGAATCCGGCCCTACTCCACTCTGAAGGGACCTTAACCCTTTGGTTCCCGCACCCGTTCCAGCAACTGCAAAAACTTAACCCTTTGGCTCCCTCAACCTGTCCACCAGGAAGCTGGAGGATAGTGTGCGAGAGAATCAGAGAGTTGAGTTTTTGCTTTGCTAGCATGGCTAACAGTGCAGGATGCCGAGACAGGGCGTGGGAGTCAAAGAGTTAATGGACGAACGTCATTCTTGTCTGGTATAGATGACCGTGTAGACATTTGCATCTTTTTTTTTTGTTGTTGTGTATTAGTGCCCTCTTTAAACTGACGTTCATCGTCCATAGTCCATAGTGTTCGTCACGCGAATGGACAATAGATTATCATTGTCTCAGTGTCTGCCTGTCTGTGTAAGCTTTCTGGAATCGACCCTGCTTGATGCCTGCTTGCCTGTCTGTTTTTCTGTGTGTCTGTCCGTCTGCATGCCTGTATTTCTGTCTACCTGCCAGTTTGTCTGTGTATTTGTTCGCTTGTCTTTTTGTTTGTATGTCTGTCTGTTAATTTGTCTGTGTAGCTGCTTGTTCGTCTTTCGTTCTTCCCTCGTAAATTCTCTGGAATCGCCTCTGACTGATGCGTGTCTGTCAGTCAGCTGTCAGTCAGTCTTCAGACAGTCGCTCAGACTGTCTGTCTGTCTGTCTCTCTCTCTCCCTCCCCCTCTGTCTCTTGTCTTCTGTGTCTGTGTTTGTCTGTCTCTCTCTATGTATCTATCTCTGTCTCTCCGTCTCTCTCTGTCGCTCTCTGTCTTTCTGTCTGTCTCTCTCTCTCCTCTCCCTCTCTCTCCTCTCTCTCTCTCTCTCTCTCTCTCCTCTCTCTTCATTTGTCTGTGATTGGATCATAACTGAACATGTAGCGAGGAAATTATGAGGGAGGGAGGGAAGGGGCAGATGGTTGGGGTGTGGGCGGGGTGGGGGAGAGTAGAAAAATAAGGGAGAAATGACGAGGTTATGTACATTTTATGGAAAAAGAAAAACGGAGCGTCAGGAACGGTGACGAGTTAAATAATGATTACAGTATTGATTAGGCCTGTTTGATGTGATGAGATGTGATCTGACGTTAGACTGATTCTCTCTTACTCTGTCTGTCTTTATCTGTCTGTCTGTCCGTCTGTCTCTCTCTCTCTCTCTCTCTCTCTCTCTCTCTCTCTCTGTTTCTTTCTCTCCGTCTCTCTCTCTCTGTCTCTCTCTCTGTCTCTCTCTGTGTTTCTTTCTCTCCGTCTCTCTCTCTCTCTCTCTGTTTTTCTTTTTCTCTCTCTTTCCTTCTCTCCCTCTCTCGCTGTTTCGTTCTTTCTTTCTTTCTTTCTGTCTGTCTGTCTGTCTTTCTTTCTTTCTGTATTT
>JAPXFY010000015.1:18441988-18456988 GCA_030674185.1 Monoplex corrugatus
CCCCCCCCATTCTCTCTCCCTCTCTTTCTCCCTCCCTCCACCTCTCTGTCTTTGTCTGTCTGTCTCTCTCTATTATCATTATTACTATTTCTCTCTCTCTCTCTCTCTATCATTATTACTATTCCTCTCTTCTCTCTCTCTCTCTCTCTCTCTCCTCTCTCTCTCTCTCTCTCTCTCTCTCTCTCTCTCTTACTTCTTTTCTTTTATTATCATCATTCTTGAAATCTTGTTATTTCTCGTTATTCTGTTTCTGTTGAAACTTATGAAATTAAAACATGACGTCTGTACTTGTCATTCTTTTGCACGCTATCTTTTCTTCTTCTTCTTTTTCTCTTTGTTTCCGCTACAGAAGGGATGGAGGGGGTTGGAAGATGGAGTGGACGTGCCGTCAGAATAAGGGAGGAGGAGGGTATAGAAAGGCTGAGCAAGGTTAAAAAAAACTTGAGAAAACAAAAAAGAAACGAACGAACAACAACAAAACAAACGAACACGAAACAACCAAAGAAAAGGATAGAAGACTGCGAGACAGACGTTCGTTGTCAGTGTCTTCAACTTGATAGATATAAAGCTAGAGTGAAATGATTGGAAGAGAGGAGAAGCTCTCATTCTCTGTCTCTCTCTATTTCTCTCTGTCTGTCTGTCTGTTTTGCCTGTCTCTTTCTGTGTCTCTCTCGTGTGTCTGTCTGTCTGTCTGTCTGTCTCACTCTTCTCTCTCTCTCTCTCTCTCTCTCTCTCTCTCTCTCTCTCTCTCTCTCTCTCTCTCTGTCTCTGTCTTTCTTCTTTCATTACTTCATATTTTTTCTGTCTCTCATTTCGTTCCTTTTATGATTATCATTGTTGAAATTCTGCTTCGCTTTAATTTTTTTTTTTCATTGTCATTGCGTTTTATTTTCTTCCTTCATTTCTCATTTTTCTGTCTCTGTTGTAAAATGTGAAATTGAAACATGACGTCGATACGTGTCATTCTTTTGGACGCGACTGTCTTGTCCATTTTTTCCCCACTATCAGAAAGAAAAGGAGGATGTTGGAAGATGAAGATGGACGTGGGGTCAGAATAAGGGAGGGAGGTATAGGAAGGCCGAGCAAGGTAAAAATAGATAAAAACAAAAAAGAAACAAATGAACAACAACAAAACAAACGAACAACGAAACAACCAACCACAAAAGGATAGAAGACTCCGAGACAGATGTTCGTTGTCAGTGTCTTCAAGCTGTCATCCAGCCACCACCACCCAGCCCCACTCCCACCCCCCCAGCGTATATCCCCCTGGGAGCAGCATGTCTGGGGCCTGACCCAATTTTGTTGTGGACAGGGTTTGGCTGGGAGATCCATTAAGACAGCGACGAGCTGTTGGCTGCTTGGAAACTGATCGAAAAGGGATTCGATTTGAAGCACCACTGCAGGTTGGGGAGGGGGAGGGGTGGGGGAAGGTGGAGAGAAAAGGAAAGGCTTCTTGGTTCTTTAAAGACACAGACACTGCGGCAGAAAGAGAGAGTGAAGGTTTGAGGGGTGGGGGTGGGGGGGTTAGTGGATAGGAAGGTGCGATTGTAAAGGATCCTATTGTGGACTGGACCGTGAGGGTGAGTGGTGGGGTAGGGTGGTTGTGAATTTGGCTGGATTGGATTGTGGAACAGGACAAGGCGTAATGGAAGGGATCATTGCTGTTCGTGTGGGCATTTCCTCGGCTGGGGTTATGTCCCTTTTCCGGCGCCATTGCGATGATTGACACAGTATGATTTTGCTGAGGCGAGGGAAAAGAGTTCCTTTGAAGGAATAGGGGAGGGAAGTGGAGGAGGAGGAGATAGAGTGAGACAGAGAGACAGAGACAGAGACAGAGAGAATCCACATACTTGATAGATACAGAGCTAAAGTGAAATGGGTGGAAGAGAGGAGAAGGTCTCATTCTCTGTCTCTCTCTATTTCTCTCTGTCTGTTTGTATGTCTGCGTGTCTCTTTTCGTGTATCTCTGTCTGTGTCTGTCTCTCTGTCTGGCTGTCTGTCTGCCTGTCTCTTTCTGTGTCTCTCTCTCTTGTCTGTCTCTCTCTCTGGCTGGCTGTCTCTCTCTGTCTCTCTACCTCTCTGTCTCTCTCTCTCTCTGTCTGTCTGCCTGTCTGTCTGTCTGTCTGTCTCTCTCTCTCTCTCTCTCTCCTCTCTCTCTCTCTCTCTTCATTACTTCATTATTACTTCTGTCTCTCATTTCGTTCCTTTTATTATTATCGTTGTTGAAATTCTGTTTCGCTTTTTTTTTTTTTTTTTCATTGTCATTGCGTTTTATTTTCTTCTTTCATTTCTCATTATTCTGTCTCTGTTGTAAAATGTGAAATTGAAACATAACGTTCGATCGTGTCATTCTTTTGGACGCTATCTTGTCCGTTTTTTCCCCACTACCAGAAAGAAAAGGAGGATGTTGGAAGATGAAGATGGACGCAGGGTCAGAATAAGGGGGAGGTATAGGAAAGCCACCAAGGCAAAAATTGAGAAAACAAAAAAGAAACAAATGAACAACAACAAAACAACGAACACGAAACAACCAACCAAAAAGGATAGAAGACACCGAGACAGATGTTCGTTGTCAGCGTCTTCAAGCTGTCGTCCAGCCCCACTCCCGCCCCCCCCTCCCCCAGCGTAGATCCCCCTGGGAGCAGCATGTCTGGGGCCTGACCCAATTTTGTTGTGGACAAGGTTTGGCCCAAGATCCATTAAGACAGCGACGAGCTGTTGGCTGCTTGGAAACTGATCGAAAAGGGATTCGATTTGAAGGCACCACTGCAGGTTGGGAAGGGGGAGGGGGAGGGGTGGGGAAGGTGGAGAGAAAAGGAAAGGTGATTTGTGTGCAAAAGAAAGAGTGAAGGTTGGAGGGGTGGGGGGGTTAGTGGGTAGGAAGGTGCGATTGTAAAGGATCGGATTGTGGACTGGACCATGAGGGTGGGTGGTTGGGTAGGGGTGGTTGTGAATTTGGCGTGGATTGGATTGTGGAACGGGATGAGGCGTGATGGAAGGGATCATTGCTGTTCGTGTTGGCAACTGCTCGGCTCGGGTTATGTCCCTTTCCGGCGCCATTGCGATGATTGACACAGTATGATTTTTGCTGAGGCGAGGGAAAAAGAGTTCCTTTGAAGGATTGAGGGCGGGAAGTGGAGGAGGAGGAGGTAGAGTGAGACAGAGAGAGAGACAGAGAGAGAGAGAATCCATATACTTGATAGATATAGAGCTAGAGTAAAATGATTGGAAGAGAGGAAGAAGCTCTCATTCTCTGTCTCTATTTCTCTCTGTCTGTCAGCCTGTCTCTTTCTTGTCTCTCTGTCTCTCTGTCTTCTTACCTCGCTTCTGTCTGTCTCCCCCTCTCTCTCTTCTATCTTCTGTCCTCTCTCTCTCTCTCTCTCTCTCTCTCTCTCTCTCTCTTCATTACTTCATTATTATTTCTCTCTCTCATTTCGTTCCTTTTATTTATTATCATTGTTGAAATTCTGCGCCTTTAATTTTTTTTTCATTGTCATTGCGTTTTATTTTCTTCCTTCATTTCTCATTATTCTGTCTCTGTTGAAAATGTGAAATTGAAACATGACGTGGATACGTGTCATTCTTTTGGACGCTATCTTGTCCGTTTTTTCCCACTACCAGAAAGAAAAGGAGGATGTTAAGATGAAGATTGACGTGGGGACAGAATAGAGGGAGGGTATAGGAAGGCGGAGCAAGGAAAAATAGAGAAAACAAAAAAGAAACAAATGAACAGCAACGAAACAAACGGACAAGAAACAAACAACCAGAAAAGGATAGAAGACGCTGAGACAGATGTTCGTTGTCAGTGTCTTCAAAATGGGGTGAGAGAAAATAGTTCCTTTAAAGGGGGGAAGCAGCAGAGAAGATAGAGTGAGACAGACAGAGAAGAGAGAGAGAGGCAGGCAGGCATGCAGGCAGCAGACAGACAGACAGACAGACAGGGGGACAGAGATACAGACAGACAGACAGACAGAGAGAGAGGATGAACCATTAGTCCCAAGGGTGATACATAATCACTGTATATGCTGTTTTTCACCTAGCGCTTTCCCATATAGCGCTGCAGCATCTCATCTGATGGCTGAATATTTTAAACATGATGAGAGAGATTATGAGAGAGAGAAAGGGACACAGAAAAGAGAGAGATAGAGAGTGGATAATAGAGACAGGTAGAGAGAGGTAGAGAGAAAGAGGAAGAGAGACAGACAGAGAGAGAAAGAGAAGAGAGAGATGTAGAGAGACAGACAGAGAAAGAAAGAAAGAAAGAAAGAGGGCAGAGAAAGAGGAAGAAAGAGACAGAGAAAGAGACAAAGAAAGAGACAGAGAAAGAGACAGAGAAAAGAGACAAAGAAAGAGACAGAGAAAGAGACAAAGAAAGAGACAGAAAGAGACAGAGAAAAAGACAGAGAAAGAGACAGAGAAAGAGACAAAGAAAGAGACAGAGAAAGAGACAAAGAAAGAGACAGAGAAAGAGAGGGAAAGGGGATAGACAGAGGTAGGTAGATAGAGAGGGAGAGCGAGAGTACGAGTGAGGTAGAGAGAGGGGGAGAAAGAGAGAAAGATAGATATAAAAAGAGAAAGAAAGAGAGATGTAAAGAGGAAAGGGGGAGAGATAGATTTTAAGAGAGAGAAATAAAGAGAGGGATGTAAAGAGAGAGAGAGAGAGAGAGAGTGGGGAGGGGGTGGAGATGATATTCCCAGCTCATGCCTTGATCTTTGTTTGCATGCCGAGTATGCGCATAAATATGTGCACTGATAGCAGCGGATATGTTGGCCATGCCTGTTATCTCTCTCTCTCTCTCTCACACACAACACACACACACACAACACACACACACACACACACACACACACACACACACACACACACAACACACACACACACACAACACACACACACACAACCTGTCCACCCCTACATGCCCTGTTTCAACCACCACACCTTCGTCCCCTGCTTTCTCCTCTGCGCGTGCGCACACACACACAGTCTCACCTCTCTCTCTCTCTCTCTCTCTCTCTCTCTCTGTGTATCTTTCACACACATGCACACAACACACTCACACACACACGCACGCACGCACACACGCACGCGCGCGCCACACACACACACACACGGAGTCTCTCCTTTTCTCTCTTTCTCTCTTTGTATCTTTCACACACACACACACACACACCCCACACACATCATCAGCACCACACACACACACACATTCATGCACGCACACACACACACACACACACTCACGTGCACTCTGTCTGTCTGTCTCTCTCTCTCTCTCTCTCTCTCACACACACACACTCACACACGCACGCACACACACACACACACACACTGTTTCTCTCTCTTTATTTGCAACACATACACACACACACACACACACACACACACACACACACACACACACACACACACACACACTCACTCACTCACACTCAAACACACGCACGTGCGTGCGCATTCTGTCTTTTGTCTGTCTGTCTGTCTGTCTGTCTCTCTCTCTCTCTCTCTCTCTCTCTCTCTCTCTCGTCTGCGTGTGGACACGTGAGCACGCGCGTGCACACACACACACACGCACACATAACACACACACACACACACACACACACAACACACATACACACATACACACACACACAACACACACACACACACACACACACACACACACACACACACACACACACACACACACAACCTTATTTACGCATACGAACCCTGTATACCCCAAGAGCAGCCAATGTCATGTCAGTGTATGTTATTGGGTATTATTATTTCATATGCCCTACTGAGATGGGCCAGTGCACAGATGGATAACTTGTGTTTGTCCTTGTGGAGAAAGAGAGAACAGAGAGAGAGAGAGGGAGAGAGAGAGAGACACACACACACACACACAGATAGATAGATAGATAGATAGTAGATAGATAGATAGAGAGCTAGAGAGCTAGATAAAGAAAGAAAAAGATTTTTGGGGGGGAGGGGTGGGCTCGTTTTTGTTTTGTTTTGTTCTTAGTTTTTCTTGTGTGTTTGATCTCTCTCTCTCTCTCTCTCTCTCTCTCTCTCTCTCTCTCTCTCCTCTCTCTCTGTGTGTGTGTGTGTGTGGTGTGTGTGTGTGATGAATTCATGATGGTGGCCTGAGCTAAACAGATGCTTTTTTTTGTTGCTTTTTTTTGTTTTTTGTTTATCGTGGCGACATCCAAGGAGGTCAACACTAACAGAAATGAAGTGTGTAAAATTGCAAAGAAGTCAAAATAATAATGTGACGGAGAAGACAGAGAGACAGACACAGAGACATGTATACCAGAAACAGGGGGTTGAGAGAGAGAGAAGAAGAGAGAGAGAGAGAGAGAGAGAGAGAGAGAGGAGGGGGGGGGGAGGGATACACGTGTGCGAAGCACAGCAAGTGGTTGGTGTCTGTGGCGAGAGTCGATCGGTGTGAGTAATCGTTGTTTGACGGCTGCACGTGTGCAGGTAAGAGCTGTATGTTGTGCATCAGTCCTGATGTTTCTCCACCGTGATTTTCAGTGCAGTCTTCCATTTAAAAACAACAAACACCAGAAAAGAGGATTACAAGTTTTACAGTGTTACGAGCTATATGCCTGTGTCGAGCTGTGGTCACGCAGCAAGTTGCCATGATGGCGCGTTCGTTAACCCTTCGACTCCTGCACCCTATCCGCCAACTGCAAAAACTTAACCCTTTTGATTCCCTCACCCGCTCCACCAGTTTCCTGCAGGAAGCTGATGGAGAGGATGAGGGAGTCAAAGGATTTGCTTTGGATAGGCTGAGGGAGTCAGAGGGTTAAGTTTTTTGCTTTGGATAGGCTGAAGGAATCAGAGGGTTAAGTTTTTGCTTTGGATAGGCTGAAGGAATCAAAAGATTAAGTTTTTGCTTAGGATAGGGTGAGGGAGTTACAGGGTTAAGTTTTTGTTTTTGTTTTTGTTTTTTGCTTTGGATAGGCTGAGGGAATCAAAGGGTTAAATCTTTGCTTTGCTAGCATGGTTGGTCGACAAAGCAGAACTGTTGGACAGTGTGCGGGAGTCAAAGGGTTAATTGTTGCCGATGTTGGGGCCGTGTTCGCGTCAAGGTAACAGCTTGTCCAAATCACCTTCATCAGGCCACGCGCGCGCCCAGTTTACTACGTATGGCAGCATGGGCGCGTCAAAGAGAGGACAAAACCATTTTCTGTAGAGCATTGAAATATGGACAAAAGAGGGATTCATCAGTATACGCTGGTGGTTTATTACAGTTACTTACTTACCTATTTGTTGTCCATTATACTGTTGGCGTTAAGAGCAGCAACGAAGGTCCCCCGCTTATGTCTATCCTGTAGCTCAGTTGGTTTGAGCGTCGGATTCACATGCTAATGGTTGTGGGTTCGAATCCCGGGGTGCGCTATATTAAAACTGGCCTTCTCACCGTCCCATCTTAACATGATTGTTGTTCTGGTGGTGTCAGTATATAATCCCCCATCTGGTGTCCAGTGAAGGGCTGTTGTTGTTATTTTTTGTTTAAAGCCCAACCGACTGCGTAGAGCCATATCAGGGCTATAACCATTTCAAAATATACACACTAGGTGGAAAAAAGGGAAAAGAAAATTAAGTACACATATCAAAGCATTCGCGCACGTAATGTAAGGGGATGCCCTTGGCGTTGACCGCTCCGTCCAATTTATTATCACACAGGAGATTTGAAAAACATAGCTAATAGTGCAGTCTGGGTGACGTTATCCTGCTGACTTCAGTTGATGTCCCCAGTCCTTCTTCGTCTTTTTTTTGTATTTATAGTGCTCAGGTATCTTACACACATCCACCCAAATCTGTCAGCAGCGGTTTTGAAATGTTTTGGGGTTGGTTGGTTGCACGCACATACATACACATACATACACACACATATATATATATATACGTTCGCATACTGGCACAAGCACACTACACACTCGCACACGCACACGCAGAGTAAATACTCATGCACACACTTATACACACACACACACACACACACACACACACACCTCTCTCTCTCTCTCTTTCTTTGTTTGTTTGTTTGTTCTTCAGAAATATCTGGAGGGAAAATAGGTACTTGATTGTTAAATCAACTGAAACAAGAGTTTGAAGCAGCAGCATTTGAAAAATGGGAGATGATTTCCCTTTGCCAGTTTTTTTTTATTTTTTTTTTTCAAGATTGTTCCATTTTCATTCGTTAAGTATTACATCGATCACGCGGGGCATCGAAAACAACGACTGAAGATGGGGGTGGGGGGGGGGGGGAGAGAAGAGATTTTCCAGAAATAAAGGGAGGAGTGGGAGAGAGAGATTTTCCTTAGATAATAGCATGGATGATATTTTTATCAAGACATTTTCATTCATGACTAATCCTCTGTTTTATTTATTTTGGGCAATGATAAGAACCAGAAACCTAGAAATACACAAGCATAGGATCAGAACACGTATTCATACGTTTATTTATTTATTTATTTATTTATTTATTTATTTATTTATTTATTTGTTTGTTTATTTATTTATTTATTTGTTTGTTTTTTTGTTTGATTGTTCATTTATTTATATAGATATTTATTTGTTTATTTGTACGCGTATTTACTGAACAAGACGGTGCAAAATTTCGGCAGACTTAGAATTTGCACCTGTCCTGTTTTGTTGTAATGAACATTCGTTCGGATACCTTTTTTTTATTTTTTATTTCTTTATTTTTTTTTAAGTATTATTATTTCTGGTTCCTGTTCACTTAAACGCTAGCAATCACTTTGATTTCGACAATATGGTCAAATGCTAAAGAAATTACGCTTTTTGTTTTCTCCCTAAGTTGTCAACAGCAACAACATAGAAAGCAACAGCGGCCGTCCTCAGCATTTAATTGCTTATCGTCCTTTGATATACAGATGAATAAGTAAATATGTGAGATGAGATCAATGAATAGATGAATACGTGAGGTGTCTTAAATGGCAGTGAAGCGCCCGCCATAGCGTGCAGCAGGTTTGGTGGCCACCGTACCTTAACCCTTCGACTCCCGCGCCCTATCCACGAAATACCAAAAAACTTAACCCTTTGAATCCTGCACCTTATCCACCAACTGCAAAAATTGAATCCTTTGACTCCTACACCCTATCCATCTAACTGCAAAAATTTAATCCTTTGACTCCCTCACCCTATCCACCAGCTTCCTGCAAGGGTGACGGAGTCAAAGGGCTAAGTTTTTGCTTTGGAAAGGGCGAGGGAGTCAAAGGGTTAAGTTTTTGCTTTGGATAGGGTGAAGGAGTCAGAGGGTTAAGGTTTTGCTTTGGAAAGGATGAGGGAGTCAAAGGGTTAAGTTTTTGTTTCGGATAGGGTGAGGGAGTCAGAGGGTTACGTTTTCGCTTTGGAAAGGGTGAAGGAGTCAAAGGGTTAAGTTTTTGCTTTGGATAGGTGAGGGAGTCCAAAGTGTTACGGTTTTGCTTTGGACAGGGTGGGGAAGTCAAAGGCTTAAGTGTTTGCTTTGGATAGGGTGAGGGAGTCAAAGGGTTAAGGTTTTGCCTTTGGATAGGATGAGGGAGTCAAAGGATTAAATTGTTGCTTTGGATAAGTGAGCGAGTCAAAGGGGTTAAAGTTTTTGCCTTGGATAGGGTGAGGAAGTCAAAGGGTTAAGTTTTTGCTTTGCTGGTATGGTTGACAGTGCAGGATGCTGGTGGATAGGGTGAGGAAGTCAAAGGGTTAAGTTTTTGCTTTGCTGGTATGGTTGACAGTACAGGATGCTGATGGACAGGGTGCGGGATCGGGGGAGAAAGGGTTAAGGGATAATGAAGTATTGGCGTGTTCTCACCTCCGTCTGTTTGACTACAGACAGCGACAGGTTGTGAAGTAGTGAGAGAGATGTGTGTGTGTGTGTGTGTGTGTGTGTGTGTGTGTGTGTGTGTGTGTGTGTGTGTGTGTGTGTGTGTGTGTGTGTGTGTGTGTGTGTGTGTGTTGTTTTGCTGAGACAAGCTGTTGCCCTCACTATATACTGGTGATGATAGTGTACATACATGCTATGCAACATATGATGTACACATTGCATACACGCGCGCACGCACTCACGTACTTACACATGGAGACATACAGATAGAAAAGCATGCTCGCGCCTGCGCACACACGCTCGCGCGCGCACGCTCACAGACACGCTCACAGATACACACACGCGTGCGCGCACATACGCACGCACATACATACACACACATACACATATATATATACGTTCGCATACTGGCACAAGCACACTACACACACACACACACACACACACACACACACACACACACACACACACACACACACATACTAAATACTCATGCACTCTCTCTCTCTCACACACTCACACACACACACACACACTCACACAACACACACACACACACACACACACACACACACACACACACACACGCTCACTCACTACATATACACACATACACACACGCGCACACACAGCCACAAGTACGCTCACAACCGCACTCACACGCGCATGCATAAACACACAAGATGCATTTATCTACACACGTACACACTGCACGCTGGCACAAGCACGCACGCACATACACATCCTACGCGCATACGCACACACGTACGCGTGCACGCTCACATACACTGAGATGCACCTCGTATGAACGCGCACATACACGCAGGTGTAAGCAGTCTTGGTTTATATTATTGGATCATCACACCAAGGTCGCACAGTAAATGATAGTGTGTCTTGTCTTTCCTTGTACTTACAGAACTCTTTTGTTGCACTGTAGTTAGAAAGGTCACTGCACCCCCTAACCCTGAGGACGTTGGGGAGTGAGGTGGTAGAGACCTCAACTTTACAGCAGATACTTTCAGGATAGTGGCCATCTCCTCTCCCTCGCTGTTTTACCTTTCCTCCTCCCCCCCCCCCGCCCCCCGTGGGGATGCCAGGGGCTCTTTTTACTGTGAATAATATCCCCCATCTTCTGGAAATTCTGTGCTAGAAGTTTCCTCTTTTCTGTCACTTTCTTTGTTTCTGCCTTGTTCCTTTGTTTTCTGTTATCTGTGCCTATCATTTTCTGCCTTGCTGGTCCATTCACCTGTATGTTCCTTTGTTTTCTGTTATCTGTGCCTATCATTTTCTGCCTTGCTGGTCCATTCACCTGTATGTTCCTTTGTTTTCTGTCATCTCTACCTGTTATTTTCTGCCTTGCTGGTCCATTCACCTGTGTGTTCCTTTGTTTTCTGTCATCTCTAACTATTATTTTCTTGCCTTGCTGGTCCATTCACCTGTATGTGTTCGATAAAGTCTTACATACTTTCTCTTAGGATTGATAATTGGATATATAATTCCCCCACCCCCACCCCATCCCAGAATTTAATCAGGAGTAGCATCTTTGTTGCTACAGGTCCTTTTCCGTACGCTGCACGTCCAATTATCGCCTCGTCCGACAAAGGCTTGTGCCACCAACAGACAAGCACCGCAGGCCATGTTGTGTGTTGGTATACAAAGCCCAGTTGACATTTCATACATGTAAGCAGTCAGGGTTTTTATATATTTATGTATATCTACCTTCATAAATCCAGATCCGCGGTGTACACTCACGTGAGCGAGTCCATTAAAGATATTCATAAAGCCAAGGGCAGCCCAGCGGGGACTAAGCAGTCCCGTTTTTATCTCGCCCATAAATCCGCGGCCGTAAAACGGGGAAGTTGTGTGGAAAGCCGAGGAGGGACAAGAAGACATGGTAATCAGTTCACACACTCACACTCCAGGCCGACATGAAACGCGATCAATGAAATTATATGGGTTATAAACAGGGATAGAAAAAAACCCGCCTCGAGCAGCTGCTGATCAATGTCATTGGGTTGCGGGTCGAACTACTACTATGAGGAACTCGCCTCAGAAGTACAGAATGTTTCAGACAGTCTGCCAACACTCCATCGCCAACCCCCGTGGGGGGGGGGGGGGGGATACCGAGGGCTCTTTTAGTATAAATAGTATCCCCCAGCTTCTGGAAATTCTGTGCTAGAAATTTCCTCTTTTCTGTCACTCTCTTTGTTTCTGCCGTGTTCCTTTGCTTTCTGTCATTTGCTAGATATTTCCTCTTTTCTGTCCCTGTCTTTCTTTCTTCCTCCTTTGCTTTCTGTCATTTCTTCCCATCATTTTCTGCCTTGCTGGTCCATTCACTTGTATGTGTTCGATAAAGTCTTACGTACTTTTTCTTATGTATTAAGTGCATCCCCCCCCCCACCCCTGTGGGGATGCCAGGGGCTCTTTCAGTATAAATACATGTAGTATCCCCCACCTTCTGGAAATTCTGTGCTAGATATTTCCTCTTGTTTGTCACTGTCTTTGTTTCTTTCTTCCTCCTTTGCTTTCTGTCATTTTTTCCTGTCATTTTCTGCATTGCTGGTCTGTATGTATTCGATAAAGTCTTGCATACTTTTTCTTAGGACTGATAATTGGGTACATGTATTAAGTGCATTTTTGGCTCTTGGGAGGTGAGATATGCGGAAGCAATTTTAGGTAATTTATGCCCGTTTTTATGTATGTTTTGGTGTTCTTAGGTGTGCTTAAATTTGTACTCAGGTGTGTTTTTTAAATCCCCTGTGCGATTAGTTGGACGGAGTGGTCAGCGCCAGGGACATGTCCTGCAGTTATATGCGTGAATGTATTGATATGTGAACTGGACCCTATCTCATCCATGCTTCGCAAATGTCTTGATGTGCTCTTGCCATATATTACTCATGTGGTCAATGATTCTTTGTCGTCTGGTTCTTTTTCGTCTGTGTTCAAGCATGCCATTGTTCGACCACTGATCAAAAAACCCTCATTGGATAGAAATTGTTTGAAGAGCTATAGGCCTGTTTCAAATTTGTCATTTTTGTCTAAATTAGTAGAAAGGATTGTCTTGTCACAACTGCTTGAGCATCTTCATCAGAATCATTTGTTCAATCCGCACCAGTCAGCATACAGGCAGGGACACTCCACAGAAACAGCACTCTTGAAGATAGTTAAATGATATTCTCCTTGGCTTGGACGATGATAGAGTGTCAGTACTGGCGTTATTAGATCTGTCCGCAGCATTTGACACTATAGACCACACACTTCTCCTGAACAGGCTTCAGCACTCTTTTGGCATACGTGACCTTGCTCTCTCCTGGATCCACTCTTATTTGACTGATCGGACTCAGACTGTGTGTGTCAACTCCAGGTATTCGGAAGAGTCTGTCTTGGCGTATGGTGTCCCACAGGGTTCGGTCCTAGGACCGATCCTGTTTGTGCTGTACGCCAGTCCTGTGTCTGATGTCATCAGTCGTCATGCCTTGTCACATGAGAGCTTCGCTGATGATACACAGCTTCATCAGTCGGCCTCACTGGCGGAACTCGATGGCTTGGTGACACGCACGCAGGACTGTATCTCGGATCTGAAGTCCTGGATGACGCACAACAAACTACAACTGAATGACGACAAGACTGAACTTCTACTCGCCTGTCCCACTAAATTTCTCCATGATCCTTCTCTTCCGAAGTCTCTTCTGATAAATGACGTTGACATTCCTTTCTCTCCCATTGTTCGCAGTCTCGGTGTTACGCTTGATCGGAGTCTGACCTTCCAGCAACACATCTCAAACATCTGTAGGGTAGCGTATCTAGAGTTACGTAGAATCAGCTCTGTCCGTCATTACCTGTCTGTTGATGCAACCAAAACGCTAATTTGTGCATTTGTTCTTTCAAGGATTGATTACTGCAATTCTCTCTTAGCTAGCATCCCCAAAAACCTTTTAGACAGACTTCAAAAGATTCAGAACAACGCTGCACGTCTCATCTTTAAATCCTCTAAGTTTGACCATGTCACTCCTCTCCTCCGCACTCTGCACTGGCTGCCTGTCTCTGACAGAATAGATTACAAGCTTGCTACTCTTTCCTTTTCGATTGTTTCGAACACTGCGCCAGAATACCTATCTTCGCTTCTTGACATCTACACACCATCCCGTCAGTTGCGTTCTTCTGCAGACACACGACTCTTTCGCATCCCCCGCATTCGAACAAAAACATACGGACAACGAGCATTCTCCTATCAAGCACCCCAAACATGGAACAACATCCCCAACATCCTTAGGCACTCAGACACAATCACCTCATTCAAATCTGGCCTCAAAACACATCTGTATAGAAAAATGTGAAAAACGTTTCTGTCTTTAAAATATTGTTTGGGCTGTTGCGTTTGTGCGCATGATTCGTGTATTATATAATGTGCATTGTGGGTGTGGTTGTTTGTGTATTTTGGATAACTTGTGATGTAATATCTATTATTGTCTGTCCGATGGGCAACTATTGGTTAGATTTGATAGACATGTTTCTGTTTGTGTTGATGTCATTGTAATTATAGTAGACTTGATTGATATGTATGTATAACTGCTAATGTTGAAGTGGCGAATAGGGGTGGTAAAGATAGGGTGAATTGTAAAGCGCTTGGAGCAGAGTTCTCTGGATCTTGCGCTTATAAGTACTCATTATTATTATTATTATGTGTACTTCATTTTCTTTTTTTTTTCCAGTGATGTTTTTTATGTTTTGAAGCGGTTGTAGCCCTGATATGGTCTATGTGGTTGGCTGGGCTTTTAACAAGAATAACAATAAAAATAACACGATCGCCAGAGGCGAGTTTCTGAAGGCGTAGCGTATCAAGCTAAAGCTAGATGCTAGCGACTTGCTAATCTAGGGGTTAGTGTGCGTACGAAACGGATCGTAGGGAATCTAGCAAACTAGAAAATCCAATATGGCTGAGAGCATGAAAGTGTTGCTTCTTCTGATGAAATTGCTGACAACTCTTTGCTTGATGTCTCTTCAGTACTGACAAACATCTTAGCACCACTTTCGCGGCCAGTGTTATTACGACAGCAGCATAGCACAAAGATGTGGATCTGTCTTCTAAGTAAAATTGTCTACGACCCTTTGCCTGATGTCTCTTCAGTACTGACAAACATCTTAGCACCTCTTTCGCGGCAAATGTTATTACGACAGC
>JAPXFY010000015.1:18459488-18461988 GCA_030674185.1 Monoplex corrugatus
CCCTCTCTCTCTCTCTGTCTGTCTGTGTGTTGTGTGTGTATGTCTGTCTGTCTTCTCTCTCTCTCTCTTGCTCTCTCTCTCTGTCTGTCTGTCTGTGTGTGTGTCTGTCTCTGTCTCTCTGTCTTTCTCTCTTGCTCTCTCTCCCCCTCTCTCCCTCTCTCTCTCTTTCTCTCTCTCTCTATCTGTTTGTGTGTGTTCTGTATGACCCATCGGCGTGTGTTAATGTTTCTATAGCAAACATTGTTGACAGTGGTTGTGTTTCTCGCACACGCACACTTTGTAGAAGATGTGGATGCCATGCCTGTGTTTTGTGCTTCAAATGTTTTGATACAAATTATTCTGCTTTGCGAATACTGTCTCCTTATCGTGTTGAAAGTGTATAAAAACAAGTTTGTGAGAGAGAGAAAAAAAGAGACATATCTCAGTTTTAGTAGAAACGATAATGACAGTGCCAGTGATATAGTGGTAATAAGTATAGTGAAATTGATAATGATAATGATGATGATACTAGTAATTGTAATAATGATGATAATTATAATGATAATAATAATGATATAACTACAACAAGGACGGGATGATGATGATGATGATGATTATGATGATGATGATATTTATTGAAAAAACGATAATGATGATAATGATGATTTTGGCAGTAACATTAAACATTCTCTGAAGATGAAAGCCATAATGCATTAACAACAATTACAGGCAATAACGATAAACGTAGCATACATAACGAACAACCTTGCATGTACACAATACGTAATAACGAATCATCAACATCAATGTAGACGTGTACAGCATCTCCCCCCCCCCCCCCCCCCACAATGAATTGTATCCTCACTTAACCCTTTGACTACCGCACCCTATCCACCAACTGCAAAAACTTAATCGTTTGATTCCCTCACCCTCTCCACCACATTCCTGCAGGAAGCTGGTGGAGAGGGTGAGGGAATCAAACGGTTAAGTTTTTGCTTTGCTATCATAGTTGGCAATGCGGAATGCTGGTAGACAGGGTGCGGGAGCCAAAGGGGTTAATTCATCGCCAGCCCAACTTGAAACATAAACCGTGTTGTCCCTCTATGAGAAATTTATCATTGTAATTTCGTTATTATGTAAATTTGTATTACGTAAGTGTAGAGGGAGGGGGAGGGAGGGAGGGGGAGAGGGGAAAGTTGTTTATGGCGTCAAGGGGGACATGCAAACAAGCTGTTGTCTTGTCACTGACGTCACGGATCAACAGCACGCGATCTCCCTGCGTAAAGAAACCCAGTTAGAAACAAACAGACACGAGGAAACGAAACACAAAGCAAAAACAAACACAACCAAATAAATAAACAAGCTAAAGCAGAAATGTAATTAGGTGAAAAAAAACAAAAAAAAACAAGATTACCTAGAAAGAAACAAACAAGCGAATAGCCAGCAACACACACACACGCATACATGCACGCATGCGCGCACGCACACACACACACACACACACACATAGATGCATAAGCAAGCGTGCGCACGCACGCACGCACGCACACACACACACACACACACCACACACAAACACACACACACACACACACACACACACACACATAGCTACATACGCGCGCGCGTGCGTACACACACACATACACAGAGATACATACGTGCACAGACACACGTGCGCGCATACACAAACATACACGCACATACGTACACATACGCACGCATACGCTCACTCACAAACACATACACGCACACACAACACACACACAACACACACACACACACACACACACACACACACACACACACACACACACACACACACACACACACACACACACACAGGCCAATATCTATCGATATTCTCCTCTACGCTTGCTGTTTATTAATCATTGTATAATGAAAAAAGCCTTCGGGTTGATCGTAAGTGCAAACAAGCAAAATATTTTTAGAAATCCAAAATACAGATTTTGTCTAATCAACAGCAAAGTGATTGTCTCCCTTAGGAAGAAAGTTTTACTGTGGGTTTGTCAAATAGTGAATAACAAACGAAAACGTCTGTCTTCCAACAGTCTCTCCAGAGTGTAATATCGAATGACACTGTGAGGCAGAATCTTTTTCGGTCAGTTTAGGAAATGAACCACTGACATTCCGTGAAATGAAGGAGAATAATTATTAATGTTATTCTCAAAGACACATAGACATCAGAGCTTTGAATACTTTTACATTGCGGTCATCACATTAGAGAAAGAGACAAGACAAGAAAGACAGAGGAAGAGGCAGACAGAAAAGCGGAGAGAGAGAGAGAAAGACAGAGACAGAGAAAGAGATGGACAGACAGAGGACTTTGACGGCTGATGAAATTACTGGGCCGTACCCATTCTGATGAAATTATTGGGCCGTACCCATTCTGATGAAAGTATTGGGCTATACCCATTCTGATGAAATTATTGGGCCATATCCACTCTGACGAAATCATTGGGCCGTATCCACTCTGATGAAATTTTTGGGCCATACAAAT
>JAPXFY010000015.1:18466988-18469488 GCA_030674185.1 Monoplex corrugatus
TTGTCTTAAAGCAAAGGACACATTCCCCACAGTAAACTATTAATTATTAGATGTTTTGCTTGCTTGTCTTAAAGCAAAGAACACATTCCCCCACAGTAAACTATTAATTATTAGATGTTTTGCTTGCTTGTCTTAAAGCAAAGAACACATTCCCCCACAGTAAACTATTAATTATTAGATGTTTTGCTTGCTTGTCTTAAAGCAAAGAACACATTCCCCCACAGTAAACTATTAATTATTAGATGTTTTGCTTGCTTGTCTTAAAGCAAAGAACACATTCCCCCACAGTAAACTATTAATTATTAGATGTTTTGCTTGCTTGTCTTAAAGCAAAGAACACATTCCCCTACAGTAAACTATTAATTGTTAGATGTTTTGCTTGCTTGTCTTAAAGCAAAGAACACATTCCCCCACAGTAAACTGTTAATTGTTAGGTGTTTTGCTTGCTTGTCTTAAAGCAAAGAACACATTCCCCACAGTAAACTATTAATTGTTAGGTGTTTTGCTTGCTTGTATTAAAGCAAAGGACACATTCCCCCACAGTAAACTGTTAATTGTTAGGTGTTTTGCTTGCTTGTCTTAAAGCAAAGAACACATTCCCCCACAGTAAACTATTAATTATTAGATGTTTTGCTTGCTTGTCTTAAAGCAAAGAACATATTCCCCCACAGTAAACTGTTAATTATTAGATGTTTTGCTTGCTTGTCTTAAAGCAAAGAACACATTCCCCCACAGTAAACTGTTAATTATTAGATGTTTTGCTTGCTTGTCTTAAAGCAAAGAACACATTCCCCACAGTAAACTGTTAATTGTTAGATGTTTTGCTTGCTTGTCTTAAAGCAAAGGACACATTCCCCGCAGTAAACTATTAATTGTTAGATGTTTTGCTTGCTTGTCTTAAAGCAAAGGACACATTTCCCCAAAGTAAACTATTTTTAGATGGAAATAAGAGGGAAGCAGGGAGAATTTTAAATATCAACCAAGTAACATAACTCTTGAGAGTCACGGAGTTATCTCCCATGTAGAATTTCTCAAACCCAAGCTCAGAACATTCCTTTGCTTGTTCTGTGTCTCAAAGCAAAGGACACATTTCCCCAAAGTGAACTATTAGTTATTAGATGTTTTGTTCTGAGCTTACCACTTTATGCTTTGTGGCTGCGTCTATGCTAGCTGAATGGGTAGCGCAAACTGTGTTGGGTTTGAGAAATTCTACATGGGAGATAACTCCGTGACTCTCAAGAGTTATGTTACTTGGTTGATATTTTTAGATGCTTTGCTTGTTCTGTGTCTCAAAGCAAAGGACACATTTCCCCAAAGTGAACTATCAGTTATTAGATGTTTTGTTTGGTTGTTTTAAAACAACAGAGGACACATTTTTCCCAAAGTGAACTTTTAGTTATTACATGCTTTGTTCTTTGAGCAAAGGACGTATTTCCCCAAAGCGAATTATTAGTTATTGGATATTTTGTTTGGTTGTTTTAAAGCAGACGACACATTTCACCAAAGCGAACTATTAGTTATTAGATGATTTGTTTGTTCTTTGTCTTTGAACAAAGGACACATTTCCCCAAAATACATTATTATAGTATGTTTTGTTTGTTTACTTGTCTTGAAGCAAAAGATAAATTTCCCTAAAGCAAAGGATAAACTTCTTTAAAGTAAACTAATAGTATTAGATCTTTTATGCTCCCAAAGTGAACTATTAGTTATTAGGTGCTTTGTTTCTTTGCCTGTTGTCTTTAAGCGAAGAACGCATTTACCCAAAGTAAACTTTGTTTGCTTTGTTTGCGTGGCTTGAAGCAGTGAATACACACACTTTCTCCATAGTAAAAATTAATAGCTATCAGTCATAACATCCTGTTTGCTCGTTTGTCCTGAAAGAAACAAACACCATCATTTTCCCCATAATGCACTGTCAGTTCACATATAATTTTTTTATGTGCCTTGCTCTGTTGTGTTCCTTCGTTTGTTTGCACAGCGGAAAACATATGAACCCCCACCTGATAAAAGCGTGGTGACGATGTCACTGGCCGTCTGGATCATTTTCCCACCCGAATTGTCCAACCTAACCCTTAAATGTCATCCTGTACACTGTCCCTGGCGTGTGAGTGAAAGACTGATGTCAGACGGGACCCCCAATTACCTCCACTTGGCTACCGGTCTTTGTTTGCTGTGTAACATCTGAGACATGCAGAAAGAGATAGGTAACTCGCAATGTGATGAGTTTTTTTTATGAAACATCAGAGATATGCAGAAAGAGGTAACTCGCAGTGAGACGAGACTTTTCATGCAACATCAGAGCTATGCAGAAAGAGATAGGTAACTCGCAGTGAGACGAGACTTTCATGCAACATCAGAGACATGCAGAAAGAGATAGGTAACTCGCAGTGAGACGAGACTTTTCATGCAACATCAGAGACATGCAGAAAGAGATAGGTAACTCGCAGTGAGACGAGACTTTTCATGAAACATCAGAGATATGCAGAAAGAGATAGGTAAT
>JAPXFY010000015.1:18474488-18476988 GCA_030674185.1 Monoplex corrugatus
CCAACTGAAAACTGTCCTGTTCGCTGCCCATCTTAACCCTTTGCCTCCGCACCCTGTCCGCCAACTGCAAAAACTTAACCCTTTGACTCCCTCACCCTATCCACCAACTGCAAAAAATTAACCCTTTGGCTCCCTCATCCTATCCACCAACTGCAAAAACTTAATCCTTTGACTCCCGCACCCTATCCACTAACTGCACAAACTTGACCATTTGACTCCCGCACCCTATCCACTAACTGCAAAAACGTAACCCTTTGGCTCCCTCACCCTATCCACAGCTTCCTGCAAGAAGCTGGTGGATAGGGTGGGGGAGTCAAAGTGTTTAGTTTTTGCTTCGCTAGCATGGTTGACAATACAGAATGCTGATGGACAGGATGCGGGAGTCAGTTAACGCTCCAGTCTTTAGGGGGGGGGGGGAGGGGACAACGTAGTGTTTTGTAGGACCTGGCAGTTGTGCGAGCTGGTGGCAGGGCGGGCTGCCTGAAAGAAAGATGAAGACCTAGAGTGGGGCGAGAGAGGGGTCTTCCATTCTCTCTTGGTCCAGAGGCTGGGCTGGACCTGGTTGATGCGCGTTGTGTGGCTGTATCCAGAGGTATGTCATCTCCCCATCTGGCCATTCGGTTTGTAAACAAGGTGACGATCAATGACTGGGTCCGAATGGGTCATGCAACGCATGGACAGCCCCCGTTTTGCTTGATGAAATGACTGTCGAGTGATGTGGGGAGCTCGGGAGGTGATTGTCCGGAGAGTGGCGAGGCATTTGTGCTCCGGGTCCCGTCTACACCATCGTAGTGCTTCTTAACAACAATTTGTCTTTTTTAGATTTTGTCCGCTCCGTTCCCCTCCCCCTGGGAGAGTGGCGAGGCATTGGTGCTCTGGGTCCTGTCCACACCCTCATGTTGTTTCTTAACAGCTTCGTCTTTTTTAGGTCCTGTTCCCCCCCCCCTCCCCTTACACCTCCATCTTCTGATTCCTTTCCATTTCAAAACCTTTCCAGCGTGTAGGATTTTGCGCAGACTCAAGGAGTCGCACCAGATATTACAGGACATATTGGACAGAGCGCATATATGGAATTGTCCGTGTGCGATGAATCCCTTTTATCTAAACTTTAAACTGTAAAACTCTATGGTTGACAAATGGACACCACGTACAAACTTTAAACTGTAAAACTCTATGGTTGACAAATGGACACCACGTACAAACTTTAAACTGTAAAACTCTATGGTTGACAAATGACACCACGAACAAACTTTAAACTGTAAAACTCTATGGTTGACAAATGGACACCACGTACAAACTTTAAACTGTAAAACTCTATGGTTGACAAATGGACACCACGTACAAACTTTAAACTGTAAAACTCTATGGTTGACAAATGACACCACGTACAAACTTTAAACTGTAAAACTCTATAGTTGACAAATGGACACCACGTACAAACTTTAAACTGTAAAACAATATGGTTGACAAATGGACACCACGTACAAACTTTAAACTGTAAAACTCTATAGTTGACAAATGGACACCACGTACAAACTTCAAACTCTAAAAACTCTATGGTTGACAAATGGACACCACGTACAAACTTTAAACTGTAAAACTCTATGGTTGACAAATGGACACCACGTACAAACTTTAAACTGTAAAACTCTATGGTTGACAAATGACACCACGTACAAACTTTAAACTGTAAAACTCTATGGTTGACAAATGGACACCACGTACAAACTTTAAACTGTAAAACAATATGGTTGACAAATGGACACCACGTACAAACTTTAAACTGTAAAACTCTATAGTTGACAAATGGACACCACGTACAAACTTCAAACTCTAAAAACTCTATGGTTGACAAATGGACACCACGTACAAACTTTAAACTGTAAAACTCTATGGTTGACAAATGGACACCACGTACAAACTTTAAACTCTAAAAACTCTATGGTTGACAAATTACACACGTACAAACTTTAAACTCTAAAAACTCAAGTGACAAATGACACACTTTAAACTCTAAAAACTCTAAGGTTGACAAATGACACCCCGTACAAACTTTAAACTCTAAAACTCTAGGTTGACAAATGACACCACGTACAAACTTTAAACTCTAAAAACTCTAAGGTTGACAAATGACACCACGTACAAACTTTAAACTCTAAAAACTCTAAAGGTTGACAAATGACACCACGTACAAACTTTAAACTCTAAAAACTCTAAGGTTGACAAATGACACCACGTACAAACTTTAAACTCTAAAAACTCTAATGGTTGACAAATGACACCACGTACAAACTTTAAACTCTAAAAACTCTAAGGTTGACAAATGACACCACGTACAAACTTTAAACTCTAAAAACTCTAAGGTTGACAAATGACACCACGTACAAACTTTAAACTCTAAAATCTCTAAGGTTGACAAATGACACCACGTACAAACTTTAAACTCTAAAAACTCTAAGGTTGACAAATGACACCACGTACAAACTTTAAACTCTAAAAA
>JAPXFY010000015.1:18496988-18504488 GCA_030674185.1 Monoplex corrugatus
ACATCGTGTCTACTGAAGTGTGTGATTTACCCGGACGCTGTACAACGTACGTACGTACGTACATCTTTCATTTTCGTAGACAGGCCATTTTCACGAGCGACCGGCGCACGTGCGAAATGTTCTCCCCCAAGTAAAAACATCCCACTAATTCCTGCCATCTTATTTTTATGCCCGTGGACCTGCCTGCCCCCGGCAACAGGCGTACGCGTTTTTTTGTTGTTGTTATTGTTGTTGTTGTTTTTTTGTTTGTTTGTTTTTTAACATCGTTGGGTTAGTCACTGGGTTCGTTGTACTCGGCAGGTTCAAATCTTGGTTTGGTGTGTCGATGTTGCTTCGTGTTGTGCTTGTGCTCACGCGCGCACGCGCGTGGGTGCACACACATACACACGCACACACGGGCGCGCGCACGCACTCTCGGAGAAAGAGAGAGACGGAGAGAGAGTTGACACAGAGACAAAGATAAAGAGTTCACAGAGAGAGAGAGAGATCACACATGCGCGCGCGGAGAACGAGAGTGTTCAGAGAGAGAGAGAGAGAGATCACACACACATATACAGAGAGAGAGAGAGATCACACACACACACACACACACACACACACACACACACACACTCACTCACTCACACTCACTCACTCACTCACTCACCACTCACTCACTCACTCACTCACTCACTCACTCACTCACTCACTCACTCACTCACCACTCACTCACTCCACTCACTCACTCACTCACTCACTCACTCATTCATTCATTCACTCACTCACACGGAGAAAGAGAGTGTTCACAGAAAGAGAGACAGAGTGTGAGAGAGAGATCACACACATACGCACACACACGCGCGCGCGCACGCGGAGAAAGAGAGAGACTTCAGAATCTTCCGAATTTCACCACACAAAGATGGCAAAATTAGTTCCTATTGGACGTGTCTTAGTGATAATCCTTGCTACTCTACGCACAACACTTATAGATCTAGATATATTATAACACACACAAAACCATGTAATGTGAAGCAGGTGATAAAAGATGAATTGTGATGAAATACTGAATCATACATATCTGTATTCCAGTAAATCATGCACTTTACAAAAAACGTGAAAGACAAGGCACGCATGTGAAACAAAGGACATCAAGTTCACGGTCATATTGCCTATAGCCCAGCTGACTACTTGAACCATATCAGGGCTAACACGAAGTCAAAAACGACAACCAGGTTAAGATTTAAAAAAGAATAAAAAGAAAACAGTTAAAACCGTGCTCACCATTAACCTTGCCACCCTTAATATATCTACATATATATATGTATATATATATATATATATTATATATATATATATATATATGTGTGTGTGTGTGTGTGTGTGTGTGTGTGTGTGTGTGTGTGTATGTGTGAAAACAAGAGACAGAGAGAAAAAGAAAAACAGAGAGATACACACATGCTCCCAACACCACGTCCTGCCACCCGCGGTTTTTATTATTTTTTTAAAAGCACAGAAAAAGCGTACTCTTGCCAATCGCCTGTACATACACACGCACTGCCTGCGCGTGTGGCAGTGAGAAGGGAGGCAACTGATGCGGCAGGTGCTAATGGTTACGCATCTTTGGTAGTTTACCTGCCGAGAGAGAGCAAAGACAACGGAAAGGGGAGAAATTGGCCGTTGAAAGAAGTCAGAGGTGGGTGTACTTGTTACTTGTTTCTTTGCCTGCTTCGGGGTTTTTTTGTGTAGTGTGGTGTTAGCATTTTCGGCGTTTGTAAAGAGATATAGGGTGATTGTTGCTTTTCAGTTTTAAACTCCAAAACTGCATCTGCATCTCTGTCTGTCTATCTGTCTGTCTGTCTGTCTCTCTCTCTGTGCCTGTCTGTCTGTCTCTCTCTCTCTCTGTGTGCCTGTCTGTCTGTCTGTCTCTTTCTCTCTGTCTCTCTCTGTCTCCCCTCTCTATCTGTGTATCTGTCTGTCTCTCACTCTCTCTCTCTGTCTCTCTACCTCTCTGTCTCTCTACCTCTCTGTCTGTGTGTCTGTCTGTCTCACTCACTCTCTCTCTCTCTCTGTGCGCTCCCACCCCCACCCCCTTTTTTTTCTCTCTTTCTCTGTCTTTTTCTATTTCTGTCTCTCTGTGAACGAAATGATGATGCGTGCTCTTCAACTTGTCTCTTATTTTGTATACGTAGACTAGAAGACGTTATTTTCTCTTGAGGAAAAAACAACGAGGAAGAGAGCAAAAAGAGGGAAGAAAGAAAGAGGGCGAGAAACGAAAAAAAAAAAAAAGAAGAAGAAAAAAAAAAAGAAAAGAAAAAGAAAAATTGCGTACACAGAAGAATCGTATAGTTACATAGTGACTTTGTTGTTGTTTTTGTTGTGTGTGGGTGGATGGGGGGGGGGGGGAGGGAGTTATCTTTCTTTGTTGTCTGTATACATCTCTTTGTCTTTTGCTTTCTTGATGTCGCTTTTTTGAGATATGAATGAACTCGTGTAACGGTTATGGAGAAGGTAACCGCAGTTGGCTGGGAGATGGCACTGATGAATACTTTGAGGTGTAGTAGATCTTAGTAGGCCTATACTGTGTTGGTACCTTGCAGCAAGCAGCCTAAAGACTGAAAACGGTTCCAGAGTTTAAATCATTCTTCTTGTTTACCGCTTCTCTTCAAACTCATTTGGTCATAAGTTGTTTGGTGAGCTGACCACACTCCACAAGTTGTTGCGCAGTCTGCATCTTCGGTGAGCGTCCATGTTTCCATAAAGCATATGGGGCACTGACGCGATTTTTTCAGGATCTTTAACGTGCGTATTTCATGTTTTGCGTGTGTGTACACTGGAAGAGAGTTTAGGCACAATCTCTCTTTTTCTTGTGAAGATGTGTATATTGGTTCGTGGTTGTACGTAATTAGTTGCTGTGACTTTGATTATTAGGACCAGTTTCAGGAGATGTTATTGTTATACAGTGGTCGAGAGCGTTCACATATGCACATCCGCGCACACATACACACAAATATATAAATAAACGCCCATATACATACTTGTAGACACCTACACACACAGTCATATGTATATAATAATACATACATACATACATACATACATACATACATACGTACGTACGCACATACATACATACATACATCATACACACACACAATGTCATACATAAATATATATATATATATATATAATATATATATATATATAAAAATAGATAAATAAAGATAGATACAGAGATAGACACACATACACACACACACACACACACACACACACACACACACACACACACACACACAACACACACACACACACACACGAACACACACACACACACCCCAACAAAAAAAAAGTCACCAACCACTACACAACTACACACACACACACACACACACACCCAAAAAAAAAAAATACAATCAATTACCACCGTGTTTTGTTTCACACAATCTCTTTGTTCTGCTCTCCTTGTCTCTGTCCTCATCTTCAACAGTTACTGTTCATTATCTCCAGTTATGGTTATGGTGAGAACGTAACAGCTGTTGCCTGGTTGCCAGTAGCTAGGGGGATGAGGGTGTGAGTGTACAGTCGCGTGAGGTGGACGAACATCTTTCCTCTTGTACTTTGTACTTTATCACAGGCGAAAAGTGCAAGCGAACAGTTTGAATCTGTCTCGCGTTTTCCGTGCACTTTTAAAGATCCGTTTACGTAATTGTGCTTCTTTTGATAGACTGATGATTATTAGATCTAGTATCACAGGCGAAAAGTGCGAGCGAACCGTTTGAATCTGTCTCGCGTTTTCCGTGCACTTTTAAGATCCGTTTACGTAATTGTGCTTCTTTTGATAAACTGATGATTATTAGATCTAGTATCACAGGCGAAAAGTGCGAGCGAACCGTTTGAATCTGTCTCGCGTTTTCCGTGCACTTTTAAGATCCGTTTACGACTTTACTTAACTGTGCTTCTTTGATAGACTAATGATTAGTTTACATACAAGCACAGAGAGAGGGAGAGGGAGGGAGGAAGGAAGGAGAGAGACAGAGAGGGAGGGAGAGAGTGAATGAGTGAGTGGACGGAGAATGAGTGGGTGAGGCAGTGAGTGAAGGAGTGAATGAGGGAGAAAGTGAGAGAGAGAGAGTGAGTAAGTGAATGAGAGAGAGAGTGAATGAGTGAGAAAGAGAGCGGGCCGGGTTGGGGGAGGGGGGGGGGAGAATCAAAACATGGTCAGACGTTGTTTACATGTATTCATAAGTATGCTTGTACACATGTATGAATATGTGCATTATTATTTTGCATGCGTGAGAGAGAGAGAGAGAGAGAGACTTTCATCACTCCAGCAATGTCAGCTACGTGTTTCATAGATTCCTCCTACCCCCCACCCCCCGTCCCTCCCCGAGTCAAGACCTTGCCAGCACGTAGGGTTTGGCTCAGAGTCCAGGGAAATCCGCCGGATAATTGCCGGCATATGTGGACAGAGCGGGTATGGAACTGGTCGAGTGCGATGAATCCTTTTTGCACAAACTCCGCGAACGTGCATGCTGTTTCTTCCGGAAAAATGAGATTGTGTTATTCTGGCTGGTTTGTTGTTGTTGTTGTTTGATTTGTTTGTTTTGTTTGTTTTTTGTTGGTGGTTGTGGTGGTGGTGTTTGTTTGTTGTTGGTTTGTGTTGTTGTTGTTGATGTTGTTTAGGACCTCAGTTGCATGCAGGCCATGGAGCACCTGTGTTTAAATAAGGTTGACAGCCAAAACCCAGTATCTCACTCTTTTTTTTTGGGGGGGGGGGGGTCAGTTTTCACTTTTTTATGCTGAACTGTTGCTTTTGGTGTGATCTTTCACTTGGTGGATTTTGATTTTGCCAAGATACTGATTTTTGATCGGTTATCGATAAAACCAAAAACCAGTATCTCAAAAATGTAGATACAGCCTTTCCCCAGAAAACCCAGTTAAAAAAATCGTCTCCTGTAAAACTATCAGAAAATCGAGATACTTGGTTCTGGTTGTCAACCCTCGTAATTATGTTCTTGTTTCGTCCTCCCTCCCCTCCCTCTACCACCACCCCCACCACTACCACCACCACCACCACCACTTCCGTTCACTGAGACATTTTCCCCTTCCCCATGAGTACCTGGTCGGGGAAGTATGTGTTCAGTACTAGCCCACAACATTAAAGAAAATGGGAAGGAAAAAGTGGCCTGTTCGCTGTCCATCTTAACGTTTCCATCATTCTGGCGGTGTCAGCTTAGTGTTTCATAGTATAGGTCCGTCTTCTCTCCTTTCCTGTTTCGAGACCTTGCCAGCGTATAGAGTCTGCCGGATAATTGCTGGGAGATTTTGGGATGGAGCGTGTATGGAATTGGTCGAGGGCGATGAATCCCTGTTGAATAAACTCCAAACTATGTTTTTGATTAAAAAAAAAAAAAAGAGGTGGTTTTTGTCGATTTGTACTTAAAGACTTGTAGGCAATCTCCTTTTATCACTTCCCAGTTTAACATTTTTACTGTTTTTTTGCGTAACTCTTGACTAGGTTATTACCAGCAGTTTCAGACTTTCATGTGACGACGTAGTGATAAGCACACACACACACATATACACATACACATACACATATACACATACACACATATACATACACACATACACATACACACACACCACATGCACGCACGCACGCACACACACACACATCACACACACACACACACACACACACACACACACACACACACACACACACACACACTCAAAATTACAAAATCTACAGACACACGCGTGCACACACACACACACACACACACACACACACACTATCTCTCTCCTCTCTCACACACACACACACCACACACACACACACACACACACACACACACACACACACACACACACACACACACACACACACACACACACACAAGCACACACACATTCGCTTCCTGTCGATTAGTCATGGAAAAGGGAGATATTTTTTATGACAGAAAGTAATGAACGTGGAGAAATGAAAGGAGAAAAAGGAAAGAAGTAAAGCAAGAAACAAAGAAAATATGTAGAAAAGAAGGAAGAGAAAGAAAGGAAAGAAGAAATAAAGAAAAATAGAAGATAAAGATAATAAAGAAAAAACAAAGAACAGGAATAAATGAAGGAAGTTTATACGAAAAAAAAAGAAGGAAGAAATACAGAAAGGAAAGAAAAAAAGAAGAGTACACAAAAGAAAAATAAATGAAGAAAGACAAAAAGGTAAATGAATAAGAAAAGAAGAAAAGAAGGAAGGAAAAACTAAAGGAAGGAAGAACATAATAAAGAAAGGAAGGAACGGTGGAAGAACGATAGAAAGGAAGCGAGAAAGAAAAGAGGAAACGGAGGGAAAAGGTGAAAGAAAGATTAAAAAAAAAAAGAAAGGAAGAAATGAAAGTATGAAGGGAAAAGGAAGGAAGAGATAAAAGGATGAAGAGAAAAGGAAGAAGGAAGATAAAAGGATGAAGAGAAAAGAAGAAGGAAGAGATAAAAGGATGAAGAAAAGGAGGAAGGAAGAATAAAGATGAAAGAAAAGAAGGAAGAAGAGATAAAGATGAAGAAAAGAAGGAAAGATAAAAGGATGAAGAGAAAAGGAAGGAAGGAAGAGATAAAAGGATGAAGAGAAAAGGAAGGAAAGATAAAGGATGAAGAGAAAAGAAGGAAGGAAAGATAAAGATAAGAGAAAGGAAGGAAGAGATAAAAGGATGAAGAGAAAAAAAGGAAGGAAGAGATAAAAGGATGAAGAGAAAAGGAAGGAAGAGATAAAAGGATGAAGAGAAAAGGAAGGAAGGAAGAGATAAAAGGATGAAGAGAAAAGGAAGGAAGGAAGAGATAAAAGGATGAAGAGAAAAGGAAGGAAGAGATAAAAGATGAAGAGAAAAGGAAGGAAGGAAGAGATAAAAGGATGAAGAGAAAAGGAAGGAAGAGATAAAAGGATGAAGAGAAAAGGAAGGAAGGAAGAGATAAAAGGATGAAGAGAAAAGGAAGGAAGGAAGAGATAAAGGATAGAGAAAAGAAGGAAGGAAGAGATAAAAGATGAAGAGAAAAGAAGGAAGGAAGGAAGATAAAAGGATGAAGAGAAAAGAAGGAAGGAAGGAAGAGATAAAAGGATGAAGAGAAAAGAAGGAAGGAAGGAAGAGATAAAAGGATGAAGAGAAAAGAAGAAGGAAGGAAGAGATAAAAGGATGAAGAGAAAGAAGGAAGGAAGGAAGAGATAAAGGATAAGAGAAAAGGAAGGAAGGAAGAGATAAAGATGAAGAGAAAAGGAAGAAGAGTAAAAGGATGAAGAGAAAAAGAGAAGGAAGAAGATAAGATGAAGAGAAAAAAAGGAAGGAAGGAAGAGATAGAAGAATGAAGAGAAAAGAAGGAAGAGATAAAGGATGAAGAGAAAAGAGAAGAAGGAATAAAGAGAAAGAAAAGGAAGGAAGAAAGAAAGGAAAAGGAACGAGGCACTGAGTGCATCTCCGAGCAAAAGGGAAACCAGTCGTTTTAGCCTGTAACACAAAAACGGCATGTGTG
>JAPXFY010000015.1:18511988-18516988 GCA_030674185.1 Monoplex corrugatus
GTGTGTGTGTGTGTGTGTTGGAAGTCAGAAATCAGAAACCTTATTGAATAAACCGATCATAATCTCTCCTTCTCTCTCTCTCTCTGTCTGTCTCTCTCTCTCTCCACCTTCTTCCCTCCCTCCCTCCCTCTCCGTCCCCTTCTCTCTATCCTCTCTCTGTGTCTGTCTCTGTCTTTCTCTCTCTCTCTCTCTCTCTCTCTCTCTCTCTCTCTCTCCATCTCTCTCTCACTTGTGTATAATTATATACATGCCCATGCATGTGTTTGCCTACACATGCTCATGCATAATTATATACACGTATACGTCGTGTGTGCATGTGCGTGCGCGCGCGCGCGAGTGTGTGAGTATGTGTGTGTGTGTTTGTGTTTGCGCTCGCGAGTGTCTCTGTATGTGTGCACTTGTGTGCGTGCACGAGGCACAGACAGAGACAGAGAGAGACAGAAAGACGGAGCACAATGCGAGCTATTATCACGTCCAGCCAAGTAATGGAGAGCAAGATAAAGGGAGAAAGTCCGTTCACGTTCGATACGTAGCGGAGATCAGCTTATCGATTCCAATTGACAACACACGCCACACGGCGCTGAGCCCAGAGAAAAGAAGGAGAAGGAGGCGAAGAAGAAGAAAATAGTTGTTCAACGACTTTTTGCCGCAATACAAGGGGTGTCAGAACCGTAATTCACCGCACACAAAGCACAGCTAACCACAGCGCTCCCAAGGAGCTTTAGGAGACCCCAGTGTATGGAAGTCTTTTAGCTACCAAAGAGGATAGCTCACAATGAATGGATGTATGCATATTATTATGGATAAATTTATACATGAATAAATAAGTCCCCAGGATGGCACACTTTGAGGATAGCTCAGAAACTTAACCAGTGATATAACTGACTAACTAACTAACTAACTAAGTAGATACCCACTGAAAAAAATAGTTAAAAACTTCGAGAATAGCTCATTAGAAAATAGATAATTGAAAAATAAATTATTCTATAAATATACAAATAAACATGATAAAATAAATCGCTCTTCACCTCCCACTCACCCCCCCCCCCCCCAAAAAAAAAAACAACAACAACAACAACACGAGGATAGCTCATCAAAACAATAAATAAATGAATTAACGATAAATAAACAAACAAATAAATAAACAAATGAATAAATAATAAATGGATAATAAATAAATATGATAAATAAATAAATAAATAAACAAATGAATAAAATGAAATAAATGAATAAATACGTTCCCAAAAAGCACACCTCGAGGACAGCTCACCAAAAAAGAAGAATCGATTAACAGAATCGGTTTACTCTGCGATACTTGATATTCTTATGCAAAAATCTCGTTTCCCCCACTGTGTGTCTCGAAGGCTTCCTTAGAATTGGGGATTACCAGGATTATCTATCTTGCGCGTGCGTGGTGAGAACCGCGGGAACTGCGATTAATCATCGTCTGCTAATTGAATGGGCTATTAGCTGATTTGTTGGATTTTTGTGTGTGTGTTGTTTTGTTTGATTGTTTGTTTGTTTGTTGTTATTGTTTGTTTGTTTGTTGTTAATTATCATTACGACCTGTCCGTAAGGATAACTGATAATTCTAATTGTAACATTTTGTCAAGGATTCCTGACTTTGTGAGAGTTGGAAGCTGGGACACGTCAAACGATTTAGTTCACCTTTGACGTGAGTAAGCTATACCTCGTGGCGGTGCCGGGGTCTCTTTCAGTATACATGTATAAATAGTGTCCCCGCCGTCTGGAAATTCTGTGCTGGAAATTTCCTCTTTTCTGTCACTCTCTTTGTTTCTGCCTTTTTCCCTTTGCTTTCTGTCATCTCTTTCTATCATTTTCTGCCTTGCTGGTCCATTGACCTGAAATTGTGGAGTGTTCTGAGCTTACGGTTTTTGTGCTTTGTATCTGCTTCTATGCTAGCTGAATGGGTAGCGCAAGCTGTGTTGGATTTGAGAAGTTCTGCCATATGGGAGAGAATTCCTACGTGATTCTCAAGAGTTATGTCCTTTGATTAATATGTTTCGTTAAGCCTTTCATACTTCATACAGGATTGATGGTTGGGTACATGCATTGACTGCATGTTTGGCTCTGAAGAAATTGTGCTGTGTAGGAGCAATTTGAGGTAACTTAAGCAATATTTAGGTATGTTTTATTGTCATTAGTTATGTTCTCATGTGTATTCATTTGATTTTAATCCTCTGGCGATAAATTGGACGGAATGGTCAGTGTCAGGGGCATGTCCTTAAATTACGTGCGTAGATGCATTAACATGTGTACTTAACTATCTTTTCCGGCTTCTCCGCCCCACCCACCCCTACCCCGACTCCTAGTCTGATGTTTTGTACGTTTTAATGTGGTCATAGAACTGATCTGGCTCTGTGCAGTCGGCTGGGCTTCAAGCAGTTAGAATAAGCAGTCAGTGCAATTTTCAAGTCAGCAGGGTGTTGTTGAGAGTTCCATGGACAGCAAAGAAAACAAACGAGACAGTCTTGATGGAGGCAGACACAAGTAGATCATTCATAAGGAAGATTAGGAAAAGACAGGCAATATTCTTATGCCATTTTATGAGGAAAGGGGAATTGGAACACCTGGTCACATCAGGAAAGCTGGAGGGAAGGAGAGCACCGGGTAGACCCAGGGAGAAGATACTAGACGGACTTGCAGAGTGGCTGAAGACAAGGAGGGTGGAAGAGGTGCTTGAGGCAACAAGAGATAGAGACAGATGAAAGTCCATAATCGCCAACGCCATGCAGCAAGGCACCTGATGAGGGTGGTTATGGCTCCGTCTGTCTGATAAAGACAGTGTATGTGCCCTGTTCGGGACTCAGCTGGATGTGATTCGGCAAAGGCTGTTGCTTGACAGGCCAATATGTGAGGAGTGGCAAGCAAAGAGAACACTAACAGTGCCTACTGAGGTGCTGTTCTCTTTGGTGGCAGTCCCTGGCACAGCTGACGCACATGAAAGCCGGTGACTGTGGTTGAGTGGTCGCTGCTGCAGCTTTCTTTCTCTCTGTTTTGCCATGTTTGAGGCAGAGGATAAATAACTACTGCTTGTGTGGAAGAGAGTTTTTTTCATGTTATGTGCATACGATATTGTTTTTCTTTTCTTGTTCTGTTATCTCACCGTGCTTAATATCATGGATGTATTTTTGACTTAATGTCTTCAAGTGTGTAATTTATTGCGCTGTACATCTCTGAAATCAGTAGTAATAGTAGTAGAAGTAGTAGTAGGAGGAGGAGTATCATCGTTATTATTATCATTATTATTATTGTTGTTGTTATTATTGTTGTTATTGTTATTATTATTATTGTTGTTGTTGTTATCATTATTATTATTAGCATTGGCATTCTTATATTATTAGCTTTGTTATTATCATATCATCATCCTTATTGTTATCATTATTATCGTTGTTGGTGTTATCATTTCTAATATTTCATTCTTCTTCTACTTCTGCCTATTATTATTATATTGTCGTCGTCGTCGTCGTCATCATCATCATTTCTAACATATTCCCGTGATAAAATGACTTCTCCCACGTTGCAAGCTACTAGTGCACCATAGCGCGTGCCGTCGTGAAAAGGCCGCAAGACGCGATAAAGAAGGAAAGACCACTACTAACTAAACACATACACAGACCAACTTGCAGGGTGGTGGAACAAAGTAGGAAATCAATCATCTCCACGGCACAGGTACCAATTGAACCTAATAGCTACAGTCTCTCCCGCTGTGGAGAAGGCGGGGGGGGGGGGGAGGGGTGGCAAGCGTGAGGGACCACTGGGGGGTCTGGGGTGTTGAACATACCTCCGCCCTCGTTTGTCAGAGAGACAAGGAGAGGTGAAAACCAGGCGGGATTTCGTTTTCTGCCGGAGACATTGTGATATTAAAAAGCAGAGGAGATTGTGTGACATCGTTCTATCAACGATCGAAGGAGAACTGAATAAATTATCGGTATCTCACAATGCTACTAAAATGTTTAAAGGCTTCTTTGAGCAATTTTTTTCGCTAGTCCTCGTATACTCTGAGAGTGGTAGGACTTTAAAACCTACAGAAAGAACAGAACAGTGGCGAGGTTGGTGCGGGCCTCAATAGCTCAGTTGGTTTGAGCGTCGGATTCACGTGCTAACGGTTGTGGGTTTGAATCCCGGGGATGCTTTTACATTAAAATTGGCCTTTTCACTGCCCCATCTTAACATTATTGTTGTTCTGGTGGTGTCGGTATAGGATTAGGTAAGTCCCCTTCCCCCACTTCCCTGGGATGGTTATTCTCGTCGGCCATATCACCTTACGTTGGGTGTCGACGTAAAAACTGAACCAACGAAACAAACAGTGGCGGGGTTGGCGTTGTGTTAGTTTGAATGTGGAGAACGGTACTTTTTTTGTTTGTTTTTTTGTAATGGTTTTGATGTTTGAAATAATTGGGGTTGGGATGGGGAATTGGTGCATGTCGGTGTCGTGAGGCGATGTTTCGTGTGTTTTGTGTGTGTGTGTGTGTGTTGTGTGTGTGTGTGTGTGTGTGTGTGTGCGTGCGTGCGTGAGTGCGTGCTCCCTGTGTGTGTGCGTGCGTGCTTCGTGTGTGTGTGTGTACTCTGTGTATGTGTGTGAAAAAGAGAGAAAGAGAGAGAGAGATTTCAAACGCTCAAAACGCTTTAACCATTTAACTCCCGCACACTATCCACCAACAGCAAACATTTAGGAAGCTGATTGATAGGGTGAAGGAGTCAAAGGGTTACGTTTTTTGCTTTGCTAGCATGGTTGTCAATGCAGGATGATAGTTAACAGGATGCGGGAGTCAAAGGGTTAGTTTTTGCTTTGCTAGCATTGTTGACAATGCTGGTTGACAAGGTTAGGGAGTCAAAGGGTTACGTTTTTTGCTTTGCTAGCATGGTTGTCAATGCAGGATGATAGTTAACAGGATGCGGGAGTCAAAGGGTTAAGTTTTTGCTTTGCTAGCATGGTTGACAAGGTTAGGGAGTCAAAGGGTTACGATTTTTTGCTT
>JAPXFY010000015.1:18521988-18531988 GCA_030674185.1 Monoplex corrugatus
TGTCTGGTGCTCGTTTTCCCTCCAGCTTTCCTGTTGTTTAGTCTGTAATTACTAGCGATATTTTGGATAATTACCAGATCTGGTGAAAACCTGGCTATGTGCTGAAATGTGGGAATATAGTCTAAGGGAGCGAGACTTGGATGTTGTTGCATTAACTCATTTAACACAATTAAAATCAACTTCAAAACGCGAGATACAATTACCGGGGTTGTCGTGAATATGAATAGGATGCTGCGGTGATTAACTGCTTCTCTCCTTCTTCGGCTTGTCGTTGTTAATTTTTGAAATTAAATTAAAAATAAATCAACGGAAGTTTTGTTTTATATCGGCTTGAGTAGGCTCAGTGTGTGTTCCTGCTTCTTGTGTCTGCCATGTGTGAGCGTATGTGTGTGTGGGTGTGTTAGAGAGAGAGACAAACAGACAGACAGACAGAGACATAGAGAGAGTCAGAGACAGGGAGGCAGAGAGATAGAAACAGTGAGAGAGAGGAGAGTGAGAGAGAGATACAGACAGACAGACAGAGACGGGGAGACAGATAAAAACAGTGACGCACAGAGAGAGCGTGGTGTGTGTGTTGTGTGTGTGTGTGAAATAGAGAGAGGTGTGTGTGAAAGAGAGAGAGAAAGAGTGTGTGTGTGTGTGTGTGTGAAAGAGATGAGTGTGTGTGTGTGGAAAGAGAGAGAGAGTGTGTGTGTGTGTGAAAGAGAGAGAGAGTGTGTGTTTGTGTGTGTGTGCGTGAAAGAGAGAGAGGTGTGTGTGTGTGTGAAAGAGAGAGAGAGTGTGTGTGTGTTTGTGAAGAGAGAGAGAGAGAGAGTGTGTGTGTGTGTGTGTTTGCGTGTGTGGGCCGAAATGCTTTGGCACTCAGTCGTCTGTAGTTGATCCTTTGCCAGTTTGTGTAGTCCGATGGGGGAGAGGCGAATGCTTAAGTTCAAATCACTTACTTATATACTGCCTATTGTGCCATAGGCATGTAGGGCAGCATGGAAACGGTTATGTAAAAGATTGACTATATTTTTCAAAGAAACAGTTACGCAAAGAAGATTGGCTATTTTTTTTTAAATGAAACAGTTACGCAAAGGATTGGCTACATTTTAAAAGGAAACTTACGCAAAGGATTGGCTATGTTTTTTTGTTTTGTATTGTTTTTCAAGGAAAAGGTTATGCAATGGATTGGCTATATTTTTCAAGGAAATAGTTATGGAAAGGATTGGCTATATTTTTCGAGGAAATAGTTACGCAAAGTATTGGCTATTGATTTGAAAGAAACGGTTTGCTGTATTTTTCAGAGAAATAATCACGCATAGGTTTGGCTATATTTTTCAAGGAAACAGTTACGCAAAGGATCGGCTGTATTTTTAAAAGAAACAGTTACGCTTTTTTAAAAATGGCTATTTTTTCCAAGGAAACAGTTACACAAAAGGATGGGCTTTATTTTTCAAGGAAACAGTTACACAAAAGGATTGGCTTTATTTTTCAAGGAAACAGTTACACAAAAGGATGGGCTTTATTTTTCAAGGAAACAGTTACACAAAAGGATTGCTTTATTTTTCAAGGAAACAGTTACACAAAAGGATTGGCTTTATTTTTCAAGGAAAAGTTACACAAAAGGATGGGCTTTATTTTTCAAGGAAACAGTTACACAAAAGGATTGGCTTTATTTTTCAAGGAAACAGTTACACAAAAGGATTGGCTTTATTTTTCAAGGAAACAGTTACACAAAAGGATGGCTTTATTTTTCAAGGAAAACAGTTACACAAAAGGATGGGCTTTTTTTTTTCAAGGAAACAGTTCACAAAAGGATTGGCTTTATTTTCAAGGAAAGCTATGTTTTCAAGAAAGTTGGGCTTTATTTTTCAAAAAAGCGTTACTGTCAAGAAACATGGCACATTTTTTTTCAAGGAAACAGTTACCGAAAGGATTGGCTGTAAGTTTTCAAGGAAACAGTGGCTATAGTTGTCAAGGATACAGTTGCTATATTTTTCAAGGAAACAGCTGCCTATAGTTGTCAAGGAAACAGGCAAACGATTGGCTATAGTTTTCAAGGAAACAGTTGCCTATAATTTCAAGGAACAGTTGGCTATATTTTTCAAGGAAACAGTTGCCTATAGTTGTCAAGGAAACAGGCAAAGGATTAGCTATATTTTTCAAGGAAAACAGCTAGCCTATAACTGTCAAGGAAACAGGCAAAGGATTGCTATATTTTCAAGGAAACAGCTACCTATAACTGTCAAGGAAACAGGCAAAGGATTGGCTATAGTTTTCAAGGAAACAGTTGGCTGTAGTATTCAAGAAAAATAATCACTCAAAAGACTGGCCACATTTTTTCATAAAAGAGAAACGGTGTGGAAAGTGCGAATAACTGGGGTAAAAATGTAGAGAATTGGCAATTGAGAAGAAGGGAGAAATATTCCTGTTACAGCTTATGTTTTACTCCCTCTGTCGACAAGAGGCATTCAGAGGTAAGTCAAGCGCCTCTGGAGAGAGGAGAGAGAGAGAGAGAGAGAGAGAGAGAGGAGAGAGAGAGAGAGAGAGAGAGTAAAATTCACGGAAAATTAGGCCTGACGAAAACATCGCTTGAAGTTACGTTCTGCGAAAACAGTTAAATTTTAACCCTTTGACTCCCTGCACCCTGTCTCACCAAGTACCCTGAATTGTCGAGCATGCTAGCAAAGCAAAAAACTTAACCCTTTTGATTCCCTCACCCTATCCCACCAGCTTCCTTGCATGGAAGCTGGTGGGATTGGGTGAGAGAGTCAAAGGGTTAAGTTTTTGATGTTGATGGATAGGGTGCGGGGGTGAAAGGGTTAAAAATGAACGGAGTGAGGATTTTCCGCCTCACAGAACGTTCCTGGTGAGAGACATGGAGCCGGTTGTGCAGTCGCGTTTCAACAACAGGAATTTTCCCAAACAGTGTTTTTTACACACACAAACACACACACACACACACACACACACACACACACACACACACACACACACACACACACACACACACAACACACACACACACACACACACACACCACACGCACACGCGCAAGCAAGCACGCCCGCGCGCGACCACACACGCACACGCTCGCGCACACACTCCACACACACACACACACACATGCGCGCGCGCACACACACACACAGGCACGCTCGCACACACGTACACACGCACAAACACAAACGCAAACAGGCACGCAACACAAACACACACACACACGCACGCACGCACACACACACACACACACACATATATATATATATAATATATATATATATATATAGATAGATAGATAGATATACTATATATATCTAAACACACACACACAAACACACACAAACACAACACACACAATACAAACACACACCCCGCGCGCGCGCGCACACACACACACACACACAAACACCACCACCCCACACACGGAGAGCGCATATCCACCACAGCTCCTAAAGATCGGCATGTCTGGTATTCCCATCACAGACTGGTGTTTCTGGCACTCGCATCATACTTGTCCTTTCTGATACGTCTGCTGGGGGAAAGAAGACATCCGCCTTTTGTTAGCCATCTGCACCGCGCGATCTCTGCGTCTAAAAGCAGGGTGGGAGAGAGAAACAATGAGACAGGCAGGAGATAGGGCGGATTGCACAGACAAGGGGGGGTAAAGTGTATGAAAATATCGCCGTAGTTATTCTAAACAGGCAGCTTGGGAAGGGGGAGAGAGGGGGAGAGATGGGGTGGGGTTGGGGGGAGTATTAAGGCGCCGGCCACACGCAAGCTGATTTTGTAAGGAGGCAGCACAAGGGTATGGAGGAAATTATATTCACAGCCTATAGATCTATATATATATAGAAGTATGGAATTAAGATGGGAAAAACCTGTGGGGAAGCCATCCACTGGTAGAGATGCAGCGCAGAAACTTGAGTGAAAACGGGGTGAACGTGCATATTTTGAGAATTACACAGGTATCTGATACTGCCATGGTCCATGTGTAGGTTGAAGATTTTTTTTTCTCAAACTTCTTTTCTAAATAGAAAATACATGCTTGGAATCTGCTTGAGTCCATCTGTTGGTGACTTTTAGCTTTGAGCATAATTTTGAGTATCTTCTCATTCATTTTTATCTGTGTAATAATATTTCACAAACTTTTTAGCTTTGAGCATAATTTTGAGTATCTTCTCATTCGTTTTTATCTGTGTAATAATATTTCACAAACTTCTATTTCGTTTTTATCAGTGTATTGATATTTCACAAGGAGGATGGAGCCAGGTAAGTGTTTACTACCGTCGTTTAGATGCCAACCGCACACCGGTTTTCAAATGAACCAACGTTGTGTGAACTTGATCGTATTATTGTCGTAACGTGTCATGTTTGCAGATCAGAGATAAAGGAAGCAAAGTGTATGACTCGAACTGTATATGTCTGGGTCTCCCTCTCCACCCCCCCCCCCCCCTATTTTCTATGCTACCTTAATGGCCACAGAAGCTGGCACAGTTTTTACAATGCGATGATGATGATGTCGATGAGGATGATAGTCATGATGCTATGGAGTTCCATCTAGGATTGAGACTATGTGACGGGGTTATACTCTACGTTTATTATCGTAATATATCCTGGCGTCAGCCAGGCCCGAGAGATACAGACACCTGCGGCGACTGGTATGTGTATGAGGCAAAGTCTGTGAAGTTGTCTGTGCAACAAACTTGGCGATAGTTTTTACACGTTCGCCATTGGCATGCTGCTGAATTTTCCGAATAGGGAAAATTGTTTATGATTGTGGTATTGTATGTATTCTTAAGTAACAGTGTTTGCGGATTCTAAACATGTTGACAAGAAGTCTCCTCTTAGATGATTCATGCAGACATCGCTGTTCAAAGGAGGGAAAGAGTGTGAAGCATCCCAGTGAGCAAGTACATGAATTCTTTGGATGCCACCACACATTATGCTGCCTTTGAGAACATCTTGTTTGTTTTTCTTACTTTTTTCCCTTTCTCTCTGTCTCTATGTCTCTGTCTCTCTCTCGGTCTGTCTGTCTCTCTGTCTCTCTTTCTCTGTCTTTCTATGTCTCTGTGTCTGTCTGTATGTCTGTCTCTCTCTGTCTCACTGTCTCTCTCTCTCTGTCTGTCTGTGTGTGTGTCTCTCTCTGTCTCTGTCTACCTCCCTTCCTCTCTCTCTTTCTCTCTGTCTCTGTCTACCTTCCTTCCTCTCTCTCTCTCTCTCTGTCTACCTCCCTCCCTCTCTCTCTCTCTCTTTCTGTGTCTCTGTCTACCTCCCTCCCTCTCTCTCTCTCTCTCTCTTCTGCGTTCCAGTTTTTCTCTGATGCGTGTATGCACATTGTTTTGCCCACGCTGTGCAGACGGTATGCCGCTGCACACTCTGCACATTCCGAAAATAGAAGGAATGTGTGAAATGATACCGTGTTGACAAGAACAATCTTCCGACTCCACATACATCCACTGTGACTGTTCAAAGGAGCTACTACAGTGCATCAACTATCCACGGAATACGGTCAAAAGTGTGTGTAGGTGTCGCATATCCCTTTGACTCCCGCATCCTACGCACCAAACTGCAATAACTTCACCCTTTGGTTCCCTCACCCTGTCCACCAGATTCCTGCAGAAAGCTGGTGGATAGGGTGAAGGAATCAAAGGGTTAAGTTTTTGCTTTGCTAGCATGGTTGGCAATGCTGGATACTGGAGGACAGAGTGCGGGAGTAAAAGTGCTAGATCTATACAACTGGTAGTAGCGGGGAGGGGGGGGGGGCACCGTCGACTGGACTTATTTGTAGAGACAGATTGAGCACAGTAGACTTGAATTATCCGTACGGGTATATTTGGGGAGGGGTCTACAACAGCAGCAACACCCCATTACCTTCAGAGAGGCGGAGACGATCATAAAAAAGGAAACTTCCGCTGTGAACGTAACATAAAACACGATCCCATCCATTACGTCGAGTAGCAATAACAAATACCGAAGCCTGGACATTGCCGTCTACTTCTGCGTAATGTGCCAAATGTCCCACACAGATGGGTGTCCATATCAGATAGGACCACAGTCACCAGGGCACATTCTACAGTTTTCCCCACTGTTCAGAAACAAAAGAAACGAGCAGTGGCCGAAGGGAACAACTGTGCAAGAGCAGCTCTGGGGTAAGAAAGATGGCTTATGTGTGATGGGGGAAACCGGAGTTGGTTAACCCTTTGACTCCTGCACCCTGTCCACTAACAGCGTAAACTTAACCCTTTGACTCCTTTACCCTATCCACCAACTTCCTGTAAGAAGCTGGTGGATAGGGTAAGGAAGTCAAAGGGTTGTTTTTTGCTTTGCTAACATGGTTGACAGTGCAGGATGCTGGTAGACAGGGTGTTGGAGTCAAAGGGTTAAGTTTGATGGGGGGATGTAGGTGTGCAAGGTCAGAGGCAGATGGAGGAGAGATGGGTAGAGGCTGAAAAATAGTAGTACAATTTGGCTGAGAGAACGCAAGGCGTTTTTGATCTAGACAAACACATTACACTGTATTTATTGCCTTTGAGCGTTGTTGGTAAATGGGAAAGATCGTAACAGAGCAAGGCTCTCTGTTACGTATGAAAATTACTTTTTTTCATTCAGACCACCGGACTGACTATTTCAGGCATATAACCATGCTCGAACGAGGCAGTAAAAAAAAAAAAGGTATGTAGGCAGATAGCTGAACAAAGTCTACATGACATGTGTTATCTAGGCAAACACGCTGGGGTCAAAGATTGAGACAGAGTGCGTGTTGGCAAGTATGCTGAGAGGAAACAAAGTGGAAGGGTTAAGGTGTGTGCAACATTATCTGTGTTGGCAGAGATCAAAGAGATTGTCTGTACATGCACAGTAAGGAAGGAGTAGTATACATACCCAGTTTATGAAGAAAGCAGCTTGTAGTTTACTGTGGCTGTAGTATAGTGTAGTGTGTGTGTGTTTGATTTTGTGTGTGTATGTGCTGGTTGTGTGTGTGTGTGTGTGTGTGTGTGTGTGTGTGTGTGTGTGTGTGTGAGCGATTGATGTGGTGTGGTATGAACACTGTAACACTGTGTGTGAGAGAGAGAAAGAGCGATGGGGGAGAGAGACTTTGTGTGCGTGTGTGTGTGTGATGCGGTGTGGTATGGTGTGTGCACTCAGTATGTATGTGTGTACGCATGTGAGGTGCGCGTATAACTTTTTAATTAAACTGTTCATAATCATTTAACTATGAACAACAGTAGAAACACAACAGACCATCACCAGCAAGATATGTGACTTTTCTATATCACATAATTATTAACCCTTAGACTCCTGCACCCTATCCACCAACTGCAAAAACTGAACCCTTTGACTCCCTCACCCTATCCACCAGCTTCCTGCAGGAAGCTGGTGGATAGGGTGAGGGAGTCAAAGGGTTCATTCAGGATTTACTTTGCCAGCATAGTTGATAAATGCAGGATGCTGGTGGACAGGGTCCAGGAGTCAAAGGGTTAACCATGAACAACGATAGAAACCCAACAGAACATCAACAACAGCCAGGCCTACTAGATCTAGACGTCTACCATGCAGAAAAGCAATCACAGAGATCAGTGGGAGCATCACACCCATAAAACAACGAGAGGATGTACGCCTGCGGTAAAGAAAACTGATCTAGTGACAGCTCTCTTCCCTTTCTCGTGTCTTCTTGGTTTTTGTTTCGGCTTACCTTTTGCAAGGGAAACAACTCTTCTTTGTTACCTTTGCAAAGGAAAACAACTCTTCTTTTTTTTACCTTTGTAAGGGAAACAACCCGTCTTTCTTATCTTTGCAAGGGAACGTTTTTTACCTTTGCAAGGGAAACAACTCTTCTTTCTTACCTTTTGCACGGGAAACAACTCGTCTTTTTTTTACCTTTGCGAAGGAAACAGTTCTTTTTACCTTTGCAGGGGAAATAACTCTTCTTTCTTACTTTTGCCAGGGAAACAATTCTTTTTTTTTTTTTACCTTTGCAAGGGAAATTTTTTTTTTTAACTTTGCACGGGAAACTTCTTTTTTACCTTTGCAAGGGAAATAACTCTTGTATCATTTCTTTGCAAGGGAAACAACTCTTGTGTCATGCCTTTGCGAGGGAAACAACTCTTGTATCATACCTTTGCAAGGAAAACAACTCTTCTTTCTTATCTTTGCGAGGGAAATAATTTTTCTTTTTTTACCTTTGCAAGGGAAACAAGTCTTCTTCACCCCCACCCCCACCCCCACCCCACCCCGCTTTTCTGCCTATCACAACCTTCCTACATTTGCTGTAAGAAAACTGCAGTCAATAACGGCTATAGGAAGAAAACACGACGAACAAATGAATAAATAAATAAATAAATAAACGCATCAACGTGGGTGTAAGCTTATCTGTGTAGTTTGGCAGGGAAAGTCTTTAAGACACTTACCACACGCATACAGTGCTCCCTCCTCCCCCCCCCCCACCAAGCTGTTCTTTGGTTTGAGGTAGTCCATGCTCAGGCTAGGGTGTGTGTGCGTGAGAGAGAGAGGGGGGGGGAGAGAGAGAGAGAGAGCGTCTTTCTGAGTGTGAATTATATCTGTGTGTTTATGTGTGTGAGTGTTCGGTTTCTGGAAGATGTCGAAAAAAATGTTAATGCCTTTTAAATATTTTGGTTATTTGGGAGTATCCTGACTCATTAAGACGTAGTAAAAACGGTGTGTGTGTGTGTGTGTGTGTGTGTGTGTGTGTGTGTGTGTGTGTGTGTGTGTGTGTTGTAAAATACGGTCCGTTTCCAAGGTGATCATAATGCTAGAACTGACCACAGACGGTAATCCCATCACATGAACATTTCATGCCAGGAATTTGGGCAGCACGGAGTCAGAGCAGTTCTCGCTAATTTGCCGTCAGGATAATTATGTACCAACCGCCAACTTTCTGTTCCTTGTCGTCGTTAACCCCTTGGCTTCTGCACTCTCTCCACCAGCATCCTGTATCGTCAACCATGCTAGCAAAGCAAACACTTAAAAGCTTGTGACTTACTGCAGGAAGCTGGTGGATAGGGTGAGGGAATCAAAGGGTTAAATCCCTTACCCTAACCGTCAGCTTCCTGCAGGAAGCTGGTAGATAGGGTGAGGGAATCAAAGGGTTAAGTCTGTCACCCTAACCGTCAGCATCCTGCAAGAAGCTGGTAGATAGGATGATGGAATCAAAGAGTTAAGTGTGTCACCCTAACCGTCAGCATCCTGCAGGAAGCTGGTGGATAGGGTGAGGGAATCAAAGGGTTAAGTGCAGAAAGCTGGCGGTTTAACCCTTTTGATTCCCTTGCGATTAAAAGTCAGACGTCTGGTGGATAGGGTGAGGGAGTCAAAGGGTTAAGTTTTTGCAGTTTGTGCATTGGGTGAGGGAGTCAAAGGGTTAAGTTTTTGCAGTTGGTGGATAGGGTGCGGGAGTCAAAGGGTTAGGGTAATTTAGGCCTGTTTTTATGTAGACTATGTTTCAGTGTCTTTAGTTACGTTTCAGTTTATGTTCAGGTATGATTTATGGTTGGTTATGTGAGTATTGCTGTTGAGCATGACACAGGCATTTTCAGGTAAATAAGGCCCGTTTATATATATATGTTTTAGTGTCCTTAGTTATGTTTAAATTTGTATTCAGGTATTTCTTTTTTCAATTTCCTGTGTGATAAATTGGGTGGAGTGGTCTACGCCAGGGGCATATCTTTGGATTATGTGCTCGAATGCATTGATGTATGTACTTAAATTTCTCCTCTCTGTCTGTCTGTCTGTCTCTCTCTGTGTCTCTCTCTCTATCTCTCTGTCTGTCTGTCTCTGTTGTTTCACTGTTCTCTGCTTCAGTCTCTCTGTCTCTGTCTGTCTGTCTCTCTCTCTCTCTCTCTCTCTCTCTCTCTCTTTCTCTCTCTCTCTTCCCCGACTTTCTTATTTTTCTGCACCCCCCTCGCCCGCCCTATCCCCCACCTTTGTGTCCGATGGATTTACAATAGTATAAACCTGATAGAAATAGACGAGTCTCTCTCTCTCTCTCTCTCTCTCTCTC
>JAPXFY010000015.1:18554488-18561988 GCA_030674185.1 Monoplex corrugatus
TGTAAGGTAATAAAGGCAGGCCAGTTGTAGCAACAAAGAAAGAAAGAAACGAAAGCAAACTGAGAACTGGCATTTAATACACAAAACATGTGCGGTGTGGTGGTGATGGTGGTGGTGGTGTGTATGCGTGATAGAGAAAGATACAAGGGGGGGGGAGAGGGAGGGACAGAGAGAGAGACAGAAAGACAGACAGACAGAAAGAGGGAGACAGACACTGAGACAGACAGAGGGACAGAGAATGAGACAGAGAGGGAGAGAGAGACAGACAGACAGAGAGAGAGAGAGGCAGACAGACAGAGGGGCAGAGAGAACGAACGAACGACCAAAAAAAAAAATTTATTCAAAAGGCCATGGCCACATTTGAAGGGGGGAAACGTTATCATAATCGTATCAACACACAAGCTCCATTCTATTGATTCACAAATATATCTCGAAGTTTAAATGCTTTATACAAATAAATAGCAAACTGCTTCACTACAGCTTCGTTTTTGGATGATAGTAACATTATCAATCTAAATAAACATGGTCGTCTAGAAAATGTTAATAGGTATAAATTTCTCTCTGAGTTGAATCAAATTTTGACAAACGAAGGTAAAATGTAGTTCATCTTCAATATTCATATTGCAAAGAGGACATAGAGACAGAGGGGGGGGGGGGAGAGAGATAATGTGTTCGTGTGTGTGTGTGTGTGTGAGACAATAACCACGAAACATTGTTGTATGCATACATTAAACATTAAACATGTGTCTCTGTTTGTGATGAAGTCTGTTAGTCACTTGATCTAGATTTCAGGCTGGTTGTATAATTGCCTGGATGTCTTCCTGTATGATAGAAGCTGAACACATACACACACACACACACACACACACACACACACACACACACACACACACACACACACACACACACACACACACACGCACGCACATACACACACAACACACCAACACACGCACATACACACACACGCACGCGCGCGCACGCACACACACACACACGCGCGCGCACGCACACACACACACACACACACACACCACGTGTCATTTGTCAGACCCTCACCTCTTTGATCCTAAGCCATCGCTCAGAGCGAGGTAGGGGTCCCTGTTTGTGTGTGTCTGTGTCTGTGTGTGTGTTGTGTGTGTGTGTGTGTGTGTTGTGTGTGTGTGTGTGTGTCCCTTCTCCCTGTGTCTTACCTTGAGGCATGGTCCATGTATTAGCCAGCAGTGTAACGATGCATAAGGTTCGTTTTACGGTATGGACGGTGATTACGCTGAAGTCATGAACTGGACGGATTTTGCCTGTGGTGGAAGAGGGGGTAACAGAATGGGAAGACAGACAGACAGACAGGCAGACAGAATGACAATGATGCTTTATTTTCCAACGTTAAAAGTTATTGACTGAAGCCATTTTTCAAACGTGCCGTTGCTGATCTATACAAAGAGAGAGAGAGGGAGAGATAGAGAGGGGAGAGAGAGAATGACAATGACAATTAGTCTTTATTGTCCAAAGGTAAGACTTATTGACTAGAAGCCATTTTTCAAACGTGCCGTTGCGGATCTTTACACAGAGAGAGGGAGAGAGAGAGAGAGAGTGACAATGAGAGAGAGAGTGAGAGACAGACACAGAGAGAGAGAAAATGACAATGACAGTGACAATGATGCTTTGTTTTCCAACGGTAAAAGTTAAACTTGCCGTTGCGGATCGAGAGAGAGAGAGAGAGAGAGAGAGAGAGAGAGAGAGACTGTGCTCAACAAAGGATTCATCGGATCCGAACAGTTCCATATGCGCTCCACCCAAATCTGTCAGCATTTACCTGGCAGACACCCTGACCCTGTGCAAAGGGCTTAGCGCTTTTTGGAGATAGTGTGGGTGTGTACAGGGGGGTAGGGGGGTAGCTTTAAGCGAAGAGAGAGAGAGTGTGTGTGTGTGTGTGTGTGTAATGGGGGAGTTGCTGTAAGTGTGTGTGCGTGCGCATGTGAGGGGTTGTTGGGAGTGTGTGTGTGTGTGTGTGTGTGTGGTGTGTGTGTGTGTTGTGTGTTGGTCATTGGTTTATTATCTGTTTGCTGAAGTGATTTTGGACACGGTGTGTGTGTGTTTGTGTGTTGGTCATTGGTTTATTGTCTGTTTGCTGAAGTGATTTTGGACACGTGTGTGTGTGGGGGGGGGGGGGGGTGTATGTGTGTGTACGTGTGTGTGTGTGACACTGACAGTCAGTAAATGAGAGACAGAGAGACCGTGTGTGTTGCTCACCAAGATCGGTAGCATTTAAACGAGTCATTGTGGGTGTGTGTGTGTGTAAAAGAGTCAGTCTCACACACGGCAAGCTGGTGGATAGGGTGAGGGAGTCAAAGGATTTAGTTTTTGCTTTGCAAGCATGGCTGACAATGCAGGATGCTAATGGACAGGATGCGGGAGTCAACGGGTTAACATGTGAATCTGACGTTCATCGACGTCCGCATTTTCGAAAATTGTGTGCTGTGTTATGTATAATATACAACGCGCGCATTTTCCAAAATTGTGTGCAGTATTATGTTACACAAAGCCCGCATTTTCCAAAATTGTGTGCAGTATTATGTTACACAAAGCCTGCGTTTTCCAAAATTGTGTGCAGTATTATGTTACACAAAGCCCGCGTTTTCCAAAATTGTGTGCAGTATTATGTTACACAAAGCCCGCATTTTCCAAAATTATGTGCAGTATTATGTTACACAAAGCCCGCGTTTTCCAAAATTGTGTGCAGTATTATGTTACACAAAGCCCGCATTTTCCAAAATCATGTGCAGTATTATGTTACACAAAGCCCACATTTTCCAAAATTATGTGCAGTATTACGTTACACAAAGCCCGCATTTTCCAAAATCATGTGCAGTATTATGTTACACAAAGCCCACATTTTCCAAAAGTATGTGCAGTATTATGTTATACAAAGCCCGCATTTTCCAAAATTGTGTGCAGTATTATGCGTTACACAAAACTGCATTTTTCCAAAATCGTGTGCCGTATTGTGCGTTATACAAAGCCCGCATTTTCCAAAACTATGTGCAGCATTATGTTACACAAAGCCAGCATTTTCAAAAATCGTATGCACTCTTTGCGCTTTGTTCGAAGGCAAGTGTACAGTGAATCTCTCGCACGTATACATACATGTACGTGATTTCAATCTGCTGTACGGAATAATTACAATTATGCAGCTGCCACATGTAGGAGTAATCGCTCATGGATCAGTTACAGCAGCTGGGTGTAATCACAGTGAGCTTTCAACCACTTTGGACACAGTAAATTTATGTCACGTACGCTTTACAGCTCTGGCTTTATCGTCGGTCTACGCTTAAGCATTGTTTTATTTCCCATGCTGATAATATACACTCTGCCTGTGCTTCGATATTCGAGACCCTGGATAGTTTTTATCTTCTGTTTGATGGGCACAGATCAGTTCGTTACATCAATTCAACAGTGACACACACAGGCAGAATTCAAATTATTGTGGAAAAATTAATGGCTCATAAAGAAACCGAACACATGAGTTATGAATCACGAGATGAGTTCATCGGGAGCATAGGCCGTCAAATTAACGGTTCGACACTCGACAACGAAGTTGGCATATTGATTCAGTATCATTGTTTGGTTTAAAATTGCCACTATGAGTTACAGACATTGAGCTGTTATTGGCATATTGATTCAGTATCATTGTTTGGTTTAAAATTGCCACTATGAGTTACAGACAGTGAGCTGTTGGTACAGTACAGGGTAACATATTGCAGCCAGTGGAAAGAATATAAAACTTAACATGGATTCAATATATATATATATACAGGTGTTGCTGGAGGGAGAAAAGAGCACCAGGTAGACCCAGGGAGAAAAATAGTGGACGGATTTGCTGAGTGGATGGAGACAGAGAGGGAGGGAGATGTAACTTGCAGCGAGAAAAGATAGATTCGTATGGAGGGCCATGATCACCAACGCCATGCCGCAGGGCACATTATGATGATGATGATCATGATGATGATGACAGTTGTTGCAAACAAATCCGAAGTGTACATTGCTCTGTATTGTGTGTTAATTATCCTGTACTACCAAAGGAAATAAGAGGGAAGAAGGGAGAATTTTAAATATCAACTAAGTAACATAACTCTTGAGAGTCACGGAGTTAACTCTCAAGAGTTATGTTACTTAGTTCATATCTTGTACTGTTTTAGATTTGTGTTACATTGTATACCATTCGTACACATTTCATTATATGCATACTAAATTTGATTTCATATTAAATACAATACTCAATGTCGTTATTGTTATTGTTGTTTAAAACCCTGCGCAGCTGGCTGGGCTTTAAACAACAATAACAATAACAACATTGCGTAGTACTTATGAAATTTAGTGTGCATAGAATGAAATGTGTGCACGGGGTATGTTTCAAAATGTCAGTCATGTAGACATGTTGCAGTCCCCAGACAGACAAAGGCTTGTTAAAGAGAAAAGCATGTATTTTGTTTAACCCTTTGACTCCCGCACCCTATCCATCAGCTGCAAAAACTTTCACCCTTTGACTCCCTCACCCTATCCACTAGCTTCCTGTAGATGAGAGTGCGAGCCTTGATTTGATTCTTGAGTCGAAGATTTGGCATTTTATAAATATCATCATCATCATCATCATCATCATCATCATCGTCATCATCATCATCATCATTCTTCTTGTTCTTTTTCTTCTTCATCTTCTTTTTCTTCTTCTTCTTCTTATTGTTATTATTATTATTTTTATTATTATTATTATTATTATTATTATTGGACGGAGTGGTCGACGCCGGGGGCATGTCCTTAGATTACGTGCGCGAATGCATTGATATGTGTATTTAATTTTCTTTTCTTTTCTTTTTTCCTGTTAAAGTTTTGTATGTTTTGAAGTGGTTATAGCCCTGATATGGCTCTACGCAGTTGGCTGGGCTTTAAACAACAATAACAATAACTATGTTATTTGAAGCAGATGACAGAAATGTTCGTTATCAGCGGGTGCCCCAAATACTATACCCTCAGGCTTGGTTGGTGTTGTCTTACCTGATTCAGATTGAACGTTGGTCGATAGACACGTCACTAATTGTCTCAGTGACTTGACTTTAGTCACTGAACTCACACACCTGAAACGAAAATCGTTTAGCTCTTTGAATCCCGCACCCCAGCTGCAAAAACTTAACCCTTTGACTCCCTCACCCCATCCACCAGCTTCCTTGCAAGAAACGTGGATAGGGTGAGGTAGTCCAAGGAATCTGGTGGATAGGGTGAAGGAGTCAAAGAGTTAACAATGCAGGACGCTGGTGGGACAGGGTGCTGGGGAGTCAAAGGGTTAATCAAGTCGTGTTAAGCGACCCCCCTCCCCCAAAAAAAACCAACAGCAAACAAACAAACAAAAAACATTGAAAATTTTCCGCCGACAAGTTAGGTGACAACAGATTTTTAACCCTTTGACTCCTGCACACTGTCCACCTCCCTCCTGCATTGCCAACCATGCTAGCAAAGCTAAAACTTAACCCTTTGACTCCCGCACCTTGTCCACCACCCTCCTGCATTGCCAGCCATGCTAGCAAAGCTAAAACATAACCCTTTGATTCCTTCACCCTATCCACCAGCTTCCTGCAGGAAAGGAAGCTGGTGGATAGGGTGAGGGAATCAAAGGGTTAAGTTTTTGCAGTTGGTGAATAGGAAGCGGGAGTCAAAGGGTTAAACTAAAAAAAAAGGGAGAGGGGAGGGGTGGACATGAGAGAAGCGAGTAGAGGAATTAACTTGCATAATTAGCAAGTGGACTTTTGTAAACATAAACTGGCCAAACACGACACATAATCTGTTACCTGTCAAGATTTCCGCCCGGACCCCTGTATCATTTCCGCTAACGTTTCCTGATGACTTCACGCGGCTCTTCTTCACTCACACACACCACCACTCGCTCGCTGTCGCTCTCTCTCTTTCTCTTGCTTCGTCTAAAGCTGTCTGTCTGTCTGCCCTGCCTTGCCACTGGTTTTTTCGCTTGTTTCATTGGTCTCTTCTTCTTCTTCCTCTCAGTGTGATGCAAACGTGTTGGCCTGTGGGATAATGTTCATATGCAAATCTTATCGGCTTACGTTGTGGTAAAGTTTTAGAAAGATTGTATGTACATGTTGTAACACCTCTTGACAAAGTTATGTGGCATGAGTATGTATATGTTTATGTACATACTGTATAAATACATTGTGACAAAGTTCTATGAATTAGTGGAGTGAGTGTCATATATATACATACTGTGATGCGTCGTGACAAAGTTCTGTGAAGTGTGTATATATACATATACAGTCATACCTCGTGGCAAAGTTCTGTGAAGTGTGTATATACATATACAGTCATACCTCGTGGCAAAGTTCTGTGGAGTGAGTATATACACATACATTACATTGTGACAAAGTTCTATGGATTAATGGAGTGAATATCATATGTACATACTGTGATACGTCGTGACAGTTCTGTGAAGTGTGTATATATTGTATACTGTCATATCTCGTGACAAAGTTCTGTGAAGTGTGTGTATATATATATATATATAACACAAACAATACATTGTGACAAAGTTCTGTGGAGTGTGATATATGATACATACTGTCATATAATACATACGGTCATACCTCGTGACAAAGTTCTGTGGAGTGAGTATATATATATATACATTTTGCATACGATACAATACATCGTGACAACAATTCTATGGAGTGAATATATCTACTGTAATACGTCGTAGCAAAGTTGTGAAGACTGTACATGCTATATTACTTGTTGCTGGTATATAGAAGGACCAGTGAAGGAAGTAATTGTGAATGGACATTGTTAATTGTCGGCCCTTGTTGATAGTGGGGTTAGGTCACTGAAGGTGAGTTGTTCTCTTTGTTTCTCTTGCTTTTGTCGTAAGGTAGTTATAGCACAGTATGAAAACGCATTGTTTTAACCTCTCTCTCTGTCTGTCTCTCTCTCTCTCTCTCTCTTCTCCTCTCTCCTCTTCTCTCTCTCTCTCGCTGCTACTCTTGTCTCTCCCTCTCTCTCTTCTCTCTCTCCTCTCTCTCTCTCGTGTCTTCTTCCCTCCTCTCCCTCTCTCTCTTCTCTGTCTGTCTTGCTGCTCTGTTTTCTCTTTCCCTCTCTCTCTCTTTTCTCTCTCTCTCTTCTCTCTTCTCTCTGTTTGTCTGTCTTTCCTCCCTCTCCTCTCTTCTCTGTCTGTCTGTGTCTCTCTTTCTCTTTTTCTCTCTCTCTCCTCTGTTTCTCTCTCTCTCTTCGTCTTCTTCTCTCTCTCTCTCTCTCTCTCTCTTCTCTCTTTTGCTACTCTGTTTGTCTTTTAGTCTGTACTACCTGTTTCGCCGTTCATTCTCTATGTTGTCGTTGTAGTTGGAAGAGATGAATGGGAGAGAAAAAGAGAGAGAGGGGGGGGAGAGAAAGGGAGAGGTTGGTATGATTTATGCATATTTTATGCCACAGCGGTATGAAGTGGTATGCGAA
>JAPXFY010000015.1:18569488-18579488 GCA_030674185.1 Monoplex corrugatus
CGTTATTGTTTTTTGAAAAAAAGTATGTTCGCTCTGTTTTTAAAGGGGGAAAAGGGCGTTTGCGTTGTTTCTCGAAAAAATCACGCTCGCTATTGTTCCTTGAAAAAAAAGACACAAGTAGCCAGCCATGGCAAGACACACAAGTAGCCAGCCATGGCAAGACACACAAGTAGCCAGCCATGGCAAGACACACAAGTAGCCAGCCATGCAAGCACACAAGTAGCCAGCCATGGCAAGACACACAAGTAGCCGGCCATGGCAAGACACACAAGTAGCCGCCATGGCAAAACACACAAGTAGCCGGCCATGGCAAGACACATAAGTAGCTGGCCATGGCAAAACACACAAGTAGCCGGCCATGGCAAGACACACAAGTAGCCGGCCATGGCAAGATACACAAGTAGCCGGCCATGGCAAGACACACAAGTAGCCGGCCATGGCAAGATACACAAGTAACTAGCCATGGCAAGACACACAAGTAGCCGGCCATGGCAAGACACACAAGTAACCAGCCATGGCAAGACACACAAGTAGCTGGCCATGGCAAGACACACAAGTAGCCAGCCATGGCAAGACACACAAGTAGCCGGCCATGGCAAGACACACAAGTACCGCCATGGCAAACACACAAGTAGCCAGCCATGGCAAGACACACAAGTAACCAGCTAGTCATGTGGAGCTGATAACTCTCACAGTCCACTTGAAAGACTTGGCGTTTTCCTCTTCTGTTTATGCCCCCTTCCTTCATTTGGTCCTCATCGGCCAGAGAGGGCGGTGCTTTTACAATCACTCTGCCATCGATCAGACTTGGCTGGCGTTAACCACTTCCCGACCAAACTTCCTTTAACCCTTTCGACTACCGCTTCCTGTCCATCAACCGAAGAAAGTTTACTCTTTGGCTCCCTTACTGCAGGAAGCTGGTGGATAGGGTGCGGGAGTCATAGGGTTAATCCTCTGACTCCCGCACCCTGTCCCTCACCAGTATCCCTGCATTGTCAATCATGCTAGCGCAGCAAAAACTTAACCCTTTGACTCCCTCACCCTGTCCACCAGCATCCTGCATTGTCAATCATGCTAGCACAGCAAAAACTTAACCCTTTTACTCCCTCACGCTATCTACCATCTGCAAAAACTTAACCCTTTGACTCCATCACCCTATCCACCAGCTTCTTGCAGGAAGCTGGTGGATAGGGTGAGGGAGTCAAAGGGTTATGTTTTTGCTTTGCTAGCATGGTTGACAGTGCAGGATGCTGGTGGACAAGGTCAAAAGGTTAACTCTTTCAGTCCTGCACCCGGCCCCACCAGCTTCGTGCAAGATTGGGTTAGGGGGTGAAAGGGTCGTGGTAGGGGTAGGGAGGGGACGGGGGGGGGTGGGAGTCAGGGGAAGCAAGCCAGGTTCAATATTTCTGTCTCCAGCCGCAGGTCTACTTGGTCGCGTGTCAATACAAGCGGACAAGTCTTCGTACAGGTCCGACCAGCCGCAGACGAACAGCCATGGTACCAACCACTAGTAACTAACCGCCACAATGCTCGTCGTGTTTCTTCCACTGTGTCATTTGGTCGCTGCACGTGCAGGGCGTGAGGCCTAAAGGGCTCCCCCCCCCCCCCACCCCCACCCCCACATCAACCAATCAGGGGTAGAGCATTTGGTCACGCGCGGAGCTAATTGCGATGACGAACGAAGGAGGAGACTTAACGATGTGGTTTGCTTGGTTGGCGTTCTTCCACCCGTTCCGTCCTGTCCGGCGCCTTGTTTTTGGCTGCTTGCTCTGTGTGTGTGGGGGGGAGGGGAGTTCCGTGTTGTGTGTGTGTGTTGGTGTGTGAGTGTGTGTGTTCGTTCGTTATTTCTTTTAACGTCTATTCACATATATTATGTGCTTTTAGACGAAATAAAAAAAAGGCAAGTTAATAAACAAGTAAATAAATAAATTAATAAATGAATAAACAATAAATAAATCAAAAAGTGAGTGCGTGTGGTGTGTGTGTGTGTGTCTGTGCGTGTGTGTGTGTGTCTCTGTGTGTGTGCGTGTGGGTCGGCCTGCGGTCGTGATGCCTGTGGTGCCCTGATGATGATGATGGTGATGAGGGTGACGGTGGCCGCCGCACGTATCGATTGTCCTGGGACCTGGGCTACAATTTGTCAAGGCAGATTGCTACGGCAGATGATTATTCCCCCTTCTATTCACTGCTCTCCTGACTTGCCTCCCTTGCCTGTCTGCCTGCCTGCCTGCTATGCTAAGCTAGCTCAGTTCCTCCCTCCCCACCCCAACCCTGTCCCCTACCCCGCGCGGGCGCGTGCTTGTGTTGAGCATGCGCGCGTCTCTTCTCTGTGTGTGTGTGTGTGTGTGAGAGAGAGTGTTAGGCAATACGGATGGTCTTCCCTCCTAGTGAGTGCGAACCGTTCGGGGGATATTATATCAAAATAAATCGATGAGTTTTGATTTGATGCTTTTTACTGGCTTGGCGGCTGTTCGTGGTCGTTGTTGTTGGAAAGTGGTGAGGTGGTGATCGTAGTGGTGGCGGTGGTGGTGGTTCGTGGTTCGTGCTTGTGGTCGTTGTGGTGGTGGACTTGTTCTTCGTTGGTTCGTTTTGGTGAACAGGTTGGTATTGATCAGTGTTGGTGTGTGTTCGTTCTTTGGGCGACTTCTGTGATGCCTTCTGTCTGTCTGTCTGTCTGTCTTCTCTCTCTCTCTCTCTCTCTCTCTCTCTCTCTCTCTCTCTCTCTCTCTTCTCTCTCTCTCTCTCTCTCTCTCTTTTCCTCTCTCTCTCTCTCTTTCTCTCTCTCTCTCTTCTCTGTGATGCCTTCTGTCTGTTGTCTCTCTCTCTTCTCTGTATGCCTCTCTCTGTTGTCTCTCTCTCTCTCTCTCTCTCTCCCCCTCTCTCCCCTTCTCTGTTTGTCTCTCTGTCTGTCTCTCTCTCTCTGTGTCTGTCTCTCTCTCTCTCCCTCTCTGTTTGTCTCTCTGTCTGTCTCTCTGTCTTGTATACATGTCTTTCTTTCTGTCTTGTATGTCTCTCTCTCCCTCTCTGTTGTCTGTAGCCTATGTCTCTCTCTTTCTTCCTCCCTCTTCTCGTTCTGTCTTGTCTGTCTGTATCTCTCTCTGTCTCTCTTTTTCTCTCTCTGCCTCTTTGTCTTTCTCAGACTCTCTCTCTCTCTCTCTCTGTCTGTCTCTCTCTCTCTCTCTCCCTCTCTGTCTGTCTGTCTCTCTGTCTCTGTCTGTCCTTCTCTCTCTCTATCTCTGTCTTTCGTGTATGGCTCTCTCTCACTCTCTTTGTCTTGTATGTCTCTCTCTCTCTCTCTCTCTCTCTCTCTCTCTCTCTCTCTCTCTCTCTCTACTCTCTCTGTCATGTCTGTATGTCTCTCTCTCTTTCTTCCTCCTCTCCCCTCTCTCTGTCTTGTCTGTCTGTATCTCTCTCTCTGTCTCTCTTTTTCTCTCTGTTTCTCTTTAGCTTTCTCAGACACTCTGTCTCAGCCTCTCTATATCTGTCTCTCTCTTCTCTCTCTCTCTCTCTCTCTTCTCTCTCTCTCTCTCTCTCTGTCTATCTATCTATCTATCTATCTATCCCCCCCCCCCCCTGATGTGAAAGTGGAGGAGGGGGTCATATTACTGTTGTAGAACTTTGATCATTGACCAGACGTGGTTCCTTATTCACTTTTTCACTTTAGAAGTGGTTGGGAATTTTCTCGTGTTTGTGTTAATGGTATCCTATGAGGAAATGTATTCGTTGTAATTATTACCAGAAATGCATTCTTAGTTGTTGTTGTTTTTTATATGAAATTAACATCTCAAGTGTGATTCATCTGAATTTAATTATTTCATTTCCTCAGCGTGAAGCTTTGTCTATCTGTTTGTCCATCTGTCTGTCTGCTTTTCCTCTCTGTCTCTGTCTTTCTGTGTCTCTGTCTCTCTCTCTTTTCTCTGTCTCTTTCTTTCTATCACTCTTTCTCTCTCTTTCTCTCTGTCTCTTTCTTTCTATCGCTCTCTGTCTCTCTCTCTCGTTCACTCTCTTTCTCTCTGTCTCTTTCTTTCTTTCTCTCTTTCTCTTTGTCTCTGTATCTGTCTCTCTCTTTTTTTCTCTTTCACTCTCTTTCTCTTTGTCTCTGTCTGTCTCTCTCTCCCTTTCCCTCTCTCCCTCCGTCACACGCACACACACACACGCACACACACACTCCTTCTCTCTGTGTCTCTCTCTCTCTCTGTCGTCTGTCTTCTCTCTCTTCTCTCTCCCCCCTCTCTCTCTCTCTCTCTGTCAGACAAAAAGAATATTTCCTCAGAAGACGAAGAAAAAGACTTTAATAAGCTAAAGAGAATGGTTTGCGTGGCTCCCTGTTTGTTAACAGACTATACATATAATCATATATATATGGTTAGTGGCTTTTTGGAGTGCTTTTTCACTGATGTTTCCAACTTTTGATGGCGTCTCCCCATTTTCCCTTTATGTCCGGGCAGACGTTATTGCTCTCGTCTTCTTTCCTTCCCTGCCGATATGTGGTGGGGTTTTGGGCCGTTTGGCATTTACAGATAACAAATTACGGCATCGATATCCGTTGTTTTATGGGATCTGCCTGCCGCCAGTGCTACGAGCCTAGGGGGAGTGCTTTGTGTGTGTGTGTGGTGGGGGGGATGTTGTGTGTGTGTGGTGTTTGTGTGTTGTTGTTGTGTGTGTGGGGGGGGGGATGTTTGTGGTTGTGTTGTTGTGTGGGGGGGTGTTGTGTTTTGTGTTTTGGGGGGGGATGTTGGTGTGTGTGGTGTGTGGTGTGTGGGGGATGTTATGTGGTGGTTGTGGGGGGTGTGTTGTGTTGTGTGGTGTGTGTGTTGTGTGGGGGGGGGATGTTGTGTGTGTGTGTGTGTGTGTGTTGTGTGGGGGGGATTGTGTGTGTTGTGTGTGGGTGTTGTGTTGTGGGGGGGGTGGGGTGTTGGTGATGTGTGTGTGTGTGTTGTGGGGGGGGGTGTATGTTGTGTGTGTGTGTGTTGTGTGTGGTGTGTTGTGTGGGGGGGGGATGTTGTGTGTGTGTGTGTGTGTGTTGTGTGTGTGGGGGGGATGTTATGTGTGTGTGCTGTGTTGTGTATGTGTGGTGTGTGTGTTGTGTGGGGGGGGGTGTTGTGTGTGTGTGCTGTGTTGTGTATGTGTGTGTCTGTCTGTTGTGGTGTGTGTGTTAGGCTGAGCATTTGTTGTGTGAGTAGTGGTGTGTGGTGTGTGTGTGTGTGTGTGTGTGTGTGTGTGTGTGTGTGTGTGTGTGTGTGTGTTGTGTGTGTGTGTTGTGTGGTGTGTGTGGTGTGTGTGTTGTATGGTGTGTGTGTGGTGTGTTGTGTGTGTGTGTGTGTGTGGTGTGGTGGTGTGATTTATGTAGTGTGTGGTGTGTTGTGTATGTGTTGTGTGTGTGTGTGTGTGTGTGTGTGTGTGTGGTGTGTGTTGTGTTGTGGTGTGTGTTTGTGTATGTGTGTGTTGCTGTTGTGGTGTGTGTGTATCGTGTGTGTGTGGTGTGTGTGTGTCTGTGAGTGTGTGTGTGTGTGTGTTGTGTGTGTGGTTTGTGGTGTGTGTGTGTGTATGATGTGGATGGTCCTGCATGGTCTCATCATGCTACGTGTTTTTGTGTTTTACGGTTTGGTGGTTGTGCATGCCACACAAGTGTGTGGCTGTGAGTTGTGTGTACCCCTGTTTGTGCCCTATGTGTATGTGCATCTTGGTGTGGTTGACTTCGTTGTGTTCCATATTTAATACATCCATGCATGCATGCTGCGTGTGTATGTGGTGAGTGTGAGGTGCTATAGTCGACAGAAAACCCCAATGATATTATGGTATTGCCTAATTACACACACACAACACACACACACCAACACACAACACACAACACAACACAACACAACACAACACAACACAACACAACACAACACAACAACACACACAACACAACAAACACAACACAACACAACACACACACACACACACACACACACACACACACACACACAACACACACACACACACACACACACTGTCTCACCTCGATCAATTGAAGTGTTGATGGCGTTGGTGTTGCCTGATCTTCCATTCTTTATCTCTCTTTCTCTAGTCATTTTGCCCGGTGTTGCCGTGCTTTGTGGCTTGCCGACTGTAGTTCTTGGCAGTGAAAAGGAGACCTAGTGTTTAAGGGCTTTTTTTTTTCAAAGTGGTTAGAGAAAGCGGAGAAAGTGGTGCGGTAATGGTCGTCTCATTGTCTGTCTTGTCTGTCTTCTGCGTCTGTCTGTCGTCTGTCTGTCTGTTGTTGTCTTGTCTATCTGTCTCATGCTTTGTGATCTAAGTTCATTGTACAATAAATCATTCTGATTCTCGCTCTATCTCTGTCTCTGTGTCTCTCTATCTCTGTCTCTGTCTCTATCTGTCTCTGTCTCTATCTCTGTCTCTCTCTCTTTTCTCTGTCTCTTTCTATTTCTTTCTTTCTCTCTCTCTCTCCCCCCTCTCTCTTTCCCTCTTTCTCTCTCACACACACTGTCCCCCTCTCTCTGTCTCTCGCTCTCTCTCTTTTCTTTCTCTCTCTCTGTCACACAACTCTCTCTCTCTCTTTCTCCCTTTCATTCTCTCTCTCTTCATTCTCTCTCTCTCTCTCTCTCTCTCTCTCTCTCTCTCTCTCTCTCTCTCTCTCTCTTTCTTTCTCTCTTTCTCTCTCTGTCTATCTGTCTTTCTCAGTTGCAGGCAGGCAGCATGGTTTCCGTTACAGACTAAAGAGAATGGTTTTTGGTTCCATCAAGTTTACAAAACCACACTACACAGACTATACTTAAAAGCTTTCAAGCAGCTGTCTCTGCCTCTGTCTGTCTGTCTGTCTCTCCCTCTCTCCCTCTCTCTCTCCTCTCCTCTCCCTCCCCTCCTCTCTCTCTCTCTCTCTCGCCTGTCTAACAACCGGAACAAAGGTCTCTTTGGCTGTCAGGAAAAGATTAGAGGTAAAAACAGTTGTATGGGTTCCGCCATGTTTGCTTACAGACTGTATAATTATACATTACTTTGTGGCTCAAGAGGTTTACTGTGGTGTTGCCAATCTTTGATACGCGTGCAGATTTTCCTGTTGTTTCCGATGAGGGGAGACGCTATTGCTGCTATCTCCTTTCGGTTCCAGCTCTATGGGGGTGGTTTTCTTTATTGCCTTTTTAAAATGTTATTGTTCATTTATTTTCTTTTTGTGTGTGTGTGTGCTTTTATTGATCAAAGGTTAAAACAGCGATATCTGTGTTGTGTGTGTGCGTGTGTGTGCGCGCGCGTGTGTGTGTATGTGTGTTGTGCGTGTATGTGTCTGTCTATGTCTGTGTGTGTGTTTGTGAGAGAGAGAGAGGAGAGAGTGTGTGTGTGTGTGTGTGTGTGTGTGTGTGTGTGTGTGTGTGTGTGGTGTGTGTGTATCTGTCTGTGTTTGTGAGAGGGAAACAGAGAGAGACTGTGTGTGTATATATGTGTATATATATATGTGTGTGTTTGTGTGTTGTACGTGTGCGTGTGTCTGTCTGGGTATGTGAATACTAATGTTCTACTCTCTCTCTCTCTCTCTCTCTCTCTCTCTCCTCTCTCTCTCTCTCTCTCTGTGTGTGTGTGTGTGTGTGTGTGTGTGAGAGAGAGAGAGAGAGAAGAGAGAGAGATTATGCGTGTCTGTATGACTTTGTATCTCTCTCTCTTCTCTGTCTGTCTTCTCTCTCTCTCTCTCTCTCCTCTCTCTCTCTCTCTCTCTCTCACTCACTCACTCACAAATACACACACACACACGCACACTCACAATTACACACACACTCTCTCTCTTTCTCTCTCTCTCTCTCTCTCTCTCTCTCTCTCTCTCTCTGTGTGTGTGTGAGGGGAGAGGATGAGGTCAGTAGTGGGGGAGACCCAAATATTGATGGTGAGTTGGCCTAAATGGCACACGGCACACCCACTCACCGTGTCACCTGGATCAATGTCAGGATTGATGGCATCAAGTGTTGCCTGATCTGCATTCAGCTCTGTCCTTCCTTCCATTCTACGGTAGTCATGTTGTGTATCACTGTGGTGCTGAGTGGCCTGGCTGCCTGTGGTTCCAGACTGTGAAAGTAATATATTTAACAGTTTTGTTCAAGCCGGTTATAGAGGTGGAAAATGTGGTTCAGTGGTGATTGTGTTTGTATCTGTGTTTCTCTGTGTCTGTTTCTCTGAGTCTGTCTCTCTCTCTGTCTCTGTCTCCCTCTCTCTCCTTTTCTCTCTCTCTTTCTCTCTCTTCCCCTCGTTCTCTCTCTCTCTGTCTCTCTCAAGTCTTGCTTCCTCTGTCTCTCTGTTTCTCTCTCTCTCTCTCTCTCTCTCTCTCTCTCTCTCTCTCTCTCTGTCAGTCTCTCTGTTTCTCTCTCTCTCTTCTCTCTCTCTCTCTCTCTCAAGTCTTGCTTCTTCTGTGTCTGTTTCTATCTCTCTGTCTGTCTGTCTGTCTCTCTCTCTCTCTCTCTCTCTCTCTTTCTTTCTCTCACTCAATGTCTTTCTTTTTGTCTTCCTGTCCTCTCTCTCTCTCTCTCTTTCTTTCTCTTTGTCTTCCTGACCTCTCTCTTCCTCTCTCCCCCTCTCTCCCTCCCCTCATTCTCTCTCCTCCTCTCTCTGTCGCAGACAGAAATGATTTTTCCTCCGCAGACAAGACAAAACTTCAGCTAAAGAAAATGGTCGGGGGGTTTTCACCAAGTTTGCTAATAAACAGACTGTATGTATACACGTATGCTGTGCGGTGTGAGAGGTTTACGATGCTGGCCTTTCAAAACTTTTGATGGCGTCTGTCCATTTTCCTCTTACTTCTACGGGGACGTTATTGCTCTCGTCCTCTTTCATTTCCTGCCTGTGTTTTGTGGAATTTCTGGTTTTTCCTCCCCCCCCCCCTGTTTGGCATTTACAGATAATAAATAACGCATCGATTATGTTATCTTGTTTTAGGGGGTCTGCTTGCTTCCAGCGATAGGAGCCAAGGGGAGAGAGAGAGAAAGAGAGAGGAGGTGGTGTGTGTGTGTGTGTAAGTACATGTGTGACTAAGTGTGTGCATGATGCGGGTAAAGACGGGAGAGAGAGAGAGAGAGTGTGTGTGTATGTGTGTTGTTTGTAAGACTTTGTGTGGTGTGTGTGTGTGTCTGTGTGTGTGTGTGTGTGTCTGTCTGTCTGTGTAAGTACATGTGTGCCTAGTGTGTGCGTATGCGTGCGGGTAGAGAGAGAGAAAAATTGTATGTTCTGTCTGTCTGTACGTATGTATGGGTGTGTGTGTGTGTTGTGTGTTTGTATGACTGTGTGTCTGTCTGTCTGTCTCTCTATGTAAGTATATGTGTGACTAAGTGTGTGTGTATGTATTCAGAGAGAGAGAGAGAGAGAAATTGTGTGTGTGTATGTATGTACGTCTGTGTCTGTGTGGGCTTTTGTATAATTCTGTGTGTGTGTGTCTCTGTGTGCGTCCTGTCTGTCTGTCTGTCTGATGGCAAGGAGGTCTAAATGCCGCACATTGTCACTTCGATCACTTGCGAGACTAATGGCATCAGTGTCGCCTGATCTGCATTCAGCCCTCCCCCCTCCCCCCACCCCGACCCCTCTTTTCCTTCCTTTTGCGCTTTTTTCTATCACTGTGCTGTGGCCTGTCTGGCTGAAGTCCGTCTTGGCTGTGAAAGGCAGATACATGTTTAATAGCTTTTTCAACTTGGGTAGAGGCGAAAACTGTCGTCCATCACTGTGTCTGAAACTCTGTCTGTCTGTCTGTCTGTCTGTGAGCTTTCTCTCTCTCTCTCTCTCTCTCGTCTGTCTCTTCTCCTTCTTCTCTCTCTCTCTTCTCTCTCTCTCTCTCTTCTTCTCTCTCCTCTCTCTTCTCTTCTCTCTCTTCTTCTCTCTCTCTCTCTCTCTTGTCTTTCTCTCTCTCTCTTTGTCCTGTTTCTCTCTCTCTCTCTCTTTCTGTTTTCTCTCTCTCTCTCTTCTCTCTCTTTTCTCTCTCTCTCTCTCTCTTTGTCTGTTTCTCTCTCTCTCTTTCTGTTCTCTC
>JAPXFY010000015.1:18581988-18584488 GCA_030674185.1 Monoplex corrugatus
CACACACACACACACACACACACACACACACACACACACCACACACACACACACTGCAAACCACAGGCGCAGACCCAGCCCTCCAGCAGTGGGCCTGAATCAATTTCCCCCCATTTGTATTTGAAATCCCCTTGATTGAAAAATGAGCAGGAGGGAGGAAAACAAAGACGGGAGTTGAAACTGATTGTCCCTGTCGGCTTCAGATTGTAGGGAGAGAGGGAGGTGGATGAACGGGGAGGAGAGGGGGGGCTAAAGAGAAAAAGAAGGAAGAAGAGGGGTGAGGAGAGAGTTGGGAAGGGAGAGGTGAGAGAGAGAGAGAGAGACGGAGGGAAAGAGAATGATGGAGAGAGAGAAGGGGAAAGAAAGAAGGAAGAAGAGAGAGGGGGGGAGGAGAAAGTTGGGCGAGGAGAGAAGAGAGAGAGAGACAGAGAAAGAGTCACACAGAGAGACAGAAGGGAAAGAAAGAAAAAGAAGAAAGAGAGTTGGAGAACGGGAGGGGGGGGAGAGGAGAGGGGAGCTAAAGAGAAAAAGAAGAAAGAGAGGGGGGAGGAGGAGAAAGTTGGGCAGGGAGAGAAGAGAATGAGAGAGAAAAAAGAAAGACGGAGGGAAAGAGAAGGATGGAAAGAGACAGAGAGGGAAAGAGAAGGATGGAGATAGAGAAAGACAGAAGGAAAGAGAAGGATGGAGAGAGAGAGAAAAGACAGAAGGAAAGAGAAGGATGGAGAGAGACAGAGAGGGAAAGAGAAGGATGGAGAGAGAGAAAGACAGAATGAAAGAGAATGATGGAGAGAGAGAGAGAGAGAGAGACGGAGGGAAAGAGAAGGATGGAGAGAGAGAGAAGGGGAAAGAAAGAAAGAAGAAGAGAGAGGGTGGAAGGAGAGAGTTGGGTGAACTGGAAGGAGAGGGGAGCTAAAGAGGAAAAGACGGAAGAAGAGGGGGGAGGAGAGAGGTGGGGAAAGGGGGGAGATGGGAATTTGAAGAAGAAAAGAAGGAAAAAGAGAGAGGAGGGAGGAGGAGAAAGTTGGGCAAAGAGAGAGAGAGAGAAGGGAAAGAAAGAAAGAAGAAGAGAGTTGAGGAACCGGGGGGGGGGGGGGGGATGGGAGCTAAAGAGAAAAAGAAGAGAGAAGGGGGAAGAGGAGAAAATTGGAAGGGGAGAGAAAAGAGAAAGAGAGAGAGACGGAGGGAAAAAGAAGGAAGGAAAGAGAGATTGGGAAAGAAAGAAAAAAGAAGAGAGAGAGGTAAGGAGAAAGTTGGGGAATATGAAGAAGAGGGGAGCTAAGGAGAAAAAGAAGGAAGAAGAGAGGTCTAGGGGGGAGGGGAGGTGGAGGTGGAGAGGAGAAAGTTTGGGAAATGGAAGAAGAAGGGAGGTAAAGAGAAACAGAAGAGGGGAAGAGAAGGAAGGAAAGAGAGATGTGGAAAGAAAGAAAGAAGAAGAAGAGAGGGTGGAAGGAGAGAGTGGGAGAACAGAGAGGAGAAAAGGGAAGAAGAAGAGAGGGGTGAGAAGGAGAGAGTTGGGGGAACGGAGAGAAAAGAGAGATAAATAGAAGGAAAATAAAAACGAGGGAAAGACTAGGAAGGAAAGAGAGAAGGGGAAAGAACGAACAAGAGAGCGGTGAGGAGGAGATAGTGGGTGAACGGGAGGAGAGGGGAGCTAAAGAGAAAAAGAAGGAAGAAGAGAGAGAGGGGGAGGAGGAGAAAGTTCGGGAACAGGAAGAGAAGAAAAATAGAAAGAAAAAAGAGAGAGGGAAAGAGAAGGAGAAAGAAAGCAGAAGAAAAGAGAGGGTGGAAGGAGAGAGTTGGGTGAACGGGAAGGAGAGGGGAGGTATAGAGGAAAAGAAGGAAGAAGAGAGAGAGTGGGAGGTGGAAGTAGAGAGTTGGGAACGGGGAGAGAGAGAGAATGAGTGAGGGAAAGAGAAGGAAAGAGAGAGAGAGAGAAGGAGAAAGAAAGAAAGAAGAAGAGAGAGGGGTGAGGAGAAAATTGGGGATTGGGGAGAGAAGAGAAATAAAGAGAAAAAGAAAGAGGGAAAGATACATAATGAAAGAAGAAGAAGAGACAGACAGACAGAGACAGACAGATAGAGAGACACAGAGACAGACAGACAGAGAGACACAGACAGACAGACAGAGAGAAGGGAGCGAGAGAGAAATGGAAGAAAGTGAAGCAGGAGGAGAGAGAGAGGGGTGGAAGGTGGTTTGAGGAGTTAGGAGGGGGGGGGTGGGGGGTCAGTGCAATGGGGAGAGATCGCGGCGCCTTTAAATGGGCAAATTATGCAGGTCATTCTTCGCCATTCCCAGCGTTTCCCGCGATCGATGCGGTCGGCAGGGGAGTAGATTTGATTTGGGGGTGAGAGAGTGGCAGAGGGCTTTTTGCGGTAAAAGCCAACAAACCGAGGAGCTCGCCCCAGCCCGTGTAATTTTCTGATAGGCAGCCAGCTTCTTTTCTCCCCCCCCCCCCCCCCCCCACTTCCCCAACCTCCTTATTCTATTCCGTAAAGAATAA
>JAPXFY010000015.1:18591988-18769488 GCA_030674185.1 Monoplex corrugatus
CATGTCTTCCTCTTTGTTTCTGCCTTGTTCCTTTGCTTTCTGTCATTTTTACCTGTCATTTTCTGCCTTGCTGGTCCATTCATGTGCTCGATAAAGTCTTACGTACCTTTTCGTAGGATTGATAATTGGGTACATGTATTAAGTGCATTTTTTGGTTCTAGGGAAGTTGGATATACCGGATACGCCGAAGCAATTTCGGGTAATTTATGCCCGTTGTTATCTATATTTCGGTGTCCTTGGGGTATGCTTAAATTTGTATCCAGGTGTGTTTTTTATATCCTCTGTGCGATAATTTGGACGGAGTGGTCAGTGCCGGGGGCATGTCCTTGGATTGTGTGCGTGAATGCATTATGTAGGCCTACTTTTCTTTTCTTTCCTTTTTTTGTTTTTTGTTTTGTTGTTGTTGTTGAATTTTTTTGTGTTTTGAAGCGGTTATAGCCCTGATTTGGCTCTATGCAGTCGGCTGGGCTTTAAACAACAATAACAACAACAACAACAACAACAATCTCCAGACGGCGAAATACGAGCCATAGCAGTTCGGATCGATTCTTATCAAACGTCGTCGCCTTACTGTCCATTGTGTATAGGGAGGGCGTGTTTTGTTCCGTTTTTGCCGTCTCTGAGCACTGATAATTAACCCTTTGAGTCCCGCACCCCGTCCATCGGCATCCTGCATTGTCAACCATGTTACTAAAGCAAAAACTTAACTCTTTGAACTCCCTCGTGCGGAGCCAAAGGGTTAAGTTTTTGCAGTTGATGGATAGGGTGCGGGAGTTAAAGGGTTAAGTATATAGTACGTCTTCTCTGAAAGCCTTTTGTAGTAGGTGGGTTAACCGTTTGACTCCCGCACTCTGTCCACCACCTGCAAAACCTTAACCTTTTGACTCTCGCTCCGTATCCATCAGCTTCCTGCAGGAAGTTGGTGGATTGGGTGCGGGAGTCAAAAGGTTAAGTTTTTGCTTTGTTGGTATGGTTGACAATCCAGAATGCTGGTGGACAGGGTGCGGGAGTCAAAGGGTTAAGTTTTTGCTTTGTTAGGAAGGTTGACTATCCAGGATGCTGATGGACGTCAGAGTGCGGGAGTCAAAGGGTTAAGTTTTTGCTTTGCTAGTATGTTTGACAATCCAGATGCTGGTGGACAGGGTGCGGGAGTCAAAGGGTTAAAGATAGGGTAGCAGAAGAAATACACCTTCTTGTTTTCCCGTTATAGTTAACTGTTGCACGTACAAAGTTTGTGTCTGCATAATTGTCACCTATGTACGTACACTATTTAGTGGGGGGGGGGGGCTAAAGAGGGTGGTTGTTGGTTTTTTGTTTTGGTTCTGTGTGTGGTGGTGTGGGTGATGTGTGTGTGGTGTGGTGTGTGGTGTGTGTGGGTGTGGTGTGTGTGTTACTCAGTCGTGCAGATTCATGGAACCTTTCTTTTCTTTGTAAGTTTTCACATCTTCTTCATTGGTCTTTTTGTGTGTGTGTGTGTGGTGTGTGTGTGTGTGTTTGTGTTGGTTAGTTGTTGTGTGTGTTTTTTGGTTAGTTTTTGTGTATGTGTGTTTTGTTTTTGTTTGTTGTTGTGGTTGTTTTGGGGGGGTTCCTTGCACAATCATTCTCTATGTCACATCAGATCCTACAGGCAGTATCGTACGCCATCAATACCTGTGCATGGGGTAACAAAACAAAAAAAGAAAACGATCAGAAAACGGTGGTGTAGAGAGAAACACACGGTCGGTAGCAGGCCTGTTTTGATGTATACAGTAGAATAAGGACAATATTGTTCTTGGCCCTAGCCACAGCGGTATCGTTGGGGGAAAACTTCTTCTCCTCCCCCCCCCCCCCCCCTTCTAATCCCTGGTCGGTAGAGTTGCTATCTGCAGGATAACAAGATCAGGCTGGGATATCTCTGGCAGCGTTTCTACCAGTTTAAACAACCTGATGTAGGGACACCTGAGATAATTGTCTGTGGTGTAGTGTAGTGTGTGTTGGCAGTGTGTGTGTGTGTGTGTTTATGTGTGTGTGTGTGTGTGTGTTTATATGTGTTTGTGTCACTTTATATGTTTTGTGTGTTGGTGTGTGTGTTATTTGTGTGTTTTTAGACCTGCTCAATTATTAATCTGTGTGTGTCTGTGCATGTTCTCTCTCTCTCTCTCTCTCTCTCTCTCTCTCTCTCTCTCTCTCTGTGCGTGTGTGTGTGTGTGTGTGCGTGCGTGTGTGTGTGTGTGTGTGCCTGCATACTGTTATTTGTGTATATCTCTCTCTCTCTCTCTCTCTCTCTCTCTCTCTCTCTCTCTCTCTCTCTCTCTTTCTGTGTCTGTGTGTGTGTGTGTGTGTGTCTGCACATGTATTATGGTATTACATGAATGTGTGTGTCTGTGTATGTGCCTGCACATATATTGCGTGTGTGTTGTTGGTGTTGTTTTGTTGTTATTGTTCATTTTGTCTTTAACGCATTGTTAGGAGAGAACACAAAAAAGAATGTTTTGTTTTTGTTGTTCTTCATAATTAGGTGAGATAACACGAAGAAATGAAAACGATGTGTCAGTTGCCTTGAAAAAAAATTAACCATCATGTGTCACTTGCATAAAGGGCGCCTGGCGTTGACCCTCCGTCTAATTTATCACCAGGGGATTTTAGAAAAAAAATTATTACAAATATAAACATAACTAAAGACACTAAGACGGGGCCTAAATTATCTAAAACTGCTTGTGAACATCGCATTTCCTTAGAGTCCAAAAGGATTTGGATGTGACTTAAACGTAAGACTGAATAAAGAAGTGATTCCTAGAGCATCTCAGTGCCAGTGCCTACCCCCCCCCCCCCCACACACACACACACACAGACACACACACTTTCGTGTGTACATATACATGCACGCAGAAGATTAATATTCATCACGTTCATGATCATGCGAGTCTTGTCAGTATCCGATGGCTTATGGATATTTGAAGACAGCCAGTATGCACGCTCACCAGAGACGGAGTATGCAGACTGTGCAGTAGCGTAATGTCCTGCACAGTGTGTGCAAAACAAAGTGCGTACGCACATCTAAGAAACTGGAACCTCAAAACAAAACAAAACTAAAAATAAACTATATAATGTATAGAATTTCTGGGGCTATATCTTGTAAGCCTGTTATATTGTAGAAATTATTCAGACTTTTGAATTGAATTTATTTACATAGCCACTGTTTATTGGAGAGAAAGCAAGAAGAAGGAGTGAGTGAGTGAGAGAGAGAGAGAGAGAGAGAGAGAGAGAGAGAGAGGGGGGGCGGCGAAGAAGAGAAAGTGAAAGAGAAAGAGAATAGGCAAGCATTCACCCACGTCACAAAACTGTCAACAGCAAATATGTTTAACAGCAACAACACCGTAATCCTGTGTAAACAAAGCAGACAGCGAAGAGCCGTCTCTGGAAAACAACAAACAACACAACAACAACAACAGCAGGAGCGCAACAACACACAAACAAACACGCAGAAGAATAAACATCCTGTGCTATATAGCAAGCAGTTTGCTTCAAACTCTGCTCCTTCTGCAACTATCAGCTATTTTCGCTTCTCTCTCTTTTACACTTCGTTCCAATCCCACCCTACCCCCACCCCCATGTTTTGTTCCTCCCCACCCACCCACCCACTCCTTGGTGGTTGTCAACAGTTGATATGTTTGAGTGTAAAGGGTATTGGGCTGGTGTGTAGTGGGGTTTTTTGTGGGTTTTTTTGTTGGGGTTTTGTGTGTGTGTGTGTGTGTTTTTTTGTTTTTTTTGTTTTTTTGTTTTTTTGTTCGAGTATGGTGTCACCTTGGATTTTCATTCCAATGGTCCGGATGAAATGGTTTTCGTCAAGTCCTCTTGGTTGCCGTAGAGTTGTTGTTCCAGAGTTTCCCCATTTTGGCCACTGTGTATTGCTTTTGTTTCTGAGCAGTGGATGACACTGTAGAATTTGTTTCAGAGGTTTTGTGGTCCAGTCTGGAGTGGGTGTTCGTTTTTTGGGTATCCGTACGTGAAGTGGGAGATGTGTGTGTAAGAACGGAATTTGGGGAAGATGTTTTTTGAGTGTGAGGGATATTTGGCTATAGATATTTGTGTGTGAGGGATATTTGGCGACAGATATTTGTGTGTGACGGATATTCGGCGACAGATAATTGTGTGTGAGGGATATTTGGCGACAGATATTTGTGTGTGAGGGATATTTGGCGACAGATAATTGTGTGTGAGGGATATTTGGCGACAGATATTTGTGTGTGAGGGATATTTGGCGACAGATATTTGTGTGAGGGATATTTGGCGACAGATATTTGTGTGTGAGGGATATTTGGCTGTATATATTTGTGTTTGAGGAATATTTGGCTATGTTTGTGTGTGAGGGATATTTGGCTATAGATATTTGTGTGTGAGGGATATTTGGCGACAGATATTTGTATGTGAGGGATATTTGGCGACAGATATTTGTGTGTGAGAGATATTTGGCGACATATTTGTGTGCGAGGGATATTTGGCGACAGATATTTGTGTGTGAGGGATATTTGGCTATAGATATTTGTGTGTGAGGGATATTTGGCGACAGATATTTGTGTGTGAGGGATATTTGGCGACAGATATTTGTGTGTGAGGGATATTTGGCTGTATATGTTTGTGTTCGAGGAGTATTTGGCTGTGTTTGTGTGTGGGAATATTTGGCTGTAGATGTTTGTGTGTCAGGGATATTCGATTGAGATGTTTGTGTTTGGAGGGTATTTGACTGAGACGTTTGTATGTGTGTGTGGGTGGTGGGGGGTTTATTTGGCTGAGAGAGTATGTGTGTTTGTATGTGTGTGTGTGTATGTGTGTGTGTGTAAAAAGTATTTGACTGAGATGTGTATGCGTGACAAACACCTGACTGAGATACTTATGTGCGACGGATATTCCATTGAAATGTTTGTGTATAAACAAGTGATGGTGTTGGGGTTATTTGGCTGACATGGTAGCACTGGAGAGGTGTAGTATGGCCGTGCCGTTAAAACGCACTGGCTGTATAGGCCTGTCCCATGGAGATCCTCGACATTTTTTCACGACAAGACTAAACCAGTGGGAGGCCAGTGAGAACCGTCTCCTTGTGCTTTTTCTATTTTCCTTTCCTTGCAGTCTGTCGAACCAGAGTGTTGGTGAACAGCGAGCTGGTTCCCTGTGTCGTCTTTCAGACACACCACGCGTGCGATTGCATTGCATTAATCGTCTCCATGCTGGGTTGGCTCTTTGCATCCTGAACACGTTTCATGAAGTGAAATCGCAGATTTCATTCTTTGACACACAGAGTGGGGGGAGGGGGGAGAGAGAGAGAGAGACAGAGACAGAGAGTGACAGAGAGAGAGAGAATGACAGAGCAAGAGAGGTAGACAGAGAGAGACACACACAGAGACAAGAGAGAGAGAGAGAGAGCATCAGCCTGAGAGACAGACTGAAACATTAAGTGACAGACAGACAGAGAGGCAGAGAGAGAGACAGACGGACAGATAGACAAAGGTCGACAGAGACAGACACAGAGAGAAAGAGAGATGACGGGGTGACTTTATTTTCCAACTTCCTACTTAAAACTAAAAAAAGAAAAAAATACTGGGAATGAAATGACATCGAGAGAGAGACAGAGAGGGACACAGACAGAGAGGGACACAGACAGACAGAGATGACGGGGTGGCTTTATTTTCCAACTGCCTGCCTATAACTAAAAAAAGAAGAAGAAAAAAAAAACGGAATGAAATGCATCGAGAGAGAGAGAGAGAGAGAGAGGTGGGGGATGGCAGGGGGCGAAATCGCGCCTGCGAATAACGAACATGCTTCCTGAAGCAGAAACAACACAAAGACGGGAGCCAGCACCAGATAAAAACAAACTACACGACAACACTGAGCAGGAAAAACAACAAGCAAGCAGACAAACAAACACAAAAGCAAATATCCTGTGACAGCAAGTTGTTGATGCTTTTTCGTTTTTCAATCTCTCCTTTCCCCTTCCTTAACCACTGTCTCCACCATCTCTCTCTCTCTCTCTCCTCTCTCCTCTCTCTCTCTCTCTCTCCTTCTCTCTCTCTCTCTCTCTCTCTCTCTCTCTCTCTCTTCTCTCTCTCTCTTCCTCTTCTCTTCTCTTCTCTCTCTCTCCTGTCTGTCTCTCTTTCTCTCTTTCTTTCTCTCTCTCTCTAACTCGTTCTCCTTGCTCTCTTTGTCTCCCACTCTGTCTCTCTCTTTCTCCCTTTCTGTTCTCCCTCTCTCTCTCTCTCTCTCGCTCTCTCTTTCTTCTTCTGTCTGTCTGTCTCTCTCTTTTCCTCTCTCTCTGTCTGTCTCTTCTCTCTCTCTCTCCTCCTCTCTCTCTCTCGCTCTTCAGCGACTCTCACTCTGTCTCCCCCCCCCCTCTGTGCCTGTCTGTCTGTCTCTCTCTCTGCCTCTGTCAGCCTCCCTCTCTCTCTCCTCTCTCTCTCTCTGTCTGTCTGTCTCTCTCTGTCTCTCTCTCTCTCTTCTTTCTTTCTTTCTCTCACTCTTTCTCTCTCTCTCTTCTCTCTGTCTGTGTCTCTCTCTTTTTCTCTCTCTCTCTCTCTCTAACTCGTTCTCCCTTGCTCTCTTTGTCTCCCACTCTGTCTCTCTTCCCCCCCCCCCTCTCTCTCTTTCTCCCTCTGTCTGCCTCTCTCTCTCTCTCTCTCTCGCTGGCTCTCTCTTTCTCCTTCTGTCTCTCTGTCTATCTCTCTCTTTCCTCTGTCTCTCTCTCTTTCTCTCTCTTACTCAGGCTGACTCTCACTCTCCCCCCCCCCCCCTGTGCCTGTCTGTCTCTTTCTGTCTGCCTCTCTCTTTCTCAGGCTGACTCTCTCTCACTCTTTCTTTCTTCTTCTCAGTCTCTGTATGTCTCTCTCGTTCTCTCTGTCTGCTGTCTCTCTCTTTCTCTTTCTCTCTCTCTCTCTCTCTCTCTCTCTCTCTCTCTCTCTCAGGCTGACTCCCTCTCCCTCTCTCGTTCTCTGTCTTGTCTGCCTCTCTCTCTCCCTCTCTCCCTCCCCCTCCCCTCCCTCTCTCTCTGTGTTTATAAACCCCCAGCGGGTGAGATATTTGTTAGTGTGCGGGGTATGTGGCGATGCTGTTAGAATCCGCTGGCTGTGTGCCTTACCTCAAGGAGATCCATGACATCCCCATTTTGTCCTGACATGCTGAGCTGGTGTGGGGTCAGGGAGAAACATCTCTCTGTATGCGCTAGAGGAACTCGGTGCTGTCATTGTTTCCTTACTAGTTGGCTCAAGCCAGCCAGCCAGCGACTTAACCCTTTCACTCCCGCACCCTATCCACCGACTGTAAAAAAACTTAACCCTTTGACTCTCTCACCCTATCCATCTACTGCAAAAAAAAAATAACCCTTTGACTCCTGCACCCTATCGCCCGACTGCAGAAACTTAACCCTTTGACTCCCACAGCCTACCCATTAGCTTACTGCAAAAACTTAACCCTTCGACTCCTGCACCCTATCCACCGACTACAGAAACTTAACCCTTTGACGTCCCGGACCATATCCACCGACTGCAAAAACTTCACCCTTTGGCTTCTGCACCCTATCAACGAACTGCAAAAAAAATTAACCCTTTGACTCCCGCACCCTATCCAATAGCTTATTGCAAAAACTTAACCCTTTGACTCCCTCATCCTATCCACCGACTGCAAAAAACTTAACCCACTGTCTCCTGCACCCTACCCACTGACTGCAGAAACTTAACCCCTTGACTCCCACACCCTATTAACGAACTGCACAAAAAATTAACCCTTTGACTCCCGCACCCTATCCACTAGCTTACTGCAAAAAACTTAACCCATTGACTCCTGCACCCTACCCACTGACTGCAGAAGCTTAACCCCTTGACTCCCACACCCTATCCACCGACTGCAGAAACTTAACCCATTGACTCCTGCACCCTATCCACCGACTGCAAAAACTGAACCCCTTGACTCCCGCACCCTATCCACTAGCTTCCTGCAAAAACAACCTTTTGACTCCCTCACCCTATCCGCCAACTGCAAAAACTTAACCCTTTGACTTCCTCATCCTATCCACCAGCTTCCTACAGGAAGCTCGTGGATAGGGTAAGGGATTCAGAGGGTTAAGTTTTTGCTTTAGTTAGCATGGTTGATAGATACAGAATGCTGGTGGACAGGGTGAGGGAATCAAAGGGTTAAGATTTTGCTTTAGCTAGCATGGTTGACAAATGCAGGATGCTGGTGGGACAGGGTGCGGGAGTCAAAGGGTTAACAAAACAACAGCATGCCTCTGTCCTGTCGTCTGCTATCTTTCCGACACGCTTCTTACTGACTGCATTGATCACTGTCAAGGTTTGGCTGCTGTTTTGCTGAAAGTGACATCATTGGTTTTTATCCTCCCCGTAGAACAGAAAGAGATTGGGCGTGGGAGATGGGGGAGGTTGGAAAGAGAAAAGGAATAGGAATTGTTTGTGTTATCGTGCTTGTTTAACAAAAAGAAGAAGAAAAAGAAAAAAAAACTTTATTTATTTATTTTTTTTTTGTAAACGCTGTAGACAGCAAAGAGCCCATTCAGAAAAACAGTAGCAACAAATAGGAACAATATGTACCAGTAAGTGTGAGTTCTCGTCATTTCTTCAGTCCTCTGCCTTTATTGTTTTTGGTTTTGCTTTATCTATCTGTCTGCCTGTTTATCTATCTATCTGTTTGTCTATCTGTCTACCAGTCTATCTGTCTGTCTGTCTGTCTACCTACGTGTCTGTTGGTCTGTCTAATCATCTATCTAATTATCTGTCTATCGATCTTCCTGTCTGTCCGTCTGTCTGTCTATCTATCTATCTAATCTATCTATCTCCTCAGTCTCTTTCTCTTTATTTTGTTTTTGCTTTATCCATCTATCTGTCCGTCCATCTATCTGTCTGTGTATCTATCTGTCTGTCTGTCTGTCTATGTATCTGTCCGCCTATTTGTCTATCCCTCTCTCTTTATCTCTCTCTCCCTGCCTTCCTCCCTCCCTCTCTTCCTCCTCCTCCTCCCCCCTTCTCTCCTCTCTCTTACCACACCACATCCCTTAGTGTCACCTCTACTAGTTTGAGATGTGTGTATGTGTGTGCGGGGTATGTGGCGATGCTGTTAGAATTCGCTGGCTGTGTGCCTTACCTCAAGGAGATACATGACATCCCCATTTTGTCCTGACATGCTGAGCCGGTGGGCGGTCAGTGAGAAACATCACTTTGTGTGCGGCTAAAGGAACTCCGTGCTAGGACGAGAACAGGCAAGCGGGCCCTGTCTGCGATGTTCCAGACACACACCATGCTGGTTGCATTGATCGCCTTCAAGTTGGGCTGCTCGCAGACTGAACATGTTTCTCAAAGTGAAATCGGTGGTTTTCGTTCTCCTACTTGGAGAGACAAGAGATGGAAGAGTGGATATCCAGGATGGATGGAGAGGCTGTGAGAAAGACATACTGACTGAGATTGTTGTTTAGGATCATTGAACACACACTTAGATTGTTGTTAAGGCTATCCAAACCCAGATTGTTGTTAAGGCTATCGAAACCCAGCTTGTTGTTAAGGCTATCCAAACCCAGATTGTTGTTAAGGCTATCCAACCCAGATTGTTGTTAAGGCTATCGAAACCCAGCTTGTTGTTAAGGCTATCCAAACCCAGATTTTTGTTAGGGCCATCGAAAACATTTAGATTGGTGTTATCGAACACACCTTAGAGTGTTGTTAGGGCTATCAAACACACTTAGATTGGTGTTATCGAACACCACTTAGAGTGTTGTTTGTAGGGCTATCAAAAACACACTTAGATTGGTGTTATCGAACACACTCTTAGAGTGTTGTTAGGGCTATCAAAAACATTTAGATTGGTGTTATCGAACACACTCTTAGAGTGTTGTTAGGGCTATCAAAAACACTTAGATTGGTGTTATCGAACACACTCTTAGAGTGTTGTTAGGGCTATCAAAAACATTTAGATTGGTGTTATCGAACACACCTTAGAGTGTTGTTAGGGCTATCAAAAACACTTAGATTGGTGTTATCGAACACACTCTTAGAGTGTTGTTAGGGCTATCAAAAACATTTAGATTGGTGTTATCGAACACACACTTAGAGTGTTGTTAGGGCTATCAAACACACTTAGATTGGTGTTATCGAACACACTCTTAGAGTGTTGTTAGGGCTATCAAAAAACACTTAGATTGGTGTTATCGAACACACTCTTAGAGTGTTGTTAGGGCTATCAAAAACATTTAGATTGGTGTTATCGAACACACTCTTAGAGTGTTGTTAGGGCTATCAAACACACTTAGATTGGTGTTATCGAACACACTCTTAGAGTGTTGTTAGGGCTATCAAAAACATTTAGATTGGTGTTATCGAACACACACTCTAGAGTGTTGTTAGGGCTATCAAAAACATTTAGATTGGTGTTATCGAACACACTCTTAGAGTGTTGTTAGGGCTATCAAAAACACTTAGATTGGTGTTATCGAACACACTCTTAGAGTGTTGTTAGGGCTATCAAAAACATTTAGATTGGTGTTATCGAACACACCTTAGAGTGTTGTTAGGGCTATCAAAAACACACTTAGATTGGTGTTATCGAACACACACTTAGAGTGTTGTTAGGGCTATCAAAAACACTTAGATTGGTGTTATCGAACACACACTTAGAGTGTTGTTAGGGCTATCAAAAACACTTAGATTGGTGTTATCGAACACACTCTTAGAGTGTTGTTAGGGCTATCAAAAACATTTAGATTGGTGTTATCGAACACACTCTTAGAGTGTTGTTAGGGCTATCAAAACACACTTAGATTGGTGTTATCGAACACACTCTTAGAGTGTTGTTAGGGCTATCAAAAACACTTAGATTGGTGTTATCGAACACACTCTTAGAGTGTTGTTAGGGCTATCAAAAACACACTTAGATTGGTGTTATCGAACACACACTTAGAGTGTTGTTAGGGCTATCAAAACACTTAGATTGGTGTTATCGAACACACTCTTAGAGTGTTGTTAGGGCTATCAAAAACACTTAGATTGGTGTTATCGAACACACTCTTAGAGTGTTGTTAGGGCTATCAAAAACATTTAGATTGGTGTTATCGAACACACTCTTAGAGTGTTGTTAGGGCTATCAAACACACTTAGATTGGTGTTATCGAACACACTCTTAGAGTGTTGTTAGGGCTATCAAAAACATTAGATTGGTGTTATCGAACACACTCTTAGAGTGTTGTTAGGGCTATCAAAAACATTTAGATTGGTGTTATCGAACACACTCTTAGAGTGTTGTTAGGGCTATCAAAAACACTTAGATTGGTGTTATCGAACACACTCTTAGAGTGTTGTTAGGGCTATCAAAAACATTTAGATTGGTGTTATCGAACACACTCTTAGAGTGTTGTTAGGGCTATCAAAAACACACTTAGATTGGTGTTATCGAACACACACTTAGAGTGTTGTTAGGGCTATCAAAAACACTTAGATTGGTGTTATCGAACACACACTTAGAGTGTTGTTAGGGCTATCAAAAACACTTAGATTGGTGTTATCGAACACACTCTTAGAGTGTTGTTAGGGCTATCAAAAACATTTAGATTGGTGTTATCGAACACACTCTTAGAGTGTTGTTAGGGCTATCAAAAACACCTTAGATTGGTGTTATCGAACACACTCTTAGAGTGTTGTTAGGGCTATCAAAAACACTTAGATTGGTGTTATCGAACACACTCTTAGAGTGTTGTTAGGGCTATCAAAAACACTTAGATTGGTGTTATCGACACAACACTTAGAGTGTTGTTAGGGGTATCAAAAACACTTAGATTGGTGTGATCGAAACACACTCTTAGAGTGTTGTTAGGGCTATCAAAACACTTAGATTGTGTTATCGAACACACTCTTAGAGTGTTGTTAGGCTATCAAAAACATTTAGATTGGTGTTATCGAACACACTCTTAGAGTGTTGTTAGGGCTATCAAAAACACACTTAGATTGGTGTTATCGAACACACTCTTAGAGTGTTGTTAGGGCTATCAAAAACACTTAGATTGGTGTTATCGAACACACTCTTAGAGTGTTGTTAGGGCTATCAAAAACACTTAGATTGGTGTTATCGAACACACTCTTAGAGTGTTGTTAGGGCTATCAAAAACACTTAGATTGGTGTTATCGAACACACTCTTAGAGTGTTGTTAGGGCTATCAAAAACACTTAGATTGGTGTTATCGAACACACACTTAGAGTGTTGTTAGGGCTATCAAAAACACTTAGATTGGTGTTATCGAACACACACTTAGAGTGTTGTTAGGGCTATCAAAAACACTTAGATTGGTGTTATCGAACACACTCTTAGAGTGTTGTTAGGGCTATCAAAAACACACTTAGATTGGTGTTATCGAACACACTCTTAGAGTGTTGTTAGGGCTATCAAAAACACACTTAGATTGGTGTTATCGAACACACTCTTAGAGTGTTGTTAGGGCTATCAAAAACACACTTAGATTGGTGTTATCGACACACTTAGAGTGTTGTTAGGGCTATCAAAAACACTTAGATTGGTGTTATCGACACACTTAGAGTGTTGTTAGGGCTATCAAAAACACTTAGATTGGTGTTATCGAACACACACTTAGAGTGTTGTTAGGGCTATCAAAAACACTTAGATTGGTGTTATCGAACACACTCTTAGAGTGTTGTTAGGGCTATCGAAAACACACTTAGATTGGTGTTATCGAACACACACTTAGAGTGTTGTTAGGGCTATCAAAAACACACTTAGATTGGTGTTATCGAACACACACTTAGAGTGTTGTTAGGGCTATCAAAAACACACTTAGATTGGTGTTATCGAACACACACTTAGAGTGTTGTTAGGGCTATCAAAAACACTTAGATTGGTGTTATCGAACACACACTTAGAGTGTTGTTAGGGCTATCAAAAACACTTAGATTGGTGTTATCGAACACACACTTAGAGTGTTGTTAGGGCTATCAAAAACACTTAGATTGTTGCGCATCGAAACACACTTAGAGTGTTGTTAGGGCTATCGAAACACACACTTAGATTGTTGTTAAGGGCAGTCGAAACACGTTAGATTGTTGTTAAGGCTATCGAAACCACTGTAGATTGTTGCAGGCATCGAAAACACTGTAGATTGTTGTTAAGACTATCGAACGCACATGTAGATTGTTGTTAAGACTATCGAACACACACGTACATTGTTGTTAAGACTATCGAACCACACCAACCTGTAGATTGTTGTAAAGACTATCGAACACCCACTTAGATTTTTGTCAGGGCTGTTGATTCTTTCCCAGATCAGCGTTTGGGTGGAGACAGAGACAGAGAGAGAGAGGCGGGGAGAGAGAGAGAGAGAGAGGAGTGACATTAGCAGGTAGCTCACACAGTGCAGACCATACATCATCAGTTTTGTCATTAAGAGGTGTGTGTGTGTCATTAAGAGATGTCTTGTATATTTTCCCTTAACATGTTATGTAATCGTAAAATCATAAACAGAGCCAGTTTTCAAGAGTTCTGGGTTGATATACGCAGGGGCCACACTCACAGAAGGCTAAGTGCCAGAAAGAGAGAGAGAGAGAGAGAGAGAGAGAGAGAGAGAGAGAGAGAGAGAGAGAGATTTATGCTTTATTTTTCAATGTTAAAAGTTGTTGGTTGAAGTACACACAACTGTCTTTTGAGTCCACAAAGGGAAGGAAAGACAGACAGACAAACAAATTGACAACCGAAAAGACTGAAAAACGTTCACCAACAGAGAGGTAGACAGACTCTCTCTCTCTCTCTCTCTCTCTCCTCTCTCTCTCTCTCTCTCTCTCTCTCTCTCTCTCTCTCTCTCTCTCCCCTCACTGTTGTCTGTCTGCCTCTCTCTCTCTCTCTCTCTCTCTCTCTCTCTCTCTCTCTCTCTCTCTCTCAGGCTGACTTCACTCTTTGTCAGTCTCCCTCCCTCTCACCCTCCCTCCCTCCTTTCCTCTGTCTGTCTATGTGTGTCTGTCTGCCTCTCTCTCTTTCTCTCTCACTCCACCCTCTCTCTCCTCCTCTCCCTCTCTCTCTCTCAGGCTGACTCACTCTTTGTCAGTCTCCCTCCCTCTTGCCCTCCCTCCCTCCTTTCCTCTGTCTGTCTGTCTATCTCTCTCTCCCTCCCTTTCTCTCTCACTCCCTCCCTCTCTTTCTCTCCCTCTCTCTCTCTCCCTCTCTCTCTCCCCCTCTCCCTCTCTCCCTCCCTCTCTCAGGCTGACTGACAGAGAGTGTGTGTGTAATTGACATGAAGCAAGGCTGTCGATCTGTCTGTAGATTGATTGAAAGAGACAGGAGGCAAGGTTGTTTCAGTGCTTAACTCTGTGTCTACAGACACTTGCCAGCATAGATTTCTTGCCTGTTCCTGGGTGTATCTTGACTACATCTACACTACACTTACCACAGAAATTCATGCATGTTTTTGCTTTGTAGATTTATTCTTTACCAAAGTCAGGAATAAAACTGCAGTCATACATGATACATACATACAGGTTATGTTTAAATGTGCTGTTTGATAAGTGTGAGATTGGTGAACACTGAATGTTGATGTAGGGTTACAATTGTAGAAAGACTTTGTAAAGATGTTGGGAAAATGTACAAAGCTGTCATCTGTAATTTTGAGTAAAATGTGATAGTTATCTCCCTGTTTCATCCAGGATTTTTTGGGGGGAAGACTTTATTTTTCTATCTGTCTGTCTGTCTGTCTTCTGTCTGTCTGTCTGTCTGTGTCTGTCTGTTCGTCCATCTGTCCACCCATCTGTCTGTCTTTCTGGCTACCTAGCTAGCTAGCTATCTGTCATCTCTTTCTTCTCTTTCTTTCTTTCTTTCCCTGGCTTAAGGATTGATTTTGTTGATGATCCTCTTCTCACTGTAGCTGACACTGGTTGGTTTTCTAAGGCTCTCTCGTTTTGCCAGCTCATCTACTGTCTGGTGTCTTGGTACCCTATTGCAGACAGGGGGAATTAATTGAAGGATTACTTTTTCTAGTTCTTTTGACATGCTGGAAGGCCATAGTCAGGTGGCAGAGCCTGTCATTCTGCAGAGTAGTGTGGAGAACACAGAGGGTATTTGAGAGGAAGACCATTTGGTAGCATGCATCATCTGTTGTCTGACTCTTGGAGGCTGCTTACATGGGTGCCTCTTGTGTAGTTGATGCTGTATTGCCTGAAAGAACATTAGCAGTTGTGGTTCGAGCCTCTGGGAAGTTGAGGATACTGCCTCCCCCCCTACCCCACCCCTAGGTCACAGTAGGTAGTAGTGGTACAGCTGGTAGTTAATCTTTTGGTTTCTTTTATTTTATTTTATTTCATTTTATTCAATTCTTTATGTCCCATACATTTCTCATTTGATTTACACGGTGTTTGCCTTTGCACAATACATGAACCTGTTTCATTCATCAGATTCATTACTTAAATACTTCAAGGAATTTTTTGCCTTTGGTCAGAAGATTTTTGAAAAAATCAGGTTAGGGGGAAATTTTACTGTTTTACTTGATGAAATCAATAGACTAGAGGAAATAACATGATTAGCGAATGCATTTCTGTTAATGTAACTATGGAACATGTGTTTGTCGTGGTAAAGTTTCTTGTCATTATTTCTTGTTTGTTCAAATGTATTTAATTTTAAATGCTTACAAAAGTCTTCTCTAACAACTTTGTGATTTATGTGTCTTGATTAGAGCACCTCTGCCTTTCAGCAATGGTAATAATTATGTCAGCAATAGTAATGATTTTCATACTGTTAATACAACTTTTTAACTATTATTGATATTTAAAAATCTTCTATACATTCATGTGAGGAGAGAATGATTTAGGTGTTAAACTTTAGTTAAAAAACACTTTCCAACATATATTATCATACACTAAAAACCATTTATGACACTTTAACCCTTTGCCACCTGCACCCTATCTACCAACTGCAAAAACTTAACCCTTTGACTCCCTCACCCTATCCACCAGCTTCTGCAGGAAGCTGGTGGATAGGGTGAGGAGTCAAAGGGTTAAGTTTTTGTTCTTCCGGCATGGTTGACAAAGAAGGATGCTGTTGGCAGGCTGCAGGAGTCAAAGGGTTAAAGCCAAAATGTTTATCCTTATATACAAAAAGCCAAATAATGCCAACCAAATATGTGACCCTCCACCACGGAATGAGTTGGATTGCACCTGACACACTTTTTCGCTAGCAGCGATAGTTCATGTAGGGGGGTCAGAGTACCAATTTTGAGATTTTCACTGAAAATGATTCTGTGGTCATTATTTTATGTTTTGCTAAAATACTTGTGCTTATTTGATCTTATAAACGGGTGAAAAGTGTAGCTCTATTAGAAGTACCTGGTTGCTATGGGCATAAGTGTGACATTTTCATACTGCGATTTCTCAAATATGCATTTTTCCACATATCCAACTTTAAAAGGTCATAACTTTGAAAAGGAATGCCCGATTTTAATAAAATTTGGATCTGTGAAAACTGCATTCTTTGCTTATTCATTTCATTTAAAAACAAAACAAAAATCACCCCAGTTGCATTGTGACTCATTCTGTGGTGGAGGGTCACATATAGGGGTTGATGAAAGATCCATTTCTTACCTTGACAGAGAAAGTTTCATCAAATACGTATATATATATAAAGTCCTAACAAGACCACATTTCAAAAGGGGAGACTTGATGTGGTATGCCTGTTTCAAAAAGTGATGTGATATGCCTGTTTCGAAAAGCAAAACAAACAGCAGCAGGTGAAAAGGCACAGCCCAGAGCTAGAAAACATCTCACCGATTGTCATGATTTGTCATTCAAACGATCAGCTTGCATATTTAATACTGCCCTCAGCAAAGGGCAGAGGAGTGAGAGAAGATTTAATCAGGATATATACACTTGAAACTTGAAATAAGAAGTAGTGAGGGAAAACTTTACTATGAGTGCTTCAACACCACCATTTTTCAAAATGTGTTTTGCTGATTGTGTTGTTCCCTAATGAAATTTAGTAAATAAATTGCTGAATTTTGCCCCCTAACTTGTTCTGAACAAAAATGAAAATGTACATGTTTTTTTGTTAATTTGACAAATGAAAATTAGTTAACCCTGCACATATGAACTGCACAAACTTTTTAAAAAAATAATAAAAAATTGAAAGAATGTACAAAGGCCATTGACCTATTCCTGCTATTATGATTACCTGTGAGTACTACCACTTCTTCTATATTTCATTGTTAGAGTGATAATAAACCAGGTCATCTTGATTTTGATATGTGTTGCGGAATTGGTGATGAGGATATAAAGTTATGTGACAAACATATAAATAATGAATGAAAAAATATTCATGTATTTGTTTGCTTATGGTTTCTTTCGTGTGTGTGTGTATGAATGTGTGTGTGTGGTGTGTGTATATGAGTGTTTGTGTGCACGCATGTGTGTGTATATGTGTTATCGTGTGTGTGTCTGTGTGTGTGTAGCGCTTTTTCGCTTTTACTCTTGTCTTGAGTGGCCACAGTTATCTTTCAGACGGATAAATAGTTGTTATTGACGCTTTCTTCTTCGGGGTCTGAAAAGCATGCCTTAATATTCATACTTGAGCAAATCTGCTTGACAAAACTGTTTGCTGTGTTATGATGGGGCGGCCTATTCATATAATACTTTAGCGTCAATGTCTTCTCAGAGCATCGTCTGCTTCAGTTCAAGGGTGCGTACTTTTCTTGTCGAAGCAGTTTTATACATCGTAGTCTCCCTTGGATGACACCGAGCGATCAATCGGAGACAACAAGCACGGACATCGATTGTTCGGTTATTGAACGAAAATAGTGTGTTGTAAATGTGTGAGTGATCTGTTGACCGTGTCCGTCTGTCTTTGATGTAGGAGGGTTGATAATAAATTATCTGTTCCTAGTAAAAGTCCTACCACAACCAAGGAAATAAATTTGCAGATGGCTTTTCCTGCCGGCTTGTGTTCATGAAGGAAGCCATCTTGGTTCGATTGGAGGTGTTTTCGACATCGAAAATCTCGTTTTTTCCAAGAAGATTCTGGCAATGTTGTGTGATTGATTGCACGATAACTTTACAATACCTTGTTTCATTTTGTTCAGATGGTCGTTGATTGGTGCTGCTGTTTGCCAATCGAGTGTTGTGGTTCAGAAACTCGTGTTGGTGGAATGTTCATGTTGACCTATCATTATCATGTAGTAATGACTTCGGTTACTTCAGTTTGCCACCCTCCCCCTTCCCTGTGGCAGTGTCTGGAAGTGTAATGACCGCAGAACAAGCAGGACCTTGCGTCAGTGAAAAAGTCAGAGGGAGCCACACCGGACCTGGCAATAACTTAAGTGCGTCTGTGCACATTTGCCTGTGTCGTGCTTGCGTGTGTCAGTCAGTGTGATTGTCACGACTCGTGTTTCACTTTCAGATTCGAAATCAGTCATGTGTGTGCGTGTGTCACTTTCATAATTCATTGACATTCATTTATTCTCAGATCAAGTGATTGTCTGATTATAGTGTCATTCATAGCATAACAGTAGGCCTGTCGTAAAGTTTTGTACACTGTTGATAGTGTATCATAGTGTATGCCACACAATAATTGGGTCTGTCAGTGTGTACAGGTCTGCCTGTATTAGTGTATAGGCATAAATAGCCAACTGATCTGTAGACCGATATTTTATATGTGTGGGTACATTACTGGTGGTACAATGTCACATGTTTTAAGTTGCGAATGACACAATAACATGAACATTTCATTGTCTCTTCATCAACAGTCAGTCTGTCGTGTCGCATTCTCACTCTTCCTACCATTTTAAAAGTTAGGCCTAGGGCCTATAGGTCTAGTCTTTAGAATAATTTTGTTAGATTGTATGTATACATCAGATCATGTGCATGCATACATGTGTGTGTGTGTGATGTTTGTTTATGCATAGTGTGTACAATTTTTTTCCATATATATAGATTTTTCATTTCAGTAGAATAATGCAAATTAGGCCAATAGTATGTTTAGAGATCGAAACTATCATTGCTGTGTCAGTGTGTGGGTATACCTGGTCTACAAGGTAGTGTACAGATTCAGTCTGATTGTAAATTTAGGTGTTTATTTTAGATGCTCACCTTTCTCCCCATCTTTTTTCATCTGTTCTTGTTTTGTTTATATGCCTTCATGTTGGATTTTTTTGTGAAGAATGTGTAGCCTGATCTGCACACGTATGCATATATATATATCATGTACATTTTCTCATTCACACACACACACACACACACACAAAACACACAACACCACACACACACACAGTACACACTGTGCACACACACAATATTGTTTGTGTTATCCATTAATATGGTTAACTTTCACTTTCTTTTTTTGCTTTTTAATAATTAGCACCTTTGTCTTTGTATACTGTGTTACTCTGTTGTCTTCATAATCAAACTGGAATCAGGATGTTCATTGTGGTCATGACTGTCTGCTGTCTAAACCGGTCATTTATCCTGTTCTCTAAAGCAATTGTCACCTATCAAAAGGCCTTTAACCCTACAGACACTGGCACTGATAGTGAAGTGACACAGAAATGAAAGCTACAGTGGATGTATAACCGTAAAGTTAATCAAATCAGCTGGTTGTTGAAAGTTAACTTATCTATTCATTTACTCATTAAATTTAACAATTTATAATGTAAATCATAATACTGCAGTTCTAAACATGGTTGGGATGCCTTTGCGGATATTGTTGGCTTTGTCTTTAGCCCACTTTCAATAAAGGCATTTAAACTCAAGTTTGTCAAATCAGTTTAACAGTCTTCACAAGAAGAAGCTTAACACTGTAACACTCATATCCTTCACAGATATTGAATTGGCTCATATTAGTCATAATCATATTATCATCCATACCCACCTACTCCACCCTGGAAAAATTAGAAAGTGTAATTTGTGGACATTTTTTGTTAACAGTCTGTTGTTTTGTGTTGCAGGGTCTGGTGTTTTCAGAGATCCTGAAGTCAAGTCACGTGAACTCTTCATTTCCAAGTCAAATGCCACAGACACATTCCCTATCTCTCAACTAAGGTAACGGCGTTATAATATTATATTCGTGAGTGTTGTGTTCATGTTGAGATTTACAAAACGCTTCCTCACACACTGTCCATAAGCTTTCTGCGTGAAGAGTGAGGGAGTGACTGTAAAGATAATCAGGACAAACTGTTCAGTCTGTTCTGTGGATCTGGGCTGTAGTTTAAGAACAAGAGTCAAACTAAACAGAAGTGAGAAACTTAACACTTTGACACCTGCATCCTTTCCACCAACTGCAGGAAGCTGGTGGGTAGGGTGAGGGAGTCAAAGGGTGAAGTTTTTTGCTTCGCTAGCATGGTTGACAATGCAGGATGCTGGTGGACAGGATGTGGGAGTTAAAGGGTTAGACTAAAGATAGCATCTATGTTTAAATCCCAATCTGCTGACGATCATAGTGTACCGTAATTAAAATATTGTCTACATCATTTAGTAGGGGAACTGATAGTGATAGCTCTGGTATGGTGATTAGTCAGTCTCATCAGCGTGTGTGTGTGTGTGTGTGTGTGTGTGTGTGTGTGTGTGTGTGTGAATGAAAATATGTAAAAGACCACATCATCACATGGCAGTGTTGCTATTCACAGATTAGAGGTCTGAGTTTCTGACACTCTTTTGACTATCATCATGTGCACCATACAGCCGCCAATGACAGTGTGCTTTTGTCAGTTTTGAAACAAGGAATAGTGTATTATTTGAGATGTGCACATAACATTGAAATGTAGTATTTGCCGAGCTAATGGCTTGTTCATAGTCATGACATGAGTGTAAAATCTGATTATCACCTAGAAAGAAAATTAACTGCATGTTTAATTACACAAGCTTTGCTGTGACTCACAAGTGCAAATATCCTGTGGTTGCCTCACAGATAAATATATTGTGATAGCCGCACTGTCAAGAAGTGGTCATTTGCTTGCATTTTTCATGTGCAGTAGAGTCTGCCTACAAAATATGAGGGCGGCAGATGTGAGATATATAGCAGTATGTGTTCATTATAATATAGTCTGATTGCAAGAAAGAAAATCAGTGTCCTTACTTTCTAACGTAGTGCTCATTGTTTGTTGCCTTGCTGGTGTATTACTGATGCTGTTCTCAACAGTTGAATGTTTGTTATTGAAACCAGCACTTGCACCCAAGAGCACACATGCACACACATAATCATATGTGCACGCGTGCACACACCCACCCACACACACACCCACCCACACACACCACACACCCACACACACACCCACACACACACACACACACACACACACACACACACACACACACACACACACACACACACACACACACACACACACACACACACACACACACACACAGAGCATATGTCAGTGGAGTGGCAAAGGGGCTGACAAAGAGTTTTCAATGGAGCTTGAAGATAATGTAGTACAATAGGTTGATAGCTGTGCCATACATTGATTCAATGATTGTGATACAGAATACAGTAATACATGAAATATAGATTTACGGTGCTATGCAGTTGTACAAGTCTTGAGCCTTGTTTGTTGTAGGACAAGACTGTATTTATGTATGGCAAGCCTGGCCTGTGGGAAACAACACCTTGTTCACACACATGGGGAATTCTTTATGTGCACTAGTAGAGTTTGTGCATTATAGACAGTATTTTACTCTGGGAGAGGGAGGGAAGTGGGAAGGGAAAGTAAAAGGGTACGTTACTTCTGGAAATGCATTGTAGACAGGTTTGTTGTAGGTGGACTCCACTGAATGTTGCATCAGAAAGATACTATCGTGATACAAGCACAAGGTTGATTTTCCCTGGTATCAGTGTGCCCACATACATTATGTTTTGTTAAGTTAGTCATAGTTAATTTATGATGCCATCACACATAGTTTTAGCTGTACTGAAATGTATTGTTGTTTTTTGCAATTGTGTAGCCTGTGAATGATTCCAGAATGTGACCGTGTGTCTAGTTTTTGCTGTTGTCGTATATGTTGCAGTGGAAGACCTGATAAGTCAGAGTAAGTGCTGGTGATTGCAATTTTAATGAAATATTTACTTCACTTGAAATAAGTACTGGTATCCCCAGTGAATTCACTCAGATGCTGCTTCTAGACCAGTAGAGATTGAGAAGTCAGATTGTGTTCAGTTGGACTGTGAATTACATAGAATGATGATTGTTTTTGGTGTTATAGGTCATTAGTGTGGCTTGATTTCTAATGTATGCTGCAACACTTGTTGGTTTGTTTCACAGGGGCAAGTGTCAGGTTGTACATTACCAGGACATTGGGTCAGCCAGAGCCTTCAAGCCCTCACCTGACGTGTTCTTTTATGTCCTTGGCTACAATCCTCAGACCAAAAGGCTGGCAACAACACAGGGAGAGATCCGGGTGGGCGCTAGCCACCAGGTGAGCAATCCACAGATCAGCCTGCAGACATTTCAGATGAAATTTGACAAATTGTAATGACTGTAGTGAAAAGTTTCTCCCAGTTAATTGGAGTAAAATGTTTCTGCCAGTGAATTATAATGATTATAGTAAAATGTTTCTGCCAGTACTACTTGTAACATGTGTCAGTATTAATGATTTGGTTAGGATAAGCTGTGTTATTGGCAAAATTTAAACAGTTGTTTTGGATCATTCTGCATCGTCGTTATATGGATACTGTCATGCAGATAACATTGGATTATTTTCAGTAATCAGTGTACCTGTTTTCTGTTCTCTTCATGCATATATTTCAGACCTCATGAAAAGTGTTTCACTTTGGAAGAATGCAAATTTTTTTTATTGTAAACATTTCATTTCTCATACTGTGCTTTGTCTCACAAGTCCTAGCCAGCATTACAAAAGCCAATTTTTGGATAATAACTTTTACACATTTGTATATTTATCACATCACACCCACCTTCAGTCCCTCTGTGAACTCAAGTTTTCTATCACTTTTTGAGAACTACAAGAAGTCAGGATCTAGAGTGTATGAAATGATCTTGTATGCAAACTCTTGTTTTACAGGCTGCCCTTCCAGAATGCCGGCCGGATCTTTGCCCAAGTCAGATACAGGAAGAAAGCCGCGATTACGAAGAGATACGATGGCGCCCAAACCGCGTGCAAGACAACGACTTGTTCATGTACCTGCAGGCAGCCAGGTCAGCTGATTATCTGTCTGTACCTGTCAGTTGGAGAGAACATTAACCCATTGACTCTGCACCCTATCCACCAACTGAAAAAAATTGAACCTTTGATTCCCTCATCCTATCCACCGGCTTCCTGCTGAGGAAGCTGGTGGATAGGGTGAAACTGTCAAAGGGATAAGTTTTTGCTTTGCTGGCATGGTTGACAATGCAGGATGCTGGTGGACGGGGTGTGGGAGTCAAAAGTACTTTATTAAGTAAATAAATGGGAACAAATAGTGAGCAATCTTTAGTCTTTGAATACGTAACGAATGTTGCATTTTACTTCTGGAACTGTAAAGTGATTCATTTGTACCCTCATAAGTTATAAGTTTTACTGCTGGGTTAAAATTAAAGCAGACCTGTGAAATCCAATCACTTGTTGCACAAGGCAAACAAAAACCTTGTGGGGATAGTCAGATCGAAAATTATTCGTTCATTGGGCAAGTGACCATTCTGCCTCCTTCAGTTATAATTCATACGAAATTTTAAAACATTTTGATCTGTTAGGCAGTTTTGTCTCGTTCGATTGAATCATCACCACCATAACTTTAGTCTGTAGAATGGGGAAAACTGAAGCTACATAGGGAAAGGAAACTTTAACTTTCTGTAAGTGTTTCAGTGAAGGGAGCTACCCTGGATACATTCAGTTTACCGGTCACCAACCATTCACCTAATCTGAAATTTTTGTTTGAACACTTAAAAGCTTTTAATTGACAGCAGAAAGCAGAGAAAATAGTATAACAACTATTTCATTGAAATAAAGGATAGGAAGATGAGGGAGGGAACATGTATGCTTTTTGCAAGGAAAATGGAGACAGAACAAGAGTACACTTGACAAATACTTGATATGATTATTGAAGAAACCACCTGACTGATATAAATGTGACATAACAGACAATTTCTCTAAAGTTGTTTTCGCTTGTCTCTCAGGACATAAATTTCAGTCAGAGTGGTATTAATATTTGTTTTCCGTCCACAGTGAATTTTTCAGATTAAAAAAAAAAAAACTACACACGCGCACATGTGCACACACACACACATAAGCACAAACACATGCACGCACGCACACACACACACACAAGCGCATGCGTGCACACACACGCGGGCACACACATGCACACACACACGCACGCACACACACAGACTTGCAAGGATAATGGTGAAATGGTTTTTGACTGTTGTCATTTTTTACGTAAACTTGGATGTTGCTTTTAATGTGGTGTTAGCCCTGATATGGCTCTAGTAGTCAGCTGATCTTTAAGCAATATGAACCTGAACTTAAACAGTAAACTGTAATACTGATTGTTGTATGTGGTGACTATGAAATGCTTTTGTATTTCATACAAGCTTTCATTTGCCAGTTCTGAGCAGAGAGAGCCGCTTTTCTCTCCCCTCTTTCATGTTGTTTTTGTTTTTGTCTTTTGTTTTGTTTGTTTGTTTTGAGGGGAGGGGGATTGGGGGAAAATGGAGGGTTTTAAGATGTTAGAAATGTGTCATAAAGAAAGGCTAAGAAAAGCTTGGAATTTTAGGCCGCACTTATGGAAACCTTCCAAGATGCAGCTTGAGCTTAGAGAACAATTATTGTCTATGGAAATGGTTTTCAGCCTGTGTTAAAGTGAACACTATGTTGCACATAACTGGCACCCTGAAAGGAGTTGGGTTGTCACTTATCTAGTTTTTCATGAAGCTTTTAACTTCAGAATTACTGAGTGACGTATTCATTTTTTAAATAAACACAACTTGGAAATGATGGTATTTAAAGAATTCATTCATGAAAGAATATTTTTGAGATTTTATCATTTGTAAATTATTAACTTTTTCTTTTTTACAAGAATGTAACAGACCTTTTTTCCTATGAAGAATTGTTAATTATTTATTTATCATTTCAGCCACTTTAGAAGTAGTTTGCTGAAATTGATGAGAATAGAATGTATTTAATGATAAACTTTATGTGGTTCTGTATTTAATGATAAACTTTATGTGGTTCTGTATTTAATGATAAACTTTATGTGGTTCTATCAGTGTATAAATTATAATACAAAAAACTTAGCATCAGATGTTATGTTGGTGTACATTAGAATTTTTTTTCTTTTGTACCATAGTTATCTTCCCACAACAGAATTGTTTTTTGTGTTTTTACTTGTATGTGGGATGTTCATGAATACTTTTAGTTACTTGTATGTCAGATGGAAGAAATATTCATGAATACTTTTTGTTACTTGTATGTTGGATGGAAGGAATATTCATGAATACTTTTAATTATGTGAATCACACATTATCTTTGTATTTGATTATAGAAAAAGCATGGCAAATGATATAGCCTATTAATTGTTTTTCTTCCATCTTCAGGAGCATCGCAGCATTTGCAGGAATGTGCGATGGAGCAGAGCCAGAACAAGCAGCATCAGCAGACGAAACAACAATCAATGCAATGGACACAGTAAGTAACTTTGTTCTGATTGATGAATGGTAGAGGCTTGCTCAGAATCTGTTCCAGTAGCTCCTAGTTAGCTTTCGACCCAGGAGGTTAAACAAGATTGTATCTAATATGGATTTAAATTGTATCAAGTTTTGAGCAAAGTTTGATATCATCATCTTGCGTCCAGCTGCATGGCGTTGGCTGTCATGGCCTTCAATAGGAATCTATCCCTTGTCGCTGCAAGTACATCTCCCACCCTCTCTGTTCTCAGCCACCCTGCAAAGTCCATCCGATATTTTCTCCCTGGGTCTACCTGGTGTTCTCTTTTGATCCAAAAATGCATATAGTTAACAGGGATATGAAAATCAGATTTAGCACATTAATGGTATTTTTGGATTATAGTGTACTACTGGTAACACAAAGCATACCTCTTCCCCAAACCCAAATTTGTTAATTTTTTTTTTTTAAAGATTTGAGTTTATCCATGCACCCATTGGAAATCAGATACGAAGGAAGATCAGCCATAGACAACACACATGGCTTAGTAACGGTGACACTGAGTGTAAATAAATATTGTGAGGTACAAGGTAGATGCATATGACATGTACATAACTTGTTGTATTGAACAAATTTTATGCTAGTTCTGTTTTCTTAGCCTTTGTGTTTTACCATAACAATTTAATATTAAAACTGATGGTCTGCTACTGCGTTCTAGTGAAAAGTAATAATCCTGCTCACTATGTCTATCTCCTTCATCCAGTGTATGTGTGTCTACTCCCCCCACCCCATCAAAGTTGTGTATTACAAAATGCATTTTAGCCAACTGATTTTGTGAAATTGAAATAGTTGTTTCTTTAATTTGGTACAAGTTGGAAATGAAAAACAAGGTTCAAAACAAGCACACAAAAAAGAAAGGAAGAAAAAAGAAAAAGAACTTTAGCTTGTGAAAGGATTTTTTATAAGAACTGCAGAAGAGAGTGTCACATAGGGAGGCATGTATATGATTTTGAGTGTACTTGAGTTTTGACTTTGGGACCAAATGATTTTTATGTTTGTTTGTTTGTTTCAGTTACACAAATTCAATTACGACATCCCAAAGGCACTGCAAGCTCTTGTCAAATGTCCTGCCATGAAACCCATCGATAAGAAGTTGGGGGAAGAAGATTCAGTAAGTACCATTAGTAGAATGAGTAGTATTGTTTATAGAGAGAGGGGCTCATTTTTCATGCAGAAAATATTCCATTGTGATCACAAAAAAGCTACAGCGAAATAAAAACCAATCCAATCCAATCCAGCTGTAGTTGTTAAAGGACAAGTTTGCTGATTGTCACCATAATGTCAGTGTTGACAATCCAAACATAATCAGCAAATTCTCAGTGTTATCAGTCCAAACAAGATCAGCAGAAGAAGACGGCAATGAGAATTTTAGTTTGCAATTGTGTCGTTGCAAAACAATGAGCCATAGCTTTCAGCAGCATTCCGTTTGTTGTTTCATGCCATTGTATTGCAGTGAATTGTATTGTCTTGTTCCACGCCGTTCCGTAGTTTGCTTCAAACCAATGCTTTGAATGTCTGACAACATTGTGTGCTGACACTGGTTTAAAAAGAAAAAGGGGAGAAAAAGTGGTGATGAAGCATCAAAATGGAAATGGACATGGCATTATCATTGGCAGTGTTATGGACATTCACGGCGCATCTGAATCGCCGGTTTGCCACAAAGCTTCGCAGTGTCATCTTGTGTCCTGTGCTTTGCACTGACGCCATTGACCGGATATGATGTCATATCATGCGTTGGTCTTTGACACTCAGAATGAGAAGGCTTTACCACTGCGAAATGAGTGCAGTGTCGAAGCGTCCATGGTTTCTGTTTCATTCAGAAAATATTTAGGTGGTAGTTGTGTTTCTTAAAGTGCTGAAAAAAATTATTAGTTCTTGCTTTTATCCCGGCCAGTAAAAAATCTTCTGAAAAAAATTATTAGTTCTTGCTTTTATCCCAACCAGTAAAAAATCTTCAAGTCATTAGTTTGAATATTATTTTATTTGCACGCATTCAGAGTACTTCAAGTCTTTTGTTGTTTTGTTTGTTTGTTGTTTTGTTTTGTTTTTTGACTAAAGGGTTGCCAGCTGTTGTACTTCCATTATAGTGACAAGCTTGCTAATGGAACATGAGTGTCTGATTTGACATGAAACTAATTATTGGTGTGATATGGAACACAGAATGGGTCTGACATAACCACAGTGGCGGTTTGACACAGAACACCATGTTAGTTTGACTTAGAAGACAGGGTTGGTTTGACACAGAACACCATGTCAGTTTGACTGAAAACACAGTGTCGGTTTGACATAGAACACAGTGTTGGTTCAACATGGAACACAGTGCTGGTTAAAAGTAGAACATAGTCTGACTTGAACACAGTACTGATTTGACGTGGAACAAATGGTGGGTTAACAAGAGGTTACAGAAAGCCACATTTGTGTGATTTTATATTGCATACACATGCACACATATTCACTAACACCACAGGTTCATGTACACACACATACACGTACACACACACATTTACATATTTGAATTGTTAATTTGGTTATTTCAGTATACTGTAAAACAGTCTCTTTTGGGATGAATTGTTTCCTAGATCATCAATGTTAGAGCCACTGCAGGGTCGTCTGATACAGCTGTGACTTATTTGGAGAGAACTCTTCTGAATGGAGAATAAATTTTATCAGATTTTAATTCAGAACTTCCAGAACAGGATAGGAATACAGTACAGAGTGGGCAGATCACAGAGTAATGGCAGACCAAAGAAATTTGAAAATTATGATGTGTCCTTTATGTAATTGTGATTTTAATTGTGATTTCACATAGAAGCCTTTTTAGCTTCGAGTTTTAAGTTTTGTTTGAAATATGGTTTGAGATACCAATACAGTAATTGCAGGTAATTTTGTTCTGCATGTCAGTGCAATGGTGAAATGTGCTATGTTGTTTTTGTTTGTTTTTTGGGGTTTTGTTCGCAAATTCTACTTTGAACGTTGAAGAAGTATTATAGTAATTTGAAATGCAGTGCTTAAAAATGTCAGCATATGCTGATGCAGGAAATGATTCAAAACTTTCTAAAAATGTAGTTTGCTGACGTGACTTTTTTTTTTTTTTAGTTTGAACACAATGGTCTTGTTTTTTTCTTTGAGTAAAATGTTTAAATTTGAAGTTAACATAATTCAAGGATGTATATGCAGATGTGCAGTTCATTGTTATTCACATGTTCGTTTATGGCTTAAAAATTGGAGTGATATTTTGTGGGTTTTGTGTGCGTTTTCACTGCATTTACCACTTAACTTCTCTACCAGAAAATTTCTAGACCTGAAAATTTTGAATTCTGCGTCACTTTGTGTATTCCTTAAACCCAAGCCAAAACTTTTGTTCCATTATCTGTCACAAATGGTTGGTTGGCTGTTTGTCAGATGTCTTCAGATGTTACATGACTTCGAACGCCTCTTGTATCATGAGCAAACTTCACCGGTCTGTCAACTCCAAATTTCTCAAATAGAACAAAAATCTTTTTCTTTTTTAAATCATGACTTTAATGACAGCAATATTTGCGTTGCTGATTTTTCTGCTGTGTAAGGACAGTGTTTGCATCTGTCATTATCTCCATGTATATTAACCTTATTTATTTGTATGTTTGTTTGTTTAGTTATGTTTATCTGTTTATTCGTTTATGTAATACTAATAGTATATTTCAGTTTGTTTATGCATTTATTCATTCAGTTATGTATCCATTTGTTTATTTATTTTATTTTGTTATTTATCGGTTTATTCATTCAATAAAACTTCTGTATTTAGGTTAGTTTGTTGATATATTGTTACTGTATTTAAGTTTATATATGTATTTATTCATTCACTTATTTATCCATTTGTTCATGCTGTGTTTTACAAGGGCTTTTCCTTATGAACTCTTATTTACCTTAACTGACGTGGTGCTTTCCATGATAAGTTAGTTTTGTGGCACTTTAATGCTAATGTCAGTGTCAGTTGTCTTAAAATGATACCTTTCAGCTTTTAACTTAAAATTTAAGGACTCGCATGCGCTGACTTGTGCGTGCCATACAACGGAAGAGGATTCAGACTAATTATGGCTATGCCATAAGCCTGGGGTACAAGCCTTTAGCACTAATAAGGTCTTCAGATTCTTACGTATCAGTTTGACACGCTATTTTCTCTGTCCTCTCCTGTCTGTTGTTGAAATGGAATTTATATTGTAGTGAATTTCCTCTTCATCAGTTATATCCATTCAGGCCCTGAAAAAATCGCTGTGATAATTTAAAAATGTTAAAGTGACGTATCACATACTCAAAATATTAAACCGAAAATTCTGTGGAAATCCTCTGGCCCAAATGAAACATTAAAATAAAAACAAACAGTAATGTGCGCTATGTTAATAGCAGTTGACATGGCTGAACAGAAATTGCTATTCAAATAAACAAAACTCTCCATGATAATTTAGAAGGTGTGCCTAGAATATTTTTGTGAATCTTTCTGTGTCAAAGTGACATTGTTACCAGTCCAAATTATGAAACTGGAATTTCTATGGAAACCCTCTGCGCTGAATGAAACATTGAAAACGATCATGTGCAGTATGCAAATAGCAGTTGTCACAGCTGCACCTACTCAGATTACTGCATTAGTGTCAGGTGATCTAAATTCTGGAGAGTACTTGGCCATGTGAAATTCAAACATGAAAGGGTTCATCTGTTGTTTTGACATTCACTCCCCAAGTGTTCTGTTGATCTTGCATGCTTAATGAGCCAGTAGTTTATCTCTTGAATAGCCTGCTCTCATGTTTTCCTGCGTGAATATAGGCTAGATGTGTGTTGTGGGTGGGGGGTGGGGAGGTTGGTTGTTTTGTGGAGTGAATGTGTTAGTTTTGTGACTAAGTCTTGTAATTTTTTTTTTAGTAATGATGATATTTTGTTACTTGAAAAATGTACAATGTCAAACATGTAAAATGGCAAACATGATCATAACTGTCTTCTATTTGTAATAATCTTGTGTTGTTTCTCATTCAGTGCCCTATAAAACTGCATGATACGGATATACTTTTTCTTTATTCAGAATGTCCAGTCGTATAATTTGTGTTTTTTTTCAGTGGAAATGGTTTTGATATTCAAGGATCTTGTTGACCTCCATTGGGAACTGTAGAAATTATTTTTTAAATGTTTTTTTTTTCCTCTCCGCTTTGGTCATCTTTTGGCAGAATTCTGTTTACCACTGTTCAGTGCCTGCCTATTTCAGGTTCCGCATTTTTCATATCAGTAGTATGTTTTGTAATGGATTTTGGATTTCAGAAACCTCGGGCTACCGATGTAATTGTGTATGTGTTACGTAAGAGTTGATAAAAAAAAAAATCATTGGAATTTCTGTAGGCCTATACTTTTTGTGCTCAGTAAAGACAGTATTGTAATTTGTGTCCAGTTTGTTATTAAGAGCTTTGTATTCATTTCTTGTCTAGTTCGTTGTTTAGGTGTTGTATTTTGTTTTCTGCTTATTTCGGGATTGTGTGTGCGTGCGTGGGTGCATGTTTGTATGCACACGGGCATGCTTTTGTGTGTGTGTGTGTGTGCACGTGCACTTTTGGTGACGGCTTCATGTTCAGTATGACTATCAAGAGTAGTGGTTTCACTTAATGAAGCGTGCAAACAAATTGCCTTGTTATGAGTAGACAGTTTTTACGAGGGCATAACAAATGGCCGTTTCATGCAAATACAGTGGCACTGGCACACACAATTCATCAACCTAAAGAGCTTGGTGGAAGAAGAAACCGTGAGATCAGGTTTGTGTGTAAATAATCCTGAAAGCTTTTGAAGAACACCAGAAGGGTATACATCTGTTAAAATCAGAAGAGAGGGGGGAAATTGAAGCCCCCATAGTGCCTGCAACCTCTGTGTTCGAGAAGTTTCTCTCAGCCCCCGAAAATAAGCATTAAGACCAGGTGGAAAGAAGAAGCGCTTGCTGTATTTTCCCGTCTGCCTTTGTGCAGCGCTTTGCCTCCCCTGGCAGGGCTGTTTTGTGGAGGGAGGAAAGATTAGCCCTGCGGAGCAGACGACAAAAGCAGAGCAATGAAAAGATTGAAGGCTGCGGTCATGACACCCCTGAGAGAGGCGGGCTTTGGTCGGGAGCTGAGGGAAGGGAGATTAACTCCCTTCTTTGTGGGATGTTGTCAACTTAACTTACACATTAGATGGAAGGAGGGTCAGGGGGAGTGAAGCGAATACATTAAGAGAGGGAGTAGGGTATAGACATCGGATGGAAGGAGAGGAAATGAGGAGTGGAGTTTTCAACATTGGATGGAGTGAAGGAATGGGGGTGTTACATTGGATAGAGTTGGATGGAAAAGACAAGGGGTCGGGGTGGGAGCTCCTACATGGGAGGAGAAAAGAGTGGGGAGTGTATTCTTCCACATTAGATGGATAATTGGGACCGGAGCTTCCACATTTGATCAGGAGAGTGGAGCTTACACATTGGATCAGGAGACTCAGAGTGGTGGAGCTTACACTGTTACAGTTAACACATTAGATGGACAAGGAAGTAGAGCTGTGTACATTCATTAGTTGGATTAAGACAGTGGAAGTTACACATTTAATTGGGAGTAGGGGGAGTTGGAGCTTATACATAAGATCAGGTGGAGTAGGGCTTACACATTGGATCAGGGGAGTGGAGGTTACACATTGGATCAGGGGGAATGGAGCTTACACATTTGATAGAGAGGGGAGTGGAGTGTACATATTGAGTGGAGTGGGAAGTGAAGCAATCACATTGGATACAAGGGAGTGGTATATAGGCATTGAGTGTAGTAGGGAACAGAACTTAAAACATCGAGTGTTGCAGGGAATGGGGCTTCAAAGATGGAATGGAGTATAGAGGGGAGCTTGTATACCTTGGATCAGGTGAAGTGGAGCTGACTTGAATGAAATGGGGATTGGAACATACTGAATGGAGTACAGAGTGTTTCGTGGGGGATTTATTTCTTTTTCTATTACATTTGCTTCATATTGAGATCTTTTATGTGTGTCATTTATGGCATCATGGAGAGCATCATGCAAGTTATCAGCTGCAGCAGGTTGGAACAGGAGTTCCCCAGAAAACCTCTAATGATTAGGATCAGATGTATTTGCAAGTGGCATAGCTGTAGTGTGTTCATTCTTTTGGGTTACCAGTCCTTTTTCTATCTACAATCTGCTGTTGAGTGGAGTGAGGATTATATCCCAGCATTTCAGTCTGCAGTTTATTTTCTGTTTAGAACTTTGTCTGATATAATGATGTATTGATGCAAGGATTAAAAGACAGTTGCTCTATACCCTGCCTGTTTATTTTTTGTACTTGTGCTCCTCCCCTTCCCTTCTCCGTGCCCCCCCCCCCCCCCCCCCCCCAGATTATGTTTCATTCTTTGGAGTAAAATGTGTATTTGTTTTCGTCTGCTGAATGACATTGTACCCTGCAAAGAAAAATGAGAAGTCGGAGAAGGGAAAAACATTTGATGGCATGTGTACTGTAGTGGTGTTCTTTTCATAATGGGGGTGGGAGTACTTACCTAAAAATGATAGCTGTTTTACAGGCTTGCAAAATACAAGATTATCGTTTGAAATTAGCACAAAGCCAAAACGAACCAACGGACAACAACAACAAAAGACGGGAAGAAAGGAGAGAAAAAAAAATAAAAGAAAGAAGACGTGTTAATATGCATGGGGTCAGATCTATCTCTCTCTCTCTCTCTCTCTCTCTCTCTCTCTCTCTCTCTCTCTCTCTCTCTCTCTCTCTCTCTCTCTCTCTCTCTCTCTCTCTTGACTCCCTCTCTCTCTTTCTCTCTTTTTTCCTCTTTTTCTCTCATTCATATTCTCTGATATGCACGCACACACACACCCAAGGACATCTTGATAAACTGTTAACTGGTGTTATAAGCTCTGTTAGTTTTATTGTTGTTGTAGGGGAGGGTGTGGAATTTTAGATCCAACTTCTCAGACGTATTCATCAAATTGTGGTCGGAGCTAAAATTGTCATGAAATGCTCTTTTTTCAAGGACGGATATGTGGTACAGTTATATTTCTTGTGGTTGAGCAGACATGAAATTTCCTCTGTGGCTTTCCAGCTCTCGTTACTTTCTCTTCCTGTTCTTGTGGTTAATTCCTTGTTAAGCATCCTCATATTCACCGGCCTCGCTGATTTTTTGTTCAACTGAACGAGATCAGGTGGATAGATAATTGCGGGCGGCATTGATCAGGTGAATGTTTGTGATGAGAATGAGGTAATGCTCTTCATGGAGAGCAAACAGTGGGATGACAGACAACTCGGCCTGTGTGTTGACATTGTGCTCCATTGGCTTGCTCAAGTGTGCGTTTTCTGGCTGCACGTTGTTTCCCCCCCAACTGATCTGACTGGCTGCAACCTCCAGTTCCTCTTGTTTGCATACACATATCTGGTGCCTGGTATCTTGTTTGTGTTGGTGGGGAACATCGGAGGGTGTGTTTGTTGTTCTTTGTGAAAGGGTTGTCTGTCCCCTGTATCACGGTATTGATTTGTGTCACCTTGTTTATTGTGTCTCTTCCACTCTCTCTGTGTCTTTGTCTGTCTGTCTGTCTCTCTTTTCCCTCTCCCTCCCTCCCTCCCTCCCTCCCTCTCTCTCTCTCTCTCTCTCCTCTCTCTCTCTCTCTCTCCTCTCTCTCTTTCTCTCTATTTATATAAAACTTTTTAATGCGTTATAATGGGAGATTGATTGAGCAAGGGTTTTTTCCCCTATGCGTTTAATTAGGGATGAGGGAGGAAATGCACATGTGTCTCTGTATTTGCATACACTTGTACTGTGTGCGCTCGTGTCACTGTGTCGCTGAATATGAGCATATTTTTCCCACACTATGTGAGTACATTTATAAAACAAGGAACTTTTTTAAAATCTTTTTGATGCACAGAGTGCAAATAGGTTGAGAACTTATAAACAGCAGGAACACCGATTGATCAAATCGATCTCCCCTCCCCCCTCTAATACCCAAATATTAATTTGATCAATCGATGTTCCTGTTGTTTATATTTCTTATTTCTGTTGATTTGTTTCGTCAAGGGAAGGGTGTATCAGTGAAAATATGTATACATATTGATCTGAGTGTTCTTTTTATATCATTAGTGGAATCATGTTTTATTATTTTAAAAGCAACAATATACACACATGCATACACCAACACACACTTCATAACAGTGTATCTATGGATTCAGTCCAGATATGTCCAAAAACCTGAATCTTCTGAGTAGGTGTTACAGAAGTAGTAATGGGCTCATTGATCAAGCATCACTTACATGTTATTGTAAACATCTGAACAGTCCTCTGAGGTGTTGTGCGCCGTGCCAGAAAGATGCAATACAAACGTGGGACTGGTGTAAACCTGTGTGAAGTTTGATATGCAGAATTTTAGGCCCTGCTAGCTCAGTTGTCAGACCACCATTCTGATAACGCGGGGGTTGTGGGTTCGATCCTCAGGAGTGCCACTTTCTAGGGAGAAGAGTGGCAGAATGGTTCAGACGTTCACCTGCCAATGACTAAACTCGAGGTTCCAGGGTTTACTGGAGGCCTCGTTTTCTGTCCTCAGTTTGACCAGAAAAGCGAACTGAATGTCTAGTCCTTTGGAAGGGGATGAAAAACGAGTCGGACCTGTGTGCCTTCTGGCTGCACACGCTAAAGATCCCATGGCAGTTGAAAATCATGAAAAGCAGGGCATTGCTCACCTGCCTTACTATAAAACATTGGAGAGATGGGTTGAATTCCCAGGTCCCATCCCATGAAGAACTGTTAGCTTTCTTGCCTTTCTGAAGTCTTGGTTAAAAAAAATGTGAACATGAATTTGAAACGAGGGAGAGGGGATGGGCGCCGCCCTCGTGGTGCTGGCCACGGGAAAAGTTGAGGTCTCTGCAACCTCACTCCGCTACAACCTCAGGGTTATGGAACTATCTAGCTAGGACCTCAGGACCTGGCCAGCTCATGAGTTTATGTGCAGGCTTAAGGCTTGTGCCATGATCATTCTGGATCTTCTCCATCACATGGCACTTGTGACATTAGTGCATATGGAATTAATTCCAAGCACGGAGACGTCATCTTCAGAAATTGAAACTGAAACTGATTGTTACAGAATTAGTAGTGGACTCATTGTTACAGAATTAGTAGTGGACTCATTGATCAAGCATCACTTATATGTTACTGTAAGAATCTTAACAGTCTTCTGAACGTTCCACTGTTGTCATGGGAGTATGGGGAAAAGACCGTGTCATAGTCACGAATCCTATTAGCAGCAGATAGCATGCAAAGCCAGGTATCTCTTGTGGCAAGCCAGGTATCTGTATGAAGACAATTAAAACCCTTTCACTCCCCCGGCATACCCTAACCTTTTCACTCCCCGCACCTTAGCAACCCTTCATCCAGGAAGCAGGGATAGGGTGACGGGAGTTGAAAAGGTTAACGTGGTACGGCGATTAAGGGTGCCATCTCGCATCAGGCGTCTCATCAGAGCAGCGGTCGGTGTGATTTGATATGATGACACGCTGGTCATGCTACTGTGGGCAGTCGCGTGGGGGGGGGGGGGGGGGGGGATGATGGTGGTGGTTGGTAACGAAGGCGAAAGGAAAAGTGATGGACGGCGTTGTGTATTAAGTGGTTTGCTGCTTCACTTGTGTTGTTGGTGTAACTGGTAACGTTGACATGTGTGATCTGTCTGAAGAGGGGAAATCTTAATTTTATTAAGGGCTGCTTGAACTTCGATAACTCTGCCCCCCCCCCCCCCCAACACACGCACGCACTAACGCACGCTCTCTCTTTGTCTCTGCTCTCTCTCTCTCTCTCTCTCTCTGCCTCTCTTTTTTGTCTGCCCCCCCCCTCTCTCTCTCTCTCTCTCTCTCCCCCCCCCCCCAAGATAATTTTCGATAACATCCCAGTATACACACATCTCTCTCTCTCTCTCTCTCTCCACCTCCCCCCCCCCCCCCCCTGCTCATTTTCAGCTTTCACTTCCATTCCTTTTCTCTGTCTTTTCCCGTTCAAAGTGCCATTCTAGTACGATTCACGGCAAGGGGGGGGGGGGGGGGGGGGGCTATTGTCATGATGTTTATCTGTCAGTGATGCATTTTATGTGCACCGAAAGCTTAAAAATAAAGGGATATCTAAAGCAAATGTGGTCAGTTTGGACTATCTTAATAAAAGTGTGGGCATTGCGTGCTCAGCAGTGCAGGAGCAAAGTCCCAGTGTTTACTGCCCTGGTACATGTTTGTTTTATTGTCTGGTCACCTGCAGCTTCCGATAACATAGAAATGTGCTGTCTGTAAACGGAGAGCTTCAGGGGACTTAGGCCGTCTTTGTTTGAAAATGGGAGATCCTCTTTTGCTGTCGTCGTTTGAAATGGGAACAGCCTATCGGGAAGGGGGAGGGGGGGGGTGTATCAGAACAGGTTTGTGTAAACTGCCAATTTAGGATCAGCCAGATCAGGTTTGTCAGTGGGGGGTGGGGATGGACTGTGGTGCTGGTTTAGTTGTCTTGGGCTTATCCGTAGGCGTTGTTGAACAGCAGGCGTATCTGAGTGTCATCAATCTGGCTCTCCGGTCTTTATAGGGACAGTGATTGGGGGGGGGGGGGGGGACTGGTGTTGTTTGATCAGCTTGTCCTGACAGTAGTGAAGTAGTATGTCAGCCGAGACTGATTAGGTCTCTCGGCTATGCGGCAGAGAGCCTCACGGAGTAGACATGAGCAAGCCAGGACAGATATAGTCTCCTGTTCTTTGCTCACACATGAATTGCATGGGGATATAGCTCAGTGGTAGAGCAATTCGACTGCAGATTGAGAGGTCCCCGGTTCGAACTCGGGTGTCCCCTGACTTTTAGAAGCCCAGTTAGCTCAGTCAGTTGAGCATGGGACTCTTAATCCCAGGGTCGTGGGTTCGAGCCCCACACTGGGTGTGTTTTTTGTCTCTGTAGCGCAGTGAATAGCGTGCTGGACTTCTAATCCAGAGGTCACAGGTTCAAATCCCACTGGGGGATGTAATTTTAAATTATTAAGAAACTATTGTCTTCATCTGGTTGATAGACAGCTGAACATTTGGGCATTGATGGGGGGCGTCTGTCATGTGAGACGAGTTTATACAGAATAGCTAGTTGTGTTGTGATTCAGACCTTTAGTTATTTATTTATTTTATTTATTTACCTTTTATGTATGTTCCTTTTTTGAAGGTGCTGAATGTTTTGATTTATGTTTATTTTGTTTTGTGTTTATAGACATAGCACACAATCTTGACAGTAGTGACACAGAGCTGTCTTGAGCCTGTGTTGGTCCTCCGTTAATTTGTTGATTTGTCACGGTTGACCTGTGTCGATTTCATGGGATAAAACCATAGAGGTAGGCTGATAAAATACCAGTATAAAATATAGACTAGGTGAAACATAGTTTAGGTAGGGCCTCAGGACCTGGCCAGCTCATGGGTTTATGTGCAGGCTTAAGGCTTGTGCCATGATAACCACACGCATGGCACCTGTGACGTTAGTGCCTATGGAATTCGATCCGAGCACGGAGACATCTTTGAGAAACTGAAACTGAATTGTATGTACACCCTTTTGAGTTTGTTACGTAACCAGGTTGCCTGTGAGTGTTCAGTGACATCATCCCCCCTTGAAAATACCATTTTGCTTAATGCGTTGATTTAGATTTACTTCTGTTTTGTGTTTATAGAGATAGCGCACAATCTTGAAAGTAATGTTTTGAATTATATTTATTTTTGTGTTTATAGGGACAGCGCATAATCTTGACAGTATTGACATGGAGCTTAATGTTTTGATTTATGTTTATTTTGTTTTGTGTTTATAGACATGGCACACAATCTTGACATAGTGACACAGAGCTGTCTTGAGCCAGTGTTGGTCCTCCGTTAATTTGGTGATTTGTCACGGTTGACGCGTGTCGATTTCATGTGGATAAAACCAGTAATTAGTATCGTTGTGTTTGTGTGAGACAGAGTGAGTATAGTTATTGTGAGTACTGTGTGAAACAGTCAGTAATTAGTATATTGTGAGCACTGTATGAGATGAGTCAGTAATTAGTATATTGAGAGCACTGTCAAGTATAGTCTTCGAGTACAAACGTGAAAAGTGTGTCGGTGATCTAACTGTTTTCACGAATTCTTGAAATACTGGCCAAAGAGCATTGTTGTGGGCCTGGAGGGGGGGGGGGGGGGGGGGGGCAAGTGTTGAGTTTGGATATACACGTACATGTATACTCAGGTGCAAGACTGCACACTTTAATTGTTGGTATATTTTGTGGAAACATGCTGTTTTTCGAGTTCCATATATTCTGTGTACTCAGTATAATTAAAGAGTCCGCTGAAAAAAAAAACCACGTTTTGTTTATATCAATATCATCAGGAGACTTTTATCCTGTGCCTGTTTTATTTTTCTTGATGTTTTGTATACACGCATAAAAGAAACAACCTCAGAATGGCTTGGTGTTTTTCGTTTTTTCTCTCTCTCTCGCTCCCTCTTCTGCACACATCCGTGATTGCAGCAAAAATTAAATGCACATCATTCAGGCTTAAACTCCTTTCTCAGACGTTTTTGACAGTTTTACCAGAACAGTGAAAGTGCTTCATGTTGTGGTAGCATCGATTTTTTTGCAACTCGACTCCCCGCCATTTTCTACCCCCTGCCCATCAGAGCCAAATGGGAGAGAGAGGGTGGCGAGGTTTTATAGGGAGAAGAGATGTAAGCGTTGAAAGGCCCGAGAGTTACAGAAACTTTAGTGGGGGAGGGGGGGGGAGGTGGCTTGTGTGTGCTGGCGTGCAGCTGCTGTTGTTTGTCAGGGGGGTTGGTGGCTTTGATGCCCACGGTGCATGCACCCTGCTCTGCTCCTCTCATCTGTCCCGGGTGTCGGGTTGTTGTCGTGTGTATGTGTGTGTGTGTGTGTGTGTGTTGGTTGGTTGGTTGGTTGGTTGGTTGGTTGGTTGGTTTGCCAGCCAGTGATACACCAGTATTATGATGTAGCAGTACGACAGAGCCTGTTTGTGTGTGTGTTGTGTGTGTGTGTGTGTGTGTGTGTGTGTGTGTGTGTGTGTGTGTGTTTGGTTGGTTTGCCAGCCTGTGATACACCAGTATTATGATGTAGCAGTACGACAGAGCCTGTGGTGTGTGTGTGTTGTGTTTGTGATTGCCACCTGTGATACACCAGTATTATGATGTGCATACGACAGAGCCCTGTGTGTGGTTTTGTGTGTGTGTGTGTGTTTTGGTTGGTTTGCCAGCCTGTGATACACCAGTATTATGATGTAGCAGTACGACAGAGCCCTGTGGTGTGGTGTGTGTTGTTGGTTCGCTGTGATACACATATATGTGTACAGTACGACAGGCCTGTGTGTGTGTTTTGGTTGATTTGCCAGCCTGTGATACACCAGTATTATGATGTAGCAGTACGACAGAGCCCTGTGTGTGTGGTGTGTGTGTGTTTTGGTTGTTTGCACCTGTGATAACAGTTTATGATGTAGCAGTACGACAGAGCTCTGTGTGTGTGGTGTGTGTGTTGGTTGGTTTGCCAGCCTGTGATACACCAGTATTATGATGTAGCAGTACGACAGAGCCTGTGTGTGTGGTGTGTGTGTGTGTGTGTGTGTGTGTGTGTGTGTGTGTGTGTGTGAGTGATACCAACATGTAGGATGGAGTTGTTTGGTTTACCATATGTAGCTAGCAATGCATGCGAGTGTTCACGGGCTCAAGACACAAATTTGCAGACGACATGCATTTAAAGATGTGGTTATTGACAAAAAATATTTTTCCAAGAGCTTTTTGGTGTTTGTCCTTCATTCGTTATTCGTGGCAGCTGGTGTTCGTATATGTAGCTGAGCAAGCTATCGTTCGCAGGCTCAGGATAGAAAGGCTGCGGAAGACATATGTTTAAAATTGAATATATTGAATGTAAATATTTTTCAAAGGAGATTTTTGATTTTATAATTCAGCCTTTATAAGTGGCAACTCTTAACTGTTGTTCGCGTAAACATGTACGTTTCTATGCATGCAAGTCTTCGCAATTGAAGCCTTAGATGTTACCAGTGTGTATAGCTTATACGTGGGTATAAGGTTTATGCCATGACAATGTTGGATCTTGCTCATCACATGGCATCTGTGGCGTCGGTGCATGTAGAATTTATTCCATACACAGAACCGCCATGTCAAGAAAACTGAAAGAGAAACTGAAACAGGCTCAAGACAGATGGTTGCAGAAGGTGTGCATTTGAAACTGAGTTTGTTGAACATTTTCAAAGAGAGTTTTGTGTTTGTACTTAATCTTTTATGAGTGAAAACCTATAACTGTTGTTATTTTGAGGATTCAGGTTGCTTATTCAAAAACGAAATTGTTAACAAGATTATGTTGAGATAGCTATTCACTGTCTGTGCTATAACGTCACTGCACACGTTCTGGAAATTCTGTGCTGGAAATTTCCTCTTTTCTGTCATTCGGTTTGTTTCTCTGTTACTCCTTTGCTTTCTGTTGTGTCGTCCTATCATTTTCTGTCATGCTGGCCCATTGACCTATGTGTTTTTTTCATAAAGGCTTCCATGCTTTTTCTCTTAGGATTTATATTTGGGCACGTATATTGACTACATTTTTGGCTCGATGAAAATGCATGCATAAACTTTTCTGTCTGTAAACAGAATTACATCAAATTGAGTTTTTGTTTTGAAGGAATTGCGGTCAGTTTTCAAAGAAGAAGAAGAAAAGAACCTGTTCCGCCAGTTTCACTTTTCCATGTTTTCGTTGACACCGTATTTTGTATCTTTTAACGGAAGTAGCTGTATCTTCTCTTCTGGCATGTCCACAAGTCTTTTCTCAGAATCTTTCACTGGCTGCTGAGTTGAAATTTTGCAAGTTAATAATGAAGGCAATCCAGTGACACCCATCAAGGGGCAAATTAAGAAGAAATGGAGGTGGCATTGGTTAAACAAAACAGGTGATGATGGCAATGAATATCGCGTATGGTGCAAGAAGATGAACATGGCGGGATTGTATTTCAGTATTGTTTGTTTGAAGAGATCAGCTAGGAGCAAATGGAAAAAAGAAACTTGGATACCATGCAGATCACCCAGAGCATAAGAAAAGTTTATAGGTGAATTGATGATTTTCTGCCATATTTACCAAAGTATTTCATCAATTAATGGAGAAATAAACGGGAAGACTCTTCCTGTCTATCCCATTTACTCTTCCTGTCTATTAATTGTATATAATATGCTCTCTATAATTTTCCATTGCTTTTATTCTTTCTCCCCATTTATAGCTGTGGCGTGTGTGTGTGTGCGTACGTGCGTATGTGTCGGTTTTAGCGCTTAGATTTGATTTTATCAAGATTTTGCGCTATATAAATAAAATGTTGTTGTTGTAATTGATTAAATATTTTGGTAAATATGGTAGAAAACTGTAAATTCATATATAAGCACACCCCACCTCCCCCCAGCAGGAACCCACTTACTGTACCTGTGGGGGTATAGCAGCCACTGTCCTGCAATTAAGTCTTTTCAATGCAGGAGAGTCGACCAAAATGCCAAGAAAATCCATTTCTTCCAGAGGGCTTCGCTCCCCCCCCCCCCCCTCGGCTCCCCAACAGGGCTCTGTCCCTGTACCCCCCCTTCCCCTAGGGCCTATACTGGCCTCTAGACCCTGCCTTCATTTCAGAAGTTTCACCCATGGAAATGTGATGTGCAAAAGCAGGTTTAGATAGTATAGGCCAGTTTTTATTATATTTAATCCTTTGACTCCTGCACCCTATCCACCAACTGCAAAAAGCTAACCCTTTAACTCCTTCACTCTGTCCACCAGCTTCCTGTGTGAAGCTAGTGGATAGGGTGAGGGAGTCAAAGGGTTAAGTTTTTGTTTTGCTAGCATGATAGACAATGCAGTGGGCAAGGTGTGGGAGTCAAAGGGTTAAAGTGTAGTTTATGCGTTTAGATTTGCTGTCAAACCCCCTGGTGATAAATTGGACCCAGTGGTCAACGCCAGGGGCACATTCTTGGGTTATACGTGCAGGTGCATTTATGTGTACCTAATTTTCTTTTCCATTTTTTTTTCTCAGAGTCAAAGAGGTGTTGCAATGGTGATAGCCCTGATATGGCTCCACGCAGCCGGCTGGGCTTTACACAAAAATAATAATGATACCAACACTAACAACATGGAACATGTTAAAAACTGAAGGTTTTAACAGTTAGGCAAGTGCCTGTAGTTCGTGTGGCAGTTCAGGTGTGCACACTGTCGGCCCTGGCAGACTTGCACCTGCCAGCTGTTCACAAGACCCAGTGGGAAATGGAGGAGGCGAAAGGGGGCGGTAGGGTTATGACAGGGGTGAGTTGAGGAAGGGGGAATTCGAACTGACAGACTGATAATACTTTAATAAGTATATAACCGACATGGCAGGGTTCTCTCGCAACCCTCCTGAACAAAAACTGAAAACCGAGACAGTCAGACCATTCTGATGATTTCCCTTTCTTTCCGTTGCCGTTAGTTTGTGCACATTTAAGGCAGGGATGATACATTTATCAGTAAAATCACATCACAATTCATTTTATCCCCGGTGAGATATTTTCATATGTTTGTGTTACTGTGACTCACAGGATCATATTTGAACCATCTGATTTCCCAGTCAGGTCAGAGCTGTGGCCAAAGATTGATGACCCTGTAAAACTGAAGATACATGCTTTGTCTACAGCATGAAGTAAACATATACAAAAGAATGTCTAACCACCCGCCCACCAACTCGTGTGTGTGGAGAGAGAGAGAGAGAGATGGTTGGCTTTGCTTTTTTGTGTTGTGTGCGTGGTTTTTTTTTTTTTTATGATTTTTTTCTTCAAGGAGAGGGTGTCGGTGTCCAGTAGCAGTAGAGTGGTAAGAATGGATGTTCTTTGGTGGGGTGTCAGCAGCAGTGTCTTTGTGCCTCTTAACATGCTGTTGACAAAGGTGAAGTCACCTTGACAGTCCCTAATCCAGTGTTGTGTTTGTTGACGTGTATCTGTTGGCACCTATGTGCAAGTCAAGGTCTTCCCCAGTCCATAACTTTTCGGGCCATCCATTGCTCAATAAAGCAGCAGGCTTTAAAGAATAAATGCTTTGGTGGCAGCTGTGTGTGAAAAGTCATACCATGGCGGCTCTCATGTTAATGGCAGTCATTTTTTTTATACCCTTTTTGAATATATTCTGTATCGGGTTGTATCATTGGATGTTGATCACATGATATGGTTATGGTAATCATAGTGTTAAGTTATTATAGTTATTTATATTACCATAATATTATGAGAATTCGATAGTGATTGCTATGATAATGGGAAATAGTCTTTTGTGTAATCCAATATTATGATAGTTTGATAATGATTGCTACGATAGTGGTAAGCTATGATAGTCATTCATATTGTCATAATATTGTGATAGTTTGATAATGATTGCAGTGATATTGGAAAATTTTGATAGTCATTTATACTTGCCACACTATTATTATAGGCATTAACTGTAGGACAGAGACTGTTATGTAGGTTACACACCAGTCACACATCCTAGACTCATTCGTACCTTTTACAAAATGAAGCACTGTGGTGTATACCATGTGATGAGCTGTTGAGCATCAGACACCTTGATTGCTGGGACTTCTACAGTTACGTATGAGTATGTTGTTCTTTAATTGCAGTTTAGATTTGCAAGGTTTAGGGTGAGCATGGTTTTTAACTGTTGTCTTTTTGTTTTATCTTAACCTGGTTGTCGTTTTTGACGTGGTGTTAGCCCTGATATGGCTCTAGTAGTCAGCTGAGCTGTAAGCAATATAAACCTGAACCTGCTTTATACTTCATTCTCTCCCTTCTTTCTCTCTTTTTTTCACTGTTTCCCCCCACCTCACTCCAGTTTTCCTTTTAGGGCAAGAGAAGGTAGATTCAGACTGACTTGACAAATTACATCATTCATGTATATTATAATATGATCCACTGCTTTAATCTGTTGGATCAGAAATCCTTGTATGTTTATGAAGAACAAAGGGCGTGGATAGTGCAGAGGCAAGGCTACTGTCTTCCATTTTGACTGCAGGGATTTCAGTCTGTCAATTTTTGTTTTGTTTTGTTTTTTTAGCAAAACCACTGGACGACTGGGAATAGGTATATGACCCCTTTCAAAAGGTCTCAATAGTACAAGTTTGATCGAGATGGTTAAATACCGGTACATGTATTCACGGCCACAAGTATGTAGTAAAGCATGTCAGAAAGTAAGTGTTGGTATGATGTAGTCATTGTCACCCTCATCTTTTCTACCTCAGATCATTGTTTACACAGGGTTGATGTGTTTAAGATCCTGTGACAAGCGTGGTGGTCAGGTGGGTTAACATCAGATTTCCAGTTGGAAGGTCCTAGGTTTGATCCACCTTAGCACCTCTGTCTGGCGGGTAGAGGGTGAAGACATTTCTGTCTCTCAGCCAGCCAGTGCCTATAAATCCCTTCGTGTGTATATGCCTGCAGAATATCAGGTATTCGTGTTAAAGATCCTGTAAGTCATGCCCAAGGCTGGATTATAGATACATGAAAGCGCCCAGCATGCTCTTCCATTGAAGACGGAGCATCCAGCTTGCACTGCCATCAAAGACAGAACACCCCAGCATGTGCTGCCATCAAAGACAGAGTATGCTGACTGTGCTGCAAGATACCACCTGTTCAGCATGGGGAAAAGCAGTGTGCATACACGAATCTGAGTATAATTGGAATACTAAAAAAAAATTTAAAAATTAAAAAAACAGAAAGAAAAAGAAAAGATCCTATAGTGTTACCTGTTAATACTAATTTTCTGGTTGTTTTATGGTATTACTGTTACGAAGCTTGTAGCCTTCAGCTTGCTGTGTGAATTAACAAGAGTATGTTGTGTTTTTGTGTGTGTTTCAGAAATTATTTGTGAAGGGCTTGAAGCAGTACGGCAAGAATTTTTTCCAGATCAAGAAGACCTTGCTACCTCGCAGACAAACGGTAAGGCCTAATTGTGGTTTACACGCCATTATCTGACCCGGCCACTGTGGGGCATAAACTTACCCATTCATTGCAAAAACATTCTCTTCTTCACAAGATAGAAAAGACTAACTCTTTGACTCCTGCACCCGATCCACCAACTTGCCTCCCTCACCCTATCCACCAGTTTCCTGCAGGAAGCTGGTGGATAGGGTGAGGGAGTCAAAAAGTTAAGTTTTTGCTTTGCTCGCATGGTTGGCAAAGCAGATGCTGGTGGACAGGGTGGGGGAGTCAAAAGGGGTTTTAATATCTTTCTTTTGAAATATTGTGGCATGAAAATGAAACCAAATTATGTATTTTTGATGTGATGGATTGGCTGGTCTAAATTTTTTCCTTCAGCTTTGACACGACTAGACAGGAAAGTTGTCATTGCCACTGGCAATTTGCGCACATGCACATTCTCTTGCACCTGCATGTATTTTCTGCAGATAGGAACATGCATTAAAAAAAAAAACCTGGATCCCTTTCCAACCTTTTTCTGTGGCAGCCAGCCAGCTTCAAGAGGGATAAATCAATATTTCACTGGAAATTTGTCACCAGTACGTTTAGTTGAATTTCTTTATGATTTACTGGACTTTCTTTAAAGCCCTGGCAGCCAATTCAGCCTCTGGTAAGTAGATGGGCATGCTGTTCTTTTGTCATTGCTCACACACGAGTATGCACACATATGCGCGCGCACACACACACACATACACACACACACACACACACACACACACACACACACACACACACACACACACACACACACCACACACACACACACACACACGTCACAGAAAATAATTGAGCTTAATAACACAAGTCATAACTGCTTTATTTCAGAATGTTGCTGTTGATTTATCATTTATCTGTTTTTGAAACTTGATATATAATAAAAGACAGGCTAGAATGTTCAGATAGCTGCAGTTTTACTATATATGATGCTGTGTTATATCTTGTGTCTTAAGTTACTTCTGAAAACATTGCAGAGAAGCGATGCTCATTCTCAAATCAATTGCAGATAAATTGGACTCTCGCAGACTGAGTCTGTTTATATATCCCCTCCAGGCCTTGCAGATATGATGCCAGGAAAGTCCATAGCCTGTCCAGTGAAGTCATTTTTTTCTGATTGAAGTGGATTATTTGCTGGAGTAGATAACAAAATGATGTGAGTTTACACATTCAAGCACAGACAAACCACTTGCGTCTCTGCTGACATCAGTATAAGAAAAAAACACGAATGAGTAACTTTTGTGTGCTGACATTATTAAGAAAAGAAAAGTATGTTGGTATGGTCATTCTTTTGACATACTTGTGCTGAAGAGACTATTGCACTTTTAACATGGATTTAATATAGAGAATTCAACTTATCCCCTTTTGAAACCACTTGTATGCTATAATGTTTCTTTGTTCACACTGTTGTCCTCTTTCTCTCCCTTGCTCCCACCATTCTGTCTCTCTCGGTGAGTCTCTCTCTCTCTCTCTCTCTCTCTCTCTCTCTCACACACACACACACACACACACACACACACACACACACACACACACACACACACACACACACACACACACACACACACACACACACACACACGCTGCCCTTGCAGCAGCAGCCAGCAGCATCTGGTGTTTTATGGAGCAGCTAATGGCATCTGGTAACATGTTTGATTTTTATTCCACTTCACAAGAGCAGTCAGCCATGCAGGCGATTTGTGGAAACGATAACGTGCCATAACCAAAACCTTTCATGGCCATTGAGTCCGCGCATTTGTCAAACTGGTGTGTCATCTGGGTTTTGAGGGGACAGACAACGGTGTGCATTGCACGTTTGCGTGGCAGGGGGGGGGAGGCTTTGGCGAGAGAAGGAGGTGGGAAAGGGTGGTGGTAGTGGGGAATTATGAACGATGCAATTAATGTTGTAAAAGAACTTGTCAGCAATCAATAATTCCAGGTCCTAGCACTTTTTTCCAGCTTGGTTGGGGGGTGATAAATGTGATCTTGTCTCGTGTTGCTTTTCTTTCAGTCTTTTGGCGTTTGTTGTCGTGTTTGTCTCCTCTTAGCCACCCCCACACCCCACCGCTTTGTGTGTGTATGTTTGTGTGTGTGTGTGTGTGTCTCACTCACTCTCCCTCTCTCTGTCTCTCACTCTCTCTCCCTCTCTCTCTCTCTCCCCCCTCTCTCTCTCACTCACTCTCCCTCCCTCTCTCTCTCTCTCTCTCTCTCTCTCTCTCTCTCTCTCTCTCTCTCCTCTCGGCACCACCCCCCATCTTGTGAGTGCCCGCACTTTAACACTCATGAACACGAGCGTGGAAATGCATGCAAAAGAGACCCATGGACTCTTTCATTCCTCGCTTTTCTGTAGGGGAAGAGTGTTGGGGATGGCTCCTTGTCTTATTTTTATTTTGGTGGGAGGGCTGGGTAATTTTATTGTGGGAATTGTGCAGGGAGTTGATGGCTGCCCGAGATTACGTAATGAAATTTGGGCTTCAAGAAAATGAGCTATTCCATTGCAGGGTAAGAAAGAAAGGGAGGAAAATGGCCGACATGTCTCTTTTTGTAGATTAGATGCATGCAGCGCACGTGTTGCGAGCATTTTGGAACATGCCTTGTCAAGTTTCTCTTTTTGTGTCTGTGTGTGTGTCGTGTGTGGGTGTGGGTGTCTTTGTGAGCGATTTGCCAGTCGGGTGTGTGTGTGTGTGCGTGTAAATGATTGCTTGTCTCGTACAATTAATGTGGCCGATCAGGAGGAGTGCATTCTGTTTTGTGTGTTTTCATATTATTTGGTTTGGAGTTATTTTATTGTGGTTTTATTCGTTTTCTTTTGTTTTGTTTTATTGAATTTAATTGTGTATTTTATACGTATTTTTGAACAAATACTTAAGTCAGGAAGTGACTACAGAGGACTGTGTAAAAAAGCAGACAGTTCCATATGTGCTCTACCCAGATCTGCCAGCAGTTATCTAGCAGATTCCATGGGCCTGCTCAAAACCCAGAGCTTTTAGCATGGTCTTGAGTTGGGGGGGGGGGGGGGTTTACAATAAGCTGACACAACCAGAATGATGTGAGCCGACACTACCAGAATGGTGTGAGCTGACACCACCAGAATGATGTGAGCTGAGACAACAGACTAATGTTAGCAACACCACCCGAATGATTTAAGCTGACACCACCAGAAAGATGCAAGCTGATACCACCAGAACATTGTATACATGAAAGATGGACAAGTAAACAGGCCAGCTTTTTAATGTTACAAGCTGGGATTGAGCTCGAAATGTGAGAATTTGAATCCACTGCTGTATCAAAAGGACCAACCAGCCTGCGAAAAACTGTGGCCCTTAGGATTAAACTTGCAACTGTGTTAAGAACATGGCACTCTAACAACTAAGCTAACGGGCCTGTCAAGAAAAAAGTCACCACGTGAGGGTTGAACTCACAACTTCTGCATTACAAACATGGCACTCAAATAGCTAGGTTAATGGGTCACCAAAATGAAGTACCCCCGTGGGGATGCTGGGAGCTCTTTCAGTATAAATAGTACCCCCATCTGGAAAAGATGTTCTAGAAGTTTCCTCGTTTCTGTCACTGTTGCGTTTTGTCATTTCTTTCTATCATTTTCTGCCTTGCAGGTCCATTCACCTGTGTGCATTCAATAAAGTCTTACATATTTTCTCTTAGGATTGATAATTGGGTAAACGTGTTAAGTGCATTTTTTGCTGTAGGGAAGTGTGATTTGCAGAAAGCAAGTTTAGGTAATTTAGGCCCGTTTTTGTACGTTTTAGTTTCCTTAGATATGTTTACTTTTTGCATTCAGGTACATTTTTTAAAATCCGCTGTGTGGTAAATTGGACGAAGTGGTCAGCACCTGGGGCATATGCATTGACATTTGTACTTAATTTTCTTTTTCTTCTTCTTTCGTCCCGTCCCGTCCCCCCCCCCCCCCCCCCCCCCCCCCTGTTGAAGTATTGCGTATGTTTTGAAACGGTTATAGCCCCAATGTGGCTCTACAGTTAGCGGAATTTTAAACAAAAAGAACAATAACTAACCAAAAAACAAAAAAACAAAAAAGTGCCCCCCCCCCCCCCCCCCGGGCTGAACGCACACCCCCTGTGTTACTAGCTAACAGGCTGCTGTAAAAGCCAGGGTCCATCCGAAGATTAACCCTTTGATTCCTGCACTCTATCCATCAACTGCAAAAGCTTAACCCTTTGACTCCCTCACCCTATCCAACAGCTTCCTGACAGAAGCTGGTTGGGAGTCGTAGGGTTAAAAAGTTTTTGCTTTGCTGCTAGCATGATTGACAGTGAGGGATGCTGGTGGATAGGGTGCGGGATTGTAAACGAAAACCACAACCGCATTAAGAGCAAGATGCTCTTGACAGCTGGGGTTATGGGCCCAGGGAGTTGAGGAAGTCAATTCCATAACAACAGACGGTATGCGTATCGCGTAGTTCTCTTTTCTTCTTCTTCGGTTTTTTTTTTTTTTTTCCCAAGCGGGGTTATGGCACTGTCTGACTCAAAACTTTACACAGCCATTAGAGGTATGGAAGCGAATGAAACTGGGGAGATGGACTGCGGGAGGGGTGAGGGGGTGGAGTGTCAGACATTGAGAATGGATGTGTCAGACAATTAGGATCTGAGAATGGGCCGGGCGTGATCTCCCACCCTGATGGTCACACTGTCGCCTGACGGACGATCACACCGCCGGGTGTTGGACTAATGGCATCTGCCTTTGCCTTTGAAATCATTTACAGACAGCCTGCCTGTGGTAGACAGGGTCCTTCCACCCCTACCCCCTACCCCTCCTCCCCCCTGTTTATTTGCTTGCTGTCTTAAGTTTTTGGTGTATATATATGTTCTTTTGTGTAAAACACCTCCTCAACTTCGTAGCTAGATGTTTTTATTGTTATGTTTATTCAGAACTTTTGCATTTTTTGTTTCAAATTTAACTTTGTAAAGTAGGTTTCAGCTACGGCGGATAGGAGAAATTGACCAAACATTGTTGCATTGTGTTTTTTGTTTATACTGTTGGAAAATACAGGTCTCTCTGTCTCTCTCTCTCTCTCTCTCTCTCTCTCTCTCTCTCTCTCTCTCTCTCTCTCTCTCTCTCTCTCTCTACACACACACCACACACACACACACACACACTCACTCACTCACTCACTCACTCACCCTCACTCACTCACTCACACACTCACACACTCTCTCTCACAATCTGTGTGTATGTTTTTGTTAGAGGATGTTAACAGTTTAACAGTATTAATTATCATGATGAGAATCTTCACATAATGACGTTTGAGACTTAACTACTTGTACAGAAACATGAAGACTTTTTCCCCATATGTTACATAATCTATTAAATAAACTATCCTGCTAAAAAAAAAAGGCAATTTACTTTTCACGTCTCCATTTTACGACTTAATCAGCAAATGCACCGGCTCAAGAGTTTGCCCGGTAATCTGCTGGCAGATTGGGATGAAGTGCATTTGGAATTGCAATGAATCCCTCTAGAACAAAGTGTAAAAACGGTGGTGAGTTGTCAGTAGTTCCCCCGGCTGTTCTTTGTCATAATGCTTTGTCTACACCTTTCGTTGCTCTTTGTTAGCCAGACTAATGGGCATTTTATTCACAGCGGCAGTGCAGAAGCACTTTTTGTGGAAGGCCCTCAGACAGACTTGACAGTTATGGAGATGATGTAAGGAGGGGTGTCTTGTCTTGTCTCCTCGAGTTGAATTGGTAATTACAACCGTTCTTGCTTTCGTGGGCTTGCAAAGCACAAAGGGCTGTCATCTGTTTACACAAAGAATGACACGAAGTGATCTGGTACAACGGAGTCAAGACAGCGTTGACAGTTCAAAACAGATGTAAGAAATAACTGGAATAACCGTGCCAGCTTGACAACTTAATGTGTCTGTTTTCCAACAGACAGTTTTCAGATGACAGATGTGGCTGTGGGTATGTGTGTGTGTGTGTGTGTGTATGTGTGTTTGTTGTTTTTTGGTCATGTTGTTCAATTGTGTGTGTGCATGTATGCGTGCAAGTGTGCCTGTGTGCTTGGCAAAGAGAGAGTCACTGGAGTTTATTTTGCTGAAATATTTAAAGCTAAAAGTAAAAGAGCTGTTATGTATTTAATATGTCTTGTGATTGACTGGAGTTTGTTTTACTGAAATATTTAAAACTAAAAGACAGCTGTTATTATATTTGTATGTCTTGTGATTGTAGGCATCATAAACCGTGTTATATTTCAGTGTATCAAGAAATTGTTTTGTTCTGAAACAAAATAACAAAACCCACATCTCGGTTGTTAAAACATTCTAACACTTTCTTCCATTAGTTTTAGATCACATTGAAGGGTCAGCTTTGACAGCGTCAGCCATACTGCTCTAGAAAAAAAATCCATCAGTTGCTCCCAGGGAGAGACATATATGGCGGATTGATGTGTCTTTCAGACGACAAAATTGATCTCTTGAAATTAAGTGAGCTTTGCTTTAGGGAACCAAGTCTGTAGAAAGTGGGTTCTTGTGGTTCGTTTACTCGCAGGCATTTGTCTCTGTGATAATTAGGAAAAGGTTAATCCATGAGCCATAACTTTCTAGAGAAGATTCCATCTTTTGGTGTAGTCCATTAAGAAAAATGTTTTGGTATTATGTTATTTCTGGATAATTTTGTCTATGCCCTATAGGTTGAGAATGTTCTGAGCAGTATTGATGGGTTTCTAATATTACTTGCATTACACAATTTTGGGCTGGAAAACAGTTAATATCAACGGCTGCGTGGATATGTTTGTAATGCACATGTGTTCCATTGCAACAACTGTCCTATTAGGGTAGGGAACATGGTATGTATGTTTTCCAATGTCATGTTTATTCACCTGTGCATGCAAATGCGCGCACACACACGCACACACACACATACACACACACACACACACACACACACACACACACACACACACACACCACACACACACACACACACACACGTATGTACATATAGACAAAGACACGCACATATGCACACATCCCATCATCATCATTATTATCACAATCATCATTTTTCCATCATCATCATTATTGTCAAATTAACGTAAAAACTGTACTGACATATTTAAAAATACATAAAACTCGACTTGGAAATAATTACAACTAACACATCATGAATGAAACCAGACAAACCTACTTGGAATTGTGAAATTGCAAAACGGTTGAAAGTGGACAACAATTCATCAGTTGAAATTTAGAATTTGAGCTGAAGTTTAATACACACACACACACACACACACACACACACACACACACAAACACAACACACACACACACACACACACACACACACACACACACACACCACACACACACACACACACACACACACACACACACACGAAATAATCCGATAGCTAGTCGAAAATTAGAAATACATTAATAGCAAATATATATATGAAAAAAGATTGTGTAATGGTTTGAAATTTCTATTTAAAATGCACACACACACTCACACGTGTGTGTGTGTGTGTGTGTGTGCATGCGTGCACACGCGCACGCATGGTCACAGAAGAATACAGCTGCCTAATCTGGTGTGTATACTAATATCCGGTGGTATGTATCAACAGAATGCCACAGAGTAAGACAATCTTTGGTGTGTGTTTAAGGTAGCGTAACAGAAGTAGTGGTAGTTTTTTTCACGTCTTTTGTCGAAATCCGCCTTATCCCCATGTATTGTTAGGGACTGGGGACTGTGTGAGCCTTGTTCATAGGGTGTTGAAAGTGTTGGAAATAGTGTACGCCAGGGTGGGACGTAATGGCCAGGTAAGGTACGCTGTCACCTTTAGGGGGGGGTTGCTTTGTGTGAAATTTATGCTGTGTGGAGAAAGAAAATTGATACTTTAAGCCATATATTGGGTGGCTGTGCCGCTCTCCGCAGAATTTATAGGGCTTTTCTTTGCCTTATGTGAAGTACAAGAATTTAGCCTGAGTATCAAAGAAGCCGTGGTTAATGTTGTCGGTCGTTTGTTTTCTTTTCAGTTTTGGCTGGCAGATCCCAGCTCTCCTCTCGTTTTGCCTTTTGCCGATAGGTTGATATTCGTTCCTCGTTGTTCCAGGTTTGAGAGTCTCTCTGTAGAGTATTTGAACACACTTGCGATATGAAGCTTAGTGTGTTATTTACTTACCTCCACACACTAACCCCCTTGTAGAAATGGGAAAAGGTTTGGTTCGTTTATCGTGCAGTACTACTCTGTTACAGCTCTATCTCTGTTTCTCTCTCTCTCTCTCTCTCTCTCTCTCTCTCTCTCTCTCTTCTCTCTCTCTCTCTCTCTCTCTCTCTCTCTCTCTCTCTCTCTCTGTCTCTCTGTGAGTGTGATATGTGCCAAAGTATTAGTACAAGTACTTGTGTGACGTCGGGTTTTTTTGTTTGGTTTTTTTTTTCGTTTTTTTTTTTGTTTTGTTTTGTTTGGTTTTTTTGGTTTTGTTTTTTTGTTGTTTTTTTTCATTTTCTTGTTAACATGGAAAGATTGATATGAGAATGATAGCTGCACTATTTCTTATTAAGCAAGGAAGAGAGTTTGCTGTACTTATTTTTAAGTACTGTAAAGAAGCAATTGTGTTTTGTAAAGGAGCTGTGTGAATGATACCAGTTATGTTCAGTTTCTTCAGCAACAGCAACAAAACCTTAAGTCAGTTCTGTAAAGGGAATGATGATAAGGTAGGCAGGCATAAAGAGAAACAAGTTCCGGTTGCTCCTTTTATTTTACTCTGTGTGAGTGCGCGTGCACGCATGCATATGTGTTTGTATATGTGATCGGATTTGTTACTTTTTTTTGAAGGGGGAGGGGGTTCTTCTCCATCTCTTTCTCTCGCCCTTTCTTCTCTCTCCCTCTCTTCTCTTTCCCTGTCCCTCCCCTCCCCTCCCCTTCTCTCTCTCTCACTCCGATGCCTCTTGAAGCGTTCCTGGCAGTGCTCTCAGTGCCTTTCATGTGTTTTATGAGCAGGGCAATGAATTCTTTGACAAGCATTCTGTGATGTTTTGGAGGAGTGCTGAGTTCTCTCTTGATGTTGTGCGCTGTTTGTGTAACTGGCACAAAATGGCGGCCTGTACTCCAGTTGTTGGCAGGGTTTTCGTCAGGAAGTTAAGACTGGGGGTGTCCTGAGGCTTGTCGATTGTGTGCTCTAGCTGCAGTTTCTGTACAGAGGCCCCCAGTCGTTTGGGAGGATTTTGTGGACCCCGAAATAACTGTGAACAGTTTTGTTTTTGGGGTCCTGTTTGTTTGTCGATTGATTGATTGGTTGGTTGGTCTTCCTTCCAGTCCCCTGTTGGTTTTTGTTTAAATTTCGTTCTGTTTGTGTGTATGGGCACGTGTATATAGGTGTGTGTATTTGACATACGTGTGTGTGTGAGAGAGAGTGTGTGTGCGTGCGTGTGTGTGTGTGTGTGTGCGCGTGTGTGTGTGTGTGTGTGTGTGCGTGTGTGTGAATGCTTGTGTTATCCAAAATGTTCAGTATTGCATATGACAAGGGTTATGTTTTCCAAAAGAAAATCTGACTGCAACATTTTTTGCTTTAAGATAAAAATGCAAATTTTGTCACCAGCGTACGTGCATCCACATAAACATACTCATACATACTAAAACTGTATGACTTTTTTTCGACATACCATTTTTGGGAAGAAGTTAACAACAGGAAAGGCATTCCAAACGGCCAGACCTAGTAGGCTTTGATGCAATATAATCCGACACGCTCAGTGATAAATGTAGAGCAAGCCTACATCATCTAATGTACATGCATGATGGTGTGCATGCCTAATTAATAACATGTGTCAGTGGGAGGGCAGACAGGGGGGAGAGGCAGGGGTAGGGGGAGAGGAGACATTGGCTTAGGGGAGAGTTTATGTCATTTCGTTATGTCCAAAGAAGGCTAAAATGAATTTAAGTGCTCATGTGGGGGAATCACGAAACATTGGATTTTGGTTTGGAATGAGCATGTTACAGTTTCAGACGAACACAAATGAAATTATGGCAGGGGTTTATTTTGCATCATGGGGCCAGTTGACATTTAACAGAAAAGAATGGAGGAACCCTGAACAGGGAGAGACATCCTGAGGAAAGCGATGGTCCGTGGTGGGTTGGTAATGAGCAATTAATAGCGGCCTCCATCCCCCCCTACCAGCTGGCCTTTTCCCATGGATGGATGGCATTAGCCCTCATGAATACTTGATGGCCCATGAAACGTGCAGTACACATTTTCAGCCGATGATCAGGTTGAAAAGATACATGAGGTGGCGGGGTCTGTGATTTTACCTGGGTCCAGAGTCAGAGAGCAAGGCACCAAGGGATGCTTTGTTGGAAAGGTTGTGTGAGCCGGGCGGAGCGTTCAGAAACAAATTGATTTTTGTGAAAGACGGGTTGGTGGCAGAGAGGATCTCGAGTACCACGGCATCACATCACGCCTCTAAACGGTGGTCTTTAATTCATTCCCTACTGTATTCTTGTCTTGTTCACAGAAAGCTGAAAGGCTGGAAGGGATCTGGTATCAGTTTCACCGACATTGTCAGGGATGAATTGATACTGCCAAATGTTAAAGGATAAATTGCTTTTTGTGAAAGGAGGAAAACGTGTCAGTTAAACAACGTGATTTGAAATACGAAAGTAGCAGAACAAAGGAAAAAAGAAAGTAGCTGTATTAGACACGTATGTTGAGGAAAACAGGTTAAACAAAGTGGTTTGAAATATGAAAGTAGTAAAACGAAAGGAAAGAAGAAAGTGGCTGTATTAGACAAGTGTGTTGGGGAAAAGAGGTTAGTTAAACAGTGGTTCGAAATATAAAAGTAGTTGAACAAAGGAAAGAAGACAGTGGCTGTGTTAGACAAGTATGTTGGGGGAAAGAGGATAGTTGAACAAAGTAATTTGAAATATGGAAGTAGTAGAACAAAGTAAAGAAGACAGTTGCTGTGTTAGACAAGTATGTGTTAAATATGTGAATCAGTTTTTCATTTTTCTCCATTTTGATTTGGTGCTTGTTGTTTTCTCATTTTCGGGCACTTGTACAGCACTGAGAATGTCAGAATAGACTGAGAATGAGTACACACACACACACACACACACACACACACACACACACACACACACACACACACACACACACACACACACACACACACACACACACACACACACACACACACACACACACACACACACATACATATACACTTCTACTGGCAGGGAACCGCTTAGGTGTTTTGCTAATTTCAAAATTCATGTAACACTTTTCATACTTTTTCTGTTTATCTTGAAACTGCTTCCATACGTAGGCGTCCACTAAGGTATAACACTCATGCAATGAGAGGGAAAGTTGTATATGTTTTGAATCTGGTGAGCTCTTTGCCCCCCGTTTGGCAGCCCTATCAACCATATCATTGTAATGAAAAGAACTATGAGATGGTATCCAGCAGAAAGTAATATCAGTGCCTCTTAAGGATAAACTATTAATCAAGTGAGTAATTTCCAATATCATTTCAGATCTTGTTTGTAATTTTGATAATTCAAGAGCTTGAAGTACAGATTTTGAATCAACGCAAAAAAGTATCTGGGGAATTGTACTAGGAAGATTTATCATATAATTCAAAGCCATTAAGATTGCAAAGAGTTCTGCAGTAAAGACAGATTTATTAAGTCCTATATAGAAAGATTTCTCAATTTTGAGAGCAGGTATTAAAAACGCTGAGCCTGCTTGTCTTTCAATTATTGAACCATCAGTGTAAACTTTCAAGTGATCGGAATAAAAGTCTTCTATATGACATTTAACGTGACTTGCCAGTAAATTGATATTATCTTCTTTTTTTAAGTCAGTGTGGTGTATGTCAAATCGTGCTCTTTGGAGTTCCCAACTGGGTACTGGTGAAAACGAAGGTCTTAAAGTTACAGGACCTGTGTCTAAATCAATTCCAGAGCCTTTCATAACTTCAGCTGTAAATGTTGCAAGCGTGACCTGTGAGGATATTGATTTAGCTCTTTTTGGAAAGTCGGTATCTGATCTTACTTTTGTCTCTGTTTTGATGCTATTTTCTATGGTAGTGTTTCTTAACAGTAGAAGTATACAATCCCTTATGTATAAGTGGAAACTTGATGCTTTCAAAACAAAATACACAAGGAATGTGGTGTGCCTGTGTGGAAAGAAGATTACACATAGTCATATTCTTTCATGCGTTCGGATAAAACGACATATACCTACGCTATCAACAAAGACAGTTTCTGACATATTTGCCTCATCATCCTTAACATATGAATTTGTTGTTAGCCTGTCAAAAAGTCCTATAGCGAATTATCTTTAACGCGCCATTACTTCTCATGTTCAGTGTTATGGTTAGCTAAGTTTACTGTTTCAATCGTTATTTATGATAACGTCATTTGTGAATTTTTCTTTCTTGTCTTGTTTTTCTTGTTCATTTCTTTTTCCTGAAAATTAACCATTTCCAAGTGGGGTTTTTTTTTGTTTTTTTGTTTTTGTTTTTTTGTCTAAAATCACTTTAGTGAATAGACATTAAATCAAAGACCACCATACATATACACACACACTCACTCACTCACTCACTCACACACACACTCACTCACTCTCTCTCGCGCACACACACACACACACACACACACACAGAGAAGGGGGGGGGGGACTTTCACACAAATGCTAATGAAATGACAACATGTACATTGGTTTGTATTTCATTGAGGATCGGATTGACACCGACATTTAAAAGAGAAGAAAGAAACGGTGAGCGTGGGAGATACAGACTATCAGCCCATGTGTAAGAGGCAGTGGTGGTCCCATGTGGATTGATGGTATCGATATATATTATCCCTTTGACTCCCGCGCTCAGACCACAAGCATCCTGTATTGTCAACCTTGCTAGCAAAGTAAAAACTTAACCCTTTGACTTCCTCACCCTGTCTACCAGCTTCCTGCAGGAAGCTGGTGGATTGGGTGAGGAAGTCAAAGGGTGAAGGATTAGCAGCTGATGGATAGGGTGCAGGAGTCAAAGGGATGTAGAGAACAAGACATGCTCTGTGGTTGATGATGACCAAGTGGAAGTGAACTGCATCCCCTACCAGGCGGCATTTTCTCGTGGATTTTCTGGCATTAGCCCCCCATGAATATTTGATGGTCTTGTGAAACATGTGCCACGCATTTTCCGCCGATGATCAGGTTGAAAAGATAGATTAGTCGGCAGGGCGCATGATTTTGCCTGGCTCCAGAGTGTCAGAAATTTCCCAGCAGCAGGCACCAAAGGATGCTTTGTAGCTGTTTTGAGAGGCTACGAGCTGGTGTGATCAGATGTTAGAGAGAAAAAAAGAAGAAAAGGATAGTAAAAAAAAGTATCGATTTTTCAGAGGGAGGGGATGATGGAAGAGGCTTCCCCCACCCTGATCACATGCTTCTTTCTCCCTGGGCATTTTTACTCTCTTTACTGAGAGCTGTGGGAATGGAAGAGATGTGACACCAATTTCACTGATATTGTCCGCGATGAAATAATGCTTCCTAATGTTAGGGTGCTGGCGGTGATAAAAATACCTGGCCTGAAAGGGGAAATTGTAAAAAAAGAACTCATTTGTTTTAATTATAAAGGAACAGAAAAGGAAGGAGAAAAGAAATGAAGACAAAGGAAAGAAGAAGCGAATAAAAGCAATAGCTGTAAATAACAGATGTCAGAGAGAGAGTGTAGGGAAAGATAAGTAATTACCGAGTGTCTGATGGCGATGTCTTTTTTCGGATTTGCCAGTTTTAAATTTGCTGTTTTTGTTTCTATTTTCCACACTTTAAGAATTTAAGTAAACACTCATAATTCACTAATTAGATTGGGAATTGTTTAAACACACATGTTCGCAGGCATTCCACATGCACATCTCTCTCTCTCTCTGTCTGTCTTCTTCTCTCTCTCTCTCTCTCTCTCTCTCCTCTCTCTCTCTCTCTCTCTCTCCTCACACACACACACACACACACACACACACACACACACACACATAGTGACACACACAACACACAAGTGACACACAAAACACACACACAACACACACACACACACACACACCACACACACACACACACACACACACACACACACACACACACACACACACACACACACACACACACACAACACACACACACACATATGAACGCGAAATCCATGAGCACATGGGGACACAAAGTTGAAGAGGAAGTGATAATCCGTGGTGGTTTTATGATGACCCAAGTAGAAATGGACTGCATCCCCCGCCTGCTGGCTGTGTCTCATGGATTGCTGGCATTAGCCCTCTTGAATATTTGATGGCGCATGAAACATGCCTCACACGTTTTTAGCCCGTGATCTGGTTGAAAAGATAGATTAGGTGGCAGGACGCCTGGTTTTGCCAGGCTCCAGAGTCATACAGCTTCCCCAGCGGTAGGCACCGGGGAATGCTTTGTATCTTGCATTGAAAGGCTGCTAGCTGGTGTGATCAGCGGTTGAAAAGGAAAAAGTATGGAAAAACATTCTGAAAATCGATTTTTGAGAGGGAGGGATGATGGGAGGTAATGGGAAAGCGTCTCCACCACAGTGGCCACACATTGCTTGCCCATTCTGTATTTTATCTTCTCTCAGACAGAAAGCTCTGGGAGAATGGGAGTAATCTGACATCGGTGTTATTGATATTGTCAGGGATGAAATAACACTCCTTAATGTCAGTGGTATAAAAAATACCTTTTAGAAAAAAAAGGGGGGAGGTGTGTTAAAAAAGGTATTGGGGATGAAAGAAAACGAACATTCTCAAGGTTTCCCCATAATCCTAATGTTGTTGGGAATGATGCTGTTGAAACACCTACTTTTCTCTTTGAGACTATCATCCAGTTTGTCTCCTTTTCTGTTTTACCTTTTCCAACCCAAATACCCAGTTTGCCTCCTTTTCTGCTTTACCTTCTTCAACCTTGAATAACATCCAGTGCCGATTGAGAGCTGGTGGTTCAGAGGTTGTATGGAGTTTTTATTGAACCAAACACTAACCCTAAGTCGGACCTCTGTCTCTACCGTCTACGCTACCCAGACAAGCATGTTTTCTCTTTTGTGTGTGTATGTGCGTTTGTGTGTGTGTGTGTGTGTGGTGTGTGGTGTGTGCGTGTGCGTGTGTGTGTGCGGTGTGTGTGTCTTCATTGAAGGGCGAATGGTAATTTCACACAGACGAGAAAGAAAAAGACAGGAATTGTGAACATGGGGAGACGCAAGGTTGCCAGCCATGTGTAAAACTGAAACTAGCAGTGGTGGTCTATGGGGGTGTACATGATGACCAGGCAGTGGTGGACTGCATCCCTCCCCTGCCATGCCTGCTGGCTTTCTTCTCACAGATTGCTGGCACTAGCCCCCATGAATATTTGATGGCCCTGTGAAAGATGCCCCACACGTGTTTTGAGCCCGTGATGTGGTTGAAAAGATAGATTAGACTGCAAGTCACATGATTTTGCTTGGCTCCAAAGTCGCAGAGCATCCATAAGTGCAGGCCCCAAGGGAGGCTTTGTAGCTGTTTTGAAAGGGTACTGGCTGATGTGATCAGGGGTTGAAAATGACAAAAGACTGGACGGTCAAGCCATTCTGACAATCTTTTTTTTTTCATGAAAAAGAATACTAGAGAAAACCTAGGATTTGTACTTCTCAGGGTAAGTGGAATAAAGTGGAGAGCATTGAGGATAATGGTAGGCTTTCAGAACAATGAAGATAGATTTTAAATTTTGTCAGAATTTCTTGAGAAAGTGCTGTACACACGCTGTCCTTGAAAAGTGCTAATTTAGGCACTTTTTTGGTCCATATAACCTTGAGCATATTGCCTTATTAACTTCCAGAGTTAAATTTTTGCAAGTTCTCAATAATCCATACTTCTGACCAGAATTTGTTCAAGGTCCACCCATGAATAACTAAGAAAATTTGTTGACACAATTTTGTCGCACGTACGCACACCCACCCACACACATATACATACACACACACACAACACACACACACACAATATATATACACACACACAGAAGCGCGTGCGTGCACACACACACACACAGACACATATATATAAAAATGATGATACACACACACACACACACACACACACACACACACACACACACACACACACACACACACACACACACACCACACACACATGTATCTTCTTGTCAGTGTGAAGTTATCCCTGTTTTTTTTAAAGGGGGATGAAGTAAGGATAGAAAAAAAGTTCAGATTGATTTTTGAGAGGGTGTGAGAGATGGTACAGATTTTTCACCACAGTGTGTAAAGAGTCTTCACCGCAGTGGCAACACACTTCTGTGCTCTGTAAGGACTTTGTGTATTGTTTTTTTAGACAGTGGTGGGAAATCGAAAGATCTGATATCAGTTTTACTGACGTTGTTAGGGGTGACATTTTGTGTTAGGGGGAGGATATTGAAAATATTGAAAGAACCAATTTCTTTTTTCACGAGTTTTTGATTTGGTTGGTAAATTAAAACACATCTGTTGGTATGATTGCCCACATTCAAGCAAACAGGAACCAGAAAAACATGAAAATACAATCAGAATGCGTATTTAATACAAGCAGACAAGACGGGCACCAATTTCAGCTAACTGGCCATTGTCATGCGTAAACACAAGATCACAGAAGAACAAACAACAAATTAAAAAAATATGAGAAAAAGGCTAAAACTTCACTGCGGCTTTGTCCAGTGGGAGAAAAGGATATGTAGAGTATGTGATACAATTCTGCAGTAGTGTTTCCAGATTCTTACTCTTCACAGCTTCATTGCAAAATAGTAATTATCAGAATAGCAAAAAAAATAAGGTAATGATAATAGTAATACAAATAATAATGATGATAATGACAATTAAAGACTCCTTCATGTGATGAAAATATAGCCAACGGTTGCTGAAGGTGAGATCTCCATAACTGCTTATGATCATGGTCTATCAGTTTTAGCCAGTCATAAGGTGCTGTTGCCCCTTTGGCAGTATGGTACTTCAGTTCTGTTGTACTAACTGAGATATGAGTTCTGTTATACTGACTGAGATATGTATGTTGAAGACCAGGGATACTGACCCTAGCGATGTAGTTTTGTGGTATTGTCTTTGAGATTGTTGTTGTAGGCAGATAAATGTGTTTGTTGTCTTGTATTTGTTCACCCCATGCTGTTTTTATTGTATGCAGATAATTGTGGCTGTTTTGTTTCTCTCTGTGCCCCCCCCCCCCCCTTCCCACAAATTTCACAAACATGTTTTACAGGTTTCTCAGTTATACAAAACCTGAATATTACATAACTACATAGTTACCAATATTGATAAACGTTGATGCATTTGCTTCATGCTCTTGGGAAAATTCATTACACTTCATTAATGAACTGATACTGAAGTAAGTATCGGTGCATATTTGTGCAAATTATAAATCATTTGGCCAGTGCATTTATAAACAACACAAACCAATACATTTATAAACAAAGTTGTAAATAAAGAATAAAGATAGCCGAGCAACAAATGATCGATCATTTGCACGCGCGCGTGCGCGCGCGACACACCACACACACACACACACACACACACACACAACACACACACACACACACACACACACACACACACACACACACACACACACACACACACACACACACCACACACACCAACCAGCGCATTCACGCATACAAAGCCGTAAATAAAGAACAGACATAGCCAAGTAGGAGTGAGTGGTAAAAGAATAACAACCAGAGGGCTTTATTGTCCTCCCTGTGTGTAAGTTTGAAGAAGGAATAGACGGGACAAGAAGTGGCGGGGTATAACCAGTTTAGTGCGGCTGGCTGTGCTCTTGTCGTCCTCAAGGGAATCGAGATTAGAGGACTGTAGTCAAGTCAGCCCCTGCAATCAAGTTAATTACCAGCTTCATTTTCTGTTGTGTGTGTGTGTGCGTGTCAAACCTTTGTTGCCACCCATCCAGCCGGCTGCCACCCCCCACCCCATCCCTCCTTTCCCCCAAATGTGTGGCTGGAATCTGTGACAACATCTTCCACTGGAATTGGGCTGTAGTCGAAAAGTGAGGTTTTCCAGTCAGTCTCTCCGTCTTCTCCTCTCTCTCTCTCTCTTTGTGATATACAGAGGAGAGAGAGAGAGAGAGAACAATTGTTATTTACGAGGGTATGAAATATGCAAAGTATGTGCTTGTTTTACGTTCAGCTCCACCCAAAAAGGGTCTACATTACACTATACAGAAAGTTTACATTAGACAATGCAGACATTCCAACAAGACTAGGTATTTGGTCGACAAAAAGTAGATTTGGAGTTTTTTCCAGATAAGCCCAATAAAATTTGTTATCAATTTAGAGTGAGAGAGAGAGATTGGTGTGTGTGTGTGTGTGGTGTGTGTGTGTACATGCGCGCTAGCACTGTTACGTAGTTTCTTCTTTTTTTTTCTGTGCGTGTAAGCGTGTCTCTTCAGATGTACCGGTATGTATTCGCGCGTTATGCACTCGCACATACACATGTTTGCCTCTCTGTATGGCTACGTACTAAAGTGTCGGTCAGATGCAGGGGAAGGGGCAGGAACCCACGGAGATGTAAGGGGAAGTAATTTGCTTGACAGCTTTGTAGTTGGCCACCCGCCTGGTGATGAGGCCGTGAAGCGAACCGGCACAATCGTCCACTTGACCGGCCTGGCCCATCAGACTACCAGGGTGCTCTATTCCTCACACATCCCACGTCTCGCCACCGCACTTACCAAGCCTAGTGAGAGAATTCCACCCAATCACAACCAGACCAGCAGCCCTGGCAGGGGAACCCAATCTTTGCTACACGTTCTCCTTCTCCCTTCCCCAACCCCCTGCCTCTTTTCTCCCCCCCCCCCCCCCGTCCCCCCACGACCTCCAACTGTCAATAGCCGGGTCCCTGCCTCGCCACAAAAACGGATTTGGGGGCCGGCGAATTGAGGGGCAATATTGAGTTAGCCATGCACATGTCAAGGGGGGCGGTGGGCTTCTGCCCCTGCCGTTCAATATCACTGTTGGGTCAGTCTCTTCACGTTTGGGAGCTCAGTCTTCTGTTATGGATCGCTCCCCCCCCCCCCCCCGAACTGTGTATGGGGGGGGGGGGTGTATGTGTGTGGTGGTTGTGGCCACTACTCACTGAGACGAAGTATTATTGATGAATTGCTTGGAACAGTTTTACCAGACGGTTTAGAAGTTGTCTGGGTTGATGTTGGCACATTTGGTATCTGATGAATGTATGGCGTTTCCAGATCTTTTGATAACAAGTTTGGCTGTTCTTCTTTTTTTGTTCCCCCCTCAGAAAATTAACTGGCGTTGTCATCCTCTTCCGCCCCACCCCATGCTTGCGAACTCGCTTTTTTCTCTCCCCTCCACTACCCCCCCCCCCCCCTCCTCGCTGTAACACCATTAATTTTGTCTTATACCTCCAGTATAACTTAGCATAAATAAACATAGCACAGCATACGATGAGAGCATTAACAGCATTATCGGTCTCTGAGAAGATAAACCGTTTTACACTAGATCTATCTCCTTCGCATTCCTTTTTACCTCCCTGGCTTTCAGAGCCGTGAAGGAAATGGTGAATGACAGTGAAGTAACTTGGTTTCTTTATGCCTATTGTGATTGATTGGATCGCTAGAAAAACGCCAACGAGTGCGGTTTCTTTCGTGTTCAGGAAGCCTTTTTGTTGCAGATTGACTTGCGGTGTGCTGGGAGTTGTAGGCTAGTTCTTACAGGTCGGATGATTGCATCATATCAGCATTGGACAGATTTAAGAAAAAAGTAATTTCTTTCCAAATTTGTTCATTTTGATTGGAGATTCATCTGCAGTGGGGTACTTTGGATTCAGAAATTAACCCTTTGACTCCCGTACCCTGCAGGGAGCTGGTGGACAGAGTGAGAGATTCAAAGAGTTAAGTTTTTGTTTCACTGGCATGGTTGACAATACAAGATGCTGGTGGACAGGGTGCAGGGTTAAGGTCCCCTCCTGTTCTGGAACCACAGCGGATTTTGATTTTAGTTAGCAGAGGGTTCCTCTTTCCCGTCATGCTGGCTTGCCCTCAAAACTTATTTCTCCTTCCAGGTCTTTCACCAGTATTTCTTCTGAATTCTCTCTTTTGATCCCCAAAGAGGGAGTATGACTGCCTTTCAGGCGGGATAAAGGACGGTCATACACGCAAAAATCTGCTCCCTTTCAGCTAGGTAAGCAGGTTTGTATGAGCTTAGATAGGGAGTGCTCGCAGGAGCTCTTGCCTGCAAAAGAAGAACAGGTGAATTGTTCACTTAATTCTAAAGCCTGAGGTGTTGTGTGGAGGGTTTGCAGTGTGAGATGTTGTGTGGAAGTTTACGGTGTGATGACGTTTACACATCGTTTTGGTGTAATGGAGAGCCCTGCGTGTTTTGTTTTTTTTCTGGTTCACAGAGATTGACTCACAAGAAAATGTCATTATTTATAGGATTTTGTCGCTTCTTTGCTTGCCTTTTCCACCCAAAAGAAAAATTACGATACATTCGTTTGGAAAATGGAACGAGTTTCTGGATTCTCTGTCTCTCGCTGGTCTGCTGTCTCTCTCTCTCTCTCTCTCTCTCTCTCTCTCTCTCTCTCTCTCTCTCTCTCTCTCTCTCTCTCTCTGCTCCCCCCCTCTCTCTCTCTGCCCCTCTCTCTCCCAATGCCTCTCTGTCTCTCTTTTCTTTCTTTCTCTCTCCCTCTCTCCCTCTCTATCATGCATGCACGCATGGGGGGGGGGGGGGGGGGGAATCCTAGTCGTATCTCATCTCTCACATTACACCAAATTTTTCCCTACTTCCCTTCAGATGTTGGTCTCTTGCCCCTCTTACCTTACCTTACTTCTTCCTGCTTGTTTACCCCTTTTCTCTCTCTCTCTTATCCTCACTTTGCTCACTCATTCAGCAGTAATTAACTTCGAGTTTTGTCCAGCTTTCCACGCCTCACTCCAGCCCAATTGAAACGCTGTTTGCCAGGGCCTTTGAGTGTCTTTGTCGATAACATTACATTCGGTTTCATCTTTTGTGGCGGGCTGTCCTGTGATGATTGCCTGGGCCAGGCCTGGTCTCCTTGGAGACGTGGCTCTATCAAATGAGTTTTTGATCACCGCCTTCAGTTTTGACAGAGTTTTACAAAAATTGCCTGCCACAAGAATGAACATTGACATTTCTGGAATGATCCCGGATCAGGGAGAAGGCGAAAAGACTTCCCAGAACTGTCGCCGGGATCAATTGACGTCAGCGGCTTGTCAAAATATTGAAGGCTTTTTAACGGTTGCACTCAAAACTCCTTGACTCTTCCGTTTCCTCCCCCACCCACCCCTTTTTTTTTTTTTTTTTTTTTTTTTTAAGTATGGGGGGAGTCGAGGGATGTGGTCAAGACCTGAGAAGATTGGACCTGTAGAAATGTTTGATGACTAAAGAATGCAGTTAGGAGGAAAGAAAAAAAAAAGAACAAGGCATTTGTTAGGTAGAAAGAAAAAGAAAAAAAATCAATAACACACAATTTACTAGAAAGGTGAAGAAGGTAATATACGAGTCCAACGAAAGAGAAGAAATGCAAACTTACTTGCTCTGCAGAAAAATGGAGGTGCGTCTTTGACTAGGAAACAGTTGTTGTTGTTTTTTAAGTCCAAATCAGAGCGACTGCCAGTGTTCGAACAAATCAAAACAAAACAAAACAACACAACAAAACACACACACACACACACACACACACACACACACACACACACACACACACACACACACACACACACACACACACACACACACACACACACTCACACACACACTCAATGAAAATAGAATGAGAACACTTTGAATTCACCTAACAACACACACACACACACACACACACAACACACACACACACACCACACACCACACACACATCAATGAAAATAGAATGAGAACACTTTGAATTCACCTAACAACAACACACACACACACACACACACACACACACACACCACACACACACACACACACACACACACACACACACACACACACACACACACACTCAATGAAAATAGAATAACACTTTGAATTCACCTAACAACACACACACACACACACGCACATAACACACACAAACACACACACACACACACACACACACACACACACACACACACACACACACACACACACACACACACACACACACACACACACACCACAATGAAAATAGAATCAGAACACTTTGAATTCACCTAACAAAGACAGGCACACATTTTGTTGTCAACTGGTATTTGTCAGTCGGTTATAAAAGACAGTGAAGAAACAAATCCTCAAAATTTAGGAAAAAGAACAGCTGAACATCCCAATGTTTTGTTGGACAGGAGGAAATGGCTGCTAAGAAATTGTTTAAAAAGTGTTTGTGAATTGTGGCAACTGAGAAGCAAGGGAGACAGATGTAATGATTTGAGGGAAATGAGATGAATTCTACAATGAAAAAATAATCATGCCATATTTTTTTTTATTCTGATGTGGTGAATTCGCAGGTGGTATTGTATTCAAATGTTTATTATCCGCTCTGTGTCCAAAAGAAATCTTTAATCTTTTAACTAAAATATTTTTTAAAAATCAGTAAACTGAACAAAAACAAACAACAACAAAAAACCCTGTATTTTTCTCTTTTAGTTTTAAGATTTGATACTACTGTCATGACAGGTATGTTTTATGGTGTGGCTCAAATAGTAGTGGTTGACGTGTATGATATGGTCAATTGGATAGAAAAATATGAAAGTGAGAGATATGGCTGACAACATAAATGGTTTGTGAATTAGTGTAACAAATTTTTTTTCTTTACATACAGTTTTAATTTCAGCTCTTTGGCTGTTGGATTGGTTTTTTGTTTTTGCCTTTTTTGTTTGGGATTGGGGTTTATTTTTTGTTTTTTGTTTGTTTTCATCTTCCTTTTGGCCCATTAGCTCAGTTGTGAAAGCACCATGTTCAGAACAGAAGTGTTGCGAGTTCATCCATTGTAATTTGTATAGAGCCTTGGACACAAGATCTGATATCTAGAGTTCAACCCCAGCCAGCAACATTAAAACCTGGCCTGTTCGCTATCCATCTCCGTGTTTCCATCTTGTGATGGTGTCAGCTTATTGTTTCATAGACACTCGAGCAAGTTCATTACAGTCTGCTGATTGCCAGTAGTTAGGCTCTGGACCCTCCTAAGAACTAAACAATCATGTTATTTTATATGGCATTATTTCACATTGAAGAATTTAACCTCGCTTCCCTTAGGTCATCATGCTCATCTCCCCTGCTTCCCTGTTACCACAATTCACATAAACTTTATGATTTCATACTAGTAATTTTCTCCTGTTCCTTGAAACACCGTGGAAGTTCTGGTGTGTTTTTTGTTTGTTTTGTTTTTGTTTTGTTTTGTTTTGGTTTTTTTTGGGGGGGGGGGGGGGGGGGGATTGGAGTGTTTTTGTTTAGTTTTTTGTCTTTTGTATACACTTAGCAAAGGCCAGTCGGCAAAAAAATTTGCGTCTGTTGTGTTTAATTAAATAAGCAGTCTCAATTCTATTTTCATGTGTTTCTGGGTTTTAGTTACTGATTTAATTCAGGCTAGGAGAGTCGATTGTGAAATCAACCTGCTTCAAATGAAATTAATGCGCATCAGATGATTTGTTGAGAGAGGAAGGGGGGGGGGGGGTATCGCTAGTGCTTACTTAGTTGATTTTTTCTTTAATAAACTGTGACGTATGAAATTTAGGAGATGAGATTGGGAACTGACCTTCCGCGCTTCCTGTTTTTCGAATAACATGATTTGTTGATGGTCCCTGTGGACTGCCCTCATAACACGCTTCGTTTTGCCCACAGTGCAAGGGAGACAATCTGCTTCAGCTCTGCAAATCTTGATGTGTGTATGACAGACCTCTTTCTTCGGGCTTTTAGGGAGTGGGTGTGTGTGTGTGTCTGTCTGTATGTATGTATGTGTGTAGCTGTGTCTCACTGTGTGTGTGTGTGTCTGTGTGTGTGTGTGTGTTTGTCTGTGTACATACACTATTAGTTGCCAAGTTTATAATTAACTAGCATACTTAGCAAACTCGGTGGGAACAGAAATTATGGACAAACACAGTTCAGTGTTTAATTGATGACTCACCTAACAGAATTCCACCCTGTAAATTCTGGTGAGGTTTTTGGTCTTCATGAATGCATGCAAAGATTGTTAGGTGATTAACAGGTATAATATTTATGAGATGCTGCTGCTGATAGAAATATTCTTGTGTATCAGCAGATAGTGTTACCATTTTCCTAGTAGATGTTTTCTCTGATGCACACATACATATTTTTTATGCAAGTGAACGAGTGCGTGTGTGTGTTGGCAGGTGTCTGTGTGTGTATTATGTGTAGTCCCGTCTTATGTGGGTGTACATGAGTGTGTGTGTGTGTGTGTGTGTGTGTGTGTGTGTGTGCGTGCGTGCATTTGTGTGAGTGTGTGTGTGTGTGAGACATTGGAAGTGGACATTTGATTGTGATTGATTTGTGGGTTTTTTATTAGTGTTATTATTTTTACCATTGTATCATTAAAGTTCATCTGTTTTCATTATAGTGGTAAGGGTTGACATGTGTCTGCCTTTGTCATTCATGCATTTGTGAAACGCTCAGGGCTTTTTTTTTCCTTTTTTTTTTTTCTTTTTATAGACGAGACCCTCTACAGGTAGTAATTGTGGTTGCTGAAAGTGGTAATGGTCCTAGTAGTAGGGGTAGTACTATTTGTGTGTACATATGCTCTCACAGACATATGCACATACGCACACTCGCACTGTCAGAGAACAAATCACATGAAGTCTCCATGAAAACTTAATGCAGGCATCATAGGGCACAGCATGGTAAAATGGGGCCAGTGAGTTGAGATTTACTCCATGAGATGTCAGGAAATATGACACCAGATCTTATGTGCTTTATATTCACAGTGTACGTAACAGAACTCTCTTGATGATAGAGCACACCACAGAATATCACACTATTCACAGTGTGTACAACAGAAAACTCTCGATGATAACACATACCATGGAATAGGTGTGTGATTTGACACAATATCGTAAGACAGCTAAATGCTAGAGTAACAAAAGAATCAGGTTGGTACTTTTTTTTTCCAATTTGTATATCATAGACTTAAAAAGTGAATTGTGAAAACAAACATTAAGAACTTACAAAAGAAGGGATTCTTTCTTTTTTATTCACAACTCGATTTTCTAGTTTCTTTTCTATCAGGCTGATATTGACTGTGGAACAGTTGCCTGCTGTGTTTGCTTGCTTGTTTGCTTTCCTTGCCACACCTCTAACCCCCCCCCCCCCCCCAACTGTCTGCACCCATTCTTAACATGTTTTTTGATATCAGCAACTGTGAACTCATCATTTTTTTGAAAATGTGTATATTTCAGATACAGCAAAGTTTGTTGAGGTTTTCATGTTTAATGAATAAATGTGTAAAGTTTATGTGTAATCATTGCGTCATGGTTCCATAATGAGAAAATGATAATTGGGTCGTGTATATTTTCACAGCATGGGTCACGTGAGCTAAAACAATAACAGTTTGTCAGTATTCATCTGTTCTCTTAGATTATAAGCTCATCAGCTGATTCTTACTAGTTGACAAAAGAAAGTTAATTGTCTTGATGGTATTCCAATTTCCTGTGTAATGATTTGCGTTGAATTTGGATTGAGATTCATAATGCTTTATTAGTTTTTTAAAAAGTATATATACAGTATATATAGCTGCTGTTGGCCACAGTCAAAAACATAATTAAAATTGGAGACGGACAGTCAGATGTGTTAATCTAGTTGTAACAAACTCACAAACTAAAACCAGTCTGTGAGGGGAAAACCTACAGTTTGAGTTGATGTAATGATGGGGATATTCATTTCCAAATGCAGCCATGAAAAGTAACAGATGGTTATTTGCAGAAATCTATGATTTTTGTTATTTGTTTTTTACATCAATTGTATGCAGTTACATGGAGCACTGGTTTCTTTTTTTTTTCTCATCATGGGCCCTTTTTTTTTCTTTTTTTTTTTTTTTTTTTTAAAGCTATGAACTGAAGATGCACGTACTATTCACGCTCTGTTTATACAAAAAGACAGTTTGACATTTTCATTAATCCTTTACAACATGGCATCTTATAAGAGCTTAAGTGGGTTTTCTGTGACCTTTTGTATATCATGTGGAGGTACATGTATGTGAGTGTTCTGTGGGAACATTGATACATGCAACATGCTATTTCAGAAACGTTCATTCATCATCATCTCGTTTCCTCTATGTGTAGTGTGTGCTTTTGTGTGCACCGGGAGTGTCGTTCATAAGCAAACAGGTGCGTGCCTGCGCTTGTGTGTGTGTGTGTGCGTGCGTGTGCGTGTGCGTGTGTGTGTGTGTGTCATTCACCTGCATTTCATTTCTTGTTTGACAATTCTGCAAGAAATAAGTCTATTTAGATTTCTTATGTATACTAATACACAATGACACCATTAAGATCAAGCGATTAACATCAGCAATACTGTTTTGCTAACTTGTATGAATTCATAGTTTTCTTAAGTTGGTGTTATCTCTGACAGTTATCAGTAACGAGTGGTATTAAATAACGAAAGGCAACAGTGCTGTCATGCATGGCTAAGTGAAATGTGGTAACAACATATGATAATATATGACCAGTTGCTGTGGTATAGTGCAACAGACTACTGATTGGAAGGTTGTGGGTTTGAATCACTTATCAGTCCTTTCAAAAATGAGAGTGGGATTTTTCGGCTCCAGAGGGTTCATACCGAGAGTTGAGCATGCTATGGGCTCATTGGGAAGAGTAGGACCACACAATTGAATCTCATCCACTTCACAAATGCATCACTGAGGATGTTGTTTGGATCTTTTGACCAGCAGTGCTTGTGTCTGTATCTCTCAGGCCTGGGTGATGCCAGGATATATTATGATAGTAAGTGAAGAGTACAGCCCTGTCACACAGTTTCAGTCCCAGATGGAACTCCTTTGCATCATGATTATCATCCACATGGTCATCATCAGCATGAGCACAAAGGAAATGTTATTGTGATGATCAAAAAAAAAAAATTTCAGTGAAAATTGTGATAACAGATACTAACATGCACTCCAGTCTCAGTAATAATGTTCCAGTCTCAGTAATAATGTTTGGCAAAGGAACAACAAAGTACACATAGGCTGTTACATGGTTTTACCTTTTTTTTTTTTTTTTAAGATTGTAGTACGTGCCTGTGTATTCAGCTTCACATTATCACTGTCAAAATCTCTTTGTAAACACTCCCATCAAACAACTGGGCTTAAATCGTTGCTGCTTTGAGCTCTGTGTGCAGTGAGCATAATAGGTAAAATTAACATACGTTGTTATTGTTGTAAACTGACTACTCTGCTGCCGGGATGAGGAAAGAGCCTGATGCAGTATGATTTCCTGATTACTTAGTAGTTACTTCTGAGTATAGTTGAGGCAAATCAGCAGGATAAAACAAGGATTGGAAGCCACTTCTTGCTGACTTTTCACTGAGAGCCTGGAGCTTAGTTTTTAATGTGAGTGCACATAATATACACACATGCACACACACATATATACACACACACACACACCACACACACACACACACACACACACACACACACACACACACACACACACAATTGTTTAACCACTTGATCGCTGCTGAACCTCAGGACTTTGAAAGGAAGCAAGTTAATTGAATCATAACAAAAACCACACCTGTTCTCATATAGTATTACAAAGTCCGATCAGATTCATCAACTCTTTAAAACCCCTTTTCAGGCCACATGATTTTGTCAACATTCAGTGACAGTTTGTGTAAATAAATCGTGTTGTTGATCCTCCTTTCTTCATATCGTCTCCTCTGTCTGTCTTCTTCTTCTCTCTCTCTCTCTCTCTCTTCTCTCTCTCTCTCTCTCTCTCTCTCTCTCTTATTCTGGTCTCTTGTTCTGGTTTTGTTCATATCATCCAACTATACCAGTAGGTGTGGTAAAGAGTCATGTATTTACGTATAGATCTAGTGGGTTTCGTTATTGGTGTTTTGTTTTGCGTGTTTTTGTTCTGGATTTTTTTGGTTTGCTTTTGTTGTTGTTTTTCGTTTTGTTTAGTTTTTTGTTTGTATGTGTGTGTGTGTTTTTGTTTGTTTTTCCACGATTTTGTCAGAATGCTGGTGGAATAGTATACATATAGGTTCGTGTTTTTAAAAAAGTGTACTTGTTGCTTCATTCCTACTATAATAAACACATTGACTTGCACACACACACTGTCTTTCAGTCCCAGTCAGTCAGTTTCTGAATTGGTCATCTTGAAAGGAAGTAAGTAGATAAAACAAATGAATAAAGGAAATGGGAACATCTGTCATGGGAAGTAAGCCTGACATGGAAAAAAGTTGCCTCCCTTACTTCCCAAATACGACAAAACAATTTAACATCTTTCATGGGAGGTAAGCCATAACATTAAAAGTTCAAGGGAGATAAGCCATGGCATGATAAAAAAAATTCCTCCCCCTCCTGCCTTGATTTCGGGCATGTAACATGTCTTAGTTGTTAGTCTGAATCTGTCATCATTAAAAACAAACAAATAGATAAACCGAAGAAGCAGTGACATCTTTCAGGGTAGGTAAACCATGACGTGACAAGAAGTAATTGCCCTTTTCCCCTACCGGCTTACACGTACATCCCTCCCTGCATTTATTTTCTGCATCAAGTCGCTGCGGTGGAGCCAAAGGTAATAATTATGAAGTAACGCAACCCTGTCAGGCGTCTGATTCCTTGCTGTGTTCACCAGCCAGTCATAATAATTTCAAAAAGAAAAACCTCCAGAGCCACCGACCGACCACTGCCTTGTCTGTGCTCTTGTCCAGGCACTCACAATGGGCCAGTATGATGATGTACAGCTGTAGCCTGTGTTTTAGCGGAGAGATTTTACTTTGATGTGCGCGTGTGTGTGTGTATGTATAGTCTATCTCTGTGTGTTTGCATGGTTGACTGGGCAGTTGGAAATGCATTGCTATTTAACACCTGCCAAATGGGAGTGAAGGGGGGGGGGGGGGCGTTATTGTGGAAATACATCAAACGTTGGTTGATGAAAAGAACCCAGGATTATTATGGTTAAGCCTTATAGTTATACTCAACCTTTTCCTCGTATGTAACAACATTGTAATAAAGAAGTTGTATAACTGTGGGACAGCTGCACAGATACACCGTCAGCAAATGGCATCTCTTTGCTTTACATGTATTGTGTGATAGTGACCTTGACATTGGCTGATTTTGTTCAAATTTTTGACACAACTGCCCTGCTTTGGGGCTTGTTCAAGAGGGATTCATCACATTGAGACAGTTCCATATGCGCTTCACCCAAATCTGCCAGCAGACTCCCTGAGCCTACGCAAAACCCTTTGCACTGACAAGGTCTTGAAATGGGGAAGGGGAGGAGGGGGATAGAGGCCTGTGAAACACCAAGCTGACACCACCAGAATGATGGAGACATTCAGATGGACAGCAAACAGGCCAGTTTTTAATGTTGCAGGCTGGGATTGAACTCGAGAGATCAGATCTCAGGTCCATGCTTTATCAAATGAACCAACCAGCCGGCATTGGGAATCCTCAACTGCCCATGTAGTAGATTTACAGCAAGTGACATCTCTTCACATCACGACATGTTTTGCATGACTGTGAACTTGAAATGGACAGATCTTGTTCAGACTTGCTCAAGTTTACAATGAAATAATGCTATATAAACATCAAGGATTTGCACATTCCAGGGGCCGGCTGAATTGTCATGAAGCAAGTAGTGAAGGAGGAGGGAAAATTCCATAAGTCATGTACAGTTTGCATAGTAACGGTGTAGAAACTTGCTGACTGGGTATCTTAGAAATATTAACTTGTTACAACTCCTTGATATGCTGAATATAATGCGACCCAAGTACAGTTTTAAGAAAATCGTTGACAAACAAGCGTGATATCGGGTGAAATTTAGGTCAAAGGTATTTTAAGCCGAGTACAGTGACTCACAGATTTTATCATCAGTGAACAAGCGCGCCAAACCATCAGGCAACATGCTGGACCATCTGAAGATCTGCTGACTTCAGTTAGGAAAAGAAAACTTTTTGGCTTGGATTTGTAACAGGATCTAATGGCCTTGTAGATTCTGTCCTTCAGGGAATAGTTGAGGGAGGGAGATGGGAGGAGAAGACAGGTAAAACAATGGACTGAGAATATTGTGGAATGGGCAGAGAACACATCTGCAAAGACCCAGGCTTCGGCACACTACCGACAGAGCTGAAGAAATCTGATGCGGCCCACCCCAGTGCCTCTTCATGGAGTTAAGACAAAGAGGAATAAGAAGGTAGCAACTCCAAAATGGATCATGGTTTTTATTTATTTAAATTATGCATTTATAACTTCTCCACTGAGCTTGTCTCATGGTCCAAATTTGATACAGATCAGGCTGTAAAAAATGACACATTTTTGTTTTTGACGCACGCATGCACGCACACACACGTGCGCACAAACATACACACACACACATGCGAAAATGTTTTTGATACATTTTGTTTTTCACGCATGTGCGTGCGCGCGCGCGCCACACACACACACACACACACACACACACACACACACACACACACACACACACACACACACACACACACACAACACTTGAATAAAAATCTTTGTTTCTCTTTCTTTCTTAAAGACTGAACAGTTAATGGAAGCAATAATTTTCTCAGTATTTGACAGAAACCCATCAAAAAGGCAATGCCAATCATTTTATTGATAGAACAAGATGTCTTCGCTCTTAGTGTCGATTATTCATTTACTAAACATAAATCCAATTTCTCTGATAGTTCTGTGCTCTTTTGTTACAGAAATTTTGATTTGCGTGTCATTATGACCAGAGGAATTCTTTGAAGTCTCCACTTTGATAATTGAGTCATAAAACTTTATTTGCTATTTTGTGTTTGATAAACTTTATTTGTTATTTTGTGTTTAATAAACTTTTATGTCCAATCAAGCACAAACACCTACACACACGCATGCAAACACACACATACACTCACGCTCGCACACATGCACACACGCACGCACACCACACCACACACACACACACACACACACACATTCAAACATACACGCACACATATATATATTTGCTCTCTGTCTCTCTCTCTCTCTCTGTCTCTCGCTCTCTTGTCTTCTTTTCTTATATCTCTCTCTCTAGTCCCTCTCTCTTCCTCTCCCCACTAACTCTTAGATGCGCACGCACGCTCAGTCTATACCTGATATTGCTCAGAATAGATTGGCTATTGTGGTATACCAATCTTTGTTGAATATATCATGGTGTTGGTTGATCCCCTTATATCCGGAGAATAAATAATGAATTTATGTTCTTGTCATCGGGAAGAGGTAGTACGTTCTGAACTGAGACACACAGACAGGATTAATAATTAACTCTTGTGCCCCAATGCTGGTCAAGCATACACAGCTCTGCAGAAAGCTCGGGTCAGTACAAAAATGTCGTTGCTTATCAACAAAAATTTTTAAGTTGGTGAAATGTATGACACACACCATTTGTGTCTTGCAAACCAGAGAGTTGATCACCAGCGCGCTTGTGGTTTTGCCAGTCTCTCCCCATCCATGCCTCTGGCTCTGAAGGCCGCAAGTAGGCCAAAATTGGAAGTAAATGGTGCTGAAAGGGTTACGTTGCCGCAAGCGATTGACCTAGTGAGACTGGACAGTCTGGGAGTGGTAGCCACTACTAGAATTGTGTCAGTGTGGGGACAAGAGCTTGTGATGGTAGTAGGTTTAGACCGTGCGGTAGCCAGGACAGACAGAACTGTGTGTGTCTGCATTCAAAATAAAACCTTTTCTCTCGCATGCAGCACTAAATCTTTTGATTCGTGCTCTTAGGGAAGTTCCTTATTTTGGAAGGAAAATATATGTGCACTGAAAATTTCCATAGGTATTCATGAGCATAAAGAAATAAATAAATAAAAATAGTAGGCTTTCGCTGGTGGGATCACTTTGCCTGAAAACTGAATAAAGGTTTCACTGTGGCATACTTTACCAAAAAGGAAGAAAGTTTCGGTGGGCATACTTTACCCAAAAGTGAAAAAAGGTTTCAGTGGGATACTTTACCAAAAAGTGAATAAGGTTTCACTGGTGGGCATACTTTACCCAAAAAGTGAAGAAAGGTTTCACTGGTGGGCATACTTTACCAAAGTGAAAAAGGTTTCACTGGTGGGCATACTTACCAAAAGTGAAGAAAGGTTTCACTGGTGGGCAATTCACTGGTGGGCATACTTTGCCTGAAAAGTGAAGAAAGGTTTCACTGGTGGGCATACTTTGCCCAAAAACTAAAAAGCACAGAACTGCTGGTGGTATAATTGCGTTGTTGCTCATCTGTGAAGGAGTTAAATTGTTATTAGATCTAGTTGATATGCAAGCCAGATATACAAACCAGAGAAAAAGCATGTTGTTTTTTTCTTTCTCATTAGCCACATATAGTAGCATGGATTGACAGAATCTTTGTGTCTTTTTGTATTGTTGCTTTAACCGTCCTCCACGAGTGTTTAGTCTTGTGATTTGTTCTTGTCAAGAGGCCAACACTGGCAGTCAGGGTATAGGAGAAGTGCGGTGTAAAAGCACAACATTGGTATTATACACACGGTTTTATGGTAGGTAGGACATAAAGGACCTTGGAAGATGTACTAGATGACAGGCAGTTTTTTCCTTGAGATACGGTAATGTCTGTCATAGGTAGAAATAGACGGAGAGAAGATTGGCAATATGTGTTTAGATATATCTAATACCAGGGCTTTTTGTTTTAAGCTGGGCAGTGTAGATTTAAAAACAAATGATAATACTTTGGGGGGTTATCGTGCTACTTAGGAGGTTAAAGAAGAAAAAGGTGGAGGCCGTTGTTGTACAATGAGGAATGCATGCACTCTACCCGTGTCTTTATTTTCCCCTCCCTGTCCCCCAATACTTCCCACCCATCCACTGTGTCTCCACCCTGTCACCAAGCCAGCTAGGGAGGGGGAGGGTGGGACATAGGGTGAAGTGTCTGTCAGTGTGATGTTCTGTTGGCTGGGGCTGTCGGCAGCCATGTTGAATCCCCCCGTCTTGTGCAGCCTGCTAGGTCGGTGGGGGGAGGTTGAAGGGATGAAAGAAAAACCCGGAGAGACAGATTGAGAAGCTGCCTCCTTCTCCGTACCGGCTTTGTGTTGGGCTGGCACGTCGAGCTCTAACTGCTGTCGGCTTGTGTTGCTCCCAGTGCTAAGCGCACGACAAACTACCACTGCTGGCTGTTACTTCATGGTCTGTGGCCGTGCTGCCACACACTACACTGCTACCGTCATCAACAGAATGAACCCACACTTGACAAACACCGCTCCTCCGCCACCACTACTACCGCTAGAAGGGACAGAGAGCTGTAGTACAGCGGTGAAGTAGAGGAAAGAGGAGCTGGCTCGGTGAACGTGCTGCTTGCATAGCAAGTGTGGTGGTGGTGTGTGGCGTTGTGCTGTTGTAGCGAGCAGCCCCTGGCAGAGCCCGGCCAACAGTCACACACACACTCACCCACAACAGACTGTAGTCGTGTGGTTCTTCACCAACATACCATCACAACAACAAAACCGGTGCTAGCCCCTTGTGTGGTGGTAGTGGTGTTGTGTGTGTGTGTGCCAGTCGGTTCACTCTTTCTTGTACTACTACTACACTAGCAACTCGCGTGCCAGTGGGATTGTACACGGGTGTGTGCTGCTTTTTTTGTTGAAGTGGATGTATACGTTCAGGTTTGTGTGCTGGTGACTCCTTCGTTTCGTTGGTTGGATAACCTGTGCAAAGTGTTGGGCTACAGACCCAGACGGACCCGGGGTTGAGCGATCCATCTGGTTGTGTGCGTTGGGTGTATTAGCTCTTTTGACTTAGCTGCCACTACCCACCACACCACCGCTGCCCTTTGGCTGACCTGCTGGATACTTGGGGTTGACGATCTTTATGTCGGAGTGTCTTCTTCACACACAGCCTGACCGTTTTCTGCCCCAGTAGGTGAGATGGAGCTTTGTATGATGTGACGATCGTGTGAGGGAGAGAGTGTGTGTGTGTTGTGTGTAACAGAACGAAGGAGGAATCGGGGTGTGCGGTGCCTAGCTTGCAATGCTTGTGTCAAGGCGCCGCGCTTTGTTTGCGCCGCTTGTATAGCAGGTTTTCGGCCAGCTAGAATATTTGTGCTCTCAGCTCATGGCATTTCACTGACATGGGGTCACAAGTAAACGCCTAACACTCACTAAGACACTGTATTGAGTCAAACGAAACAGGCCCAGTGTTTGTAGACCTTGTCCATGTCTTTTGACGCTGAGAATAATTACAATGAAGGGCAATACGTAGGGTAGGGGCTCGCTACTGCTTACTGGAAGTTACTCTTTTAACTTGCACCTTCCATTTGGTGTTCAGTTTGGTTGAATGGAATACTGTTGTCAAGATTATGGGTAGCCTATAGTGGTAATGAACAGCAGCTTGTCAAACTACCGAAAATGCTTGTTGATACCAGTTTGTATAATGTACAGTGCTGAACAATTACTAGGACTGGAGTTTAAGACTGATCATGTTTGTGAAGGGAATTCAACATTTTTCACTGAACCTGTCATTTCTTCCATGTATAAGTTTATATATGCACATTACCAGATCAGCTGTGACAACTGTGATGGAGGGGAGAAAGTCTAGCACACTGGCACGCGCGCCACACACAACACACACACACACACACACACACACACACACACACAAGCTACCAGGCAACACCCATCCCCATCATCAGCTCCACACACCCTCACCCCATCCATCCCCCATTCCATTTTTCTGTTGCTGCTTTGCTAGATTCTGTTACCTTGATGGCAGTTGCCAAGCAACAGTTAGGGCCACAGTGGGTCAATCAAGTGTCTGCTTTGTGGTAGGTGTTGATGGAGGATTGAGGAAGGCTAAAGGGATGTAAGTGGATTGTCACAATTGGAATGATTGCCTTTCCTGCCACTAATGGCTTTGTCTGCATCTGTTTGCTGCCATTGGCTCCTGTGAGCGTACACTTAATGTCCATGTGGATTAGAGGTGTATGTGTGTGTGTATTTACCATAATGATAGGATTCCTGTTCTCTTTGACAACTTGTCAGAGGAGTGATTGAAAAATGGTCTTTTCTTCTCTTGTCTTCTCTCTCCTGTCTCTCTCCTTCCCCCTCTCTCACCCCCCCCCCCCCTTCTATCTGTCTCTCACTATTTCACTCACACTTTCCTCTTTCTCACTCTACTCTTTCTCACCTCTCTCTCTCTCTCTCTCTCTCTCTCTCTCTCTCCTCTCCCCCCCCCCTCTCTCTCTCTCTCTCCCCCTCTCTCTCTCTCTCTCTCTCTCTCTGCCCCCCCCTCTCTCTCCGTCCCTCCCTCCACCCATCCCCATATCATGCTTGCATGTGCACACATGCATTTGATGACATAGACATTTTGCTCAGTGACAGTTTAATGATGTTTAAAACCCCAAGACGGCTGAACAATTAGATTGTGTCAGAAGCTCCAGGCAAACATAGAAATAATGTGTTATTTACTTATTATGTGATTATAATATGGTACAGTGAATTTGGAATGCTGTCCACATCCTCATTTCAAACTTAAAAATACTATGCAACATAAGATGATTTTGTAATGTGTGATTTATGTTGTAGGTAATCACTTACAGTATGCGTGCAGTCATGGGCATTTTTGTTTTTATCTTCATTACTGTAGTTCATGAAAATTAATATTGTTTAATTAATGATAATGAATTAGTGTTGGACTTATGTTGTACTTACCTTGATCTGTGTGCAGAATTTTTCAGTTCTTAAGTCATAAAAGGAGAAGATGAATAATCTTTCAATGATAATGATCAATAGGCTTTTAAAACCTGGAGAAAGATGGTGCTGCAGCTTGCAGTAAAACAACTTAACCCTTTGACTCCCGCACCCAGCCCGCCAGCTTCCTGCATTGTCAACCATGCTAGCAAACCAAAAATTTAACCCTTTGACTAACGCACCCTGTCTGCCAGCATCCTGCATTGTCAACCATACTAGCAGAGCAAAAACGTAACCCTTTGAAGGAGTCAAAGGGTTGAGTTTCTGCATTTGGTTGATATGCGGGAGTCAAAAGGTTAAAGTACTCAGCCGAGCAGTTTAGATATATCAGATTTTTAAGTAGAGGGTCTGAGTTTGATTCTGCCCAAGTACTACCTGATGGATAAAGAGAGGAGTTTTCTCAGGGGTGAACATGGGTGTAGATCTGTCTGCTGGTTCCTGAATCTTGTGTGTATAAGCACTCAGAACATCAGAAATGCACATCAAAGATCTGTAAGCCATGCCGGTTTTCTGTGACCTATGGAAACATGTAAATAGCAGCAGGCACACACTGAAGTGAGTATGCAGATGATGCAACAACATAATGCATGGACAAACAGCATGCAGAGGACATCAAGAACGTTGTTTTAGCATGCAACACACACCATACACACACACGAACACACCGTACAGCACGAAACGCACGCACGCACAGCACACACGCACCACGCACACACACACACACACACACACCACGACACACACACACACACACACACACACACACACACACACACACACACACACACACACATCTATAGATAGATATGTAGATCTATACATATATACAGATATAGATATTGATATAGATATATAAAGGCAGTTACAGCCTATGAGAAGAAGGGGAGAAGGCTTAGAGTTGGTAAAATATTCATTTTGTTTACAGCCTATGAGAAGAGGGGAGAGGGCTTAGAGTTGGTAAAATATTCATTTTGAATAAACAGGGCTACCTTCCATTACTGGGAACTTGTATGTGTTCTGGATTCACATTGTTCCAGAAATACAGTTAAGTATGTCCGCTGTTCCAGAAAATTTTTAAAATCCAATCACCTTTTTTTTTTATATATATATAAATGTTTGTCATTTTAGAGCACAAGTGCTCTTTCCGCTAAACTGTTCAAAGCTTTCCAACAGTTGCTAAAGTTATTTTGCAAGAATGATGCCATCTTTCCCAACATTGGCTGATGTCACTGTGCAGTAAATGAAAGCACTGCTGATCATTCAGAATCGGCTTCATGAAATCTTGCATGCTTTTCATTAAAATGGTGGCTGATTCTGTCAAGTAATGTCTAGGATGTGTTTGCTAATGTGTTCCTAAAAGTCATGCTGTGTTCTTGATTTCAACCCTTTGACTCCCTCACCCTGTCCACAACTGCAAAAACTTGATGCTTTGACTCCCTCACCCTGTCAACCAGGTTCCTGCAGGAAGCTGGTGTACAGGGTGAGGGAGTTTAAGTGTTAAATTTTGGCTAGCATGTTTGAAAATGCAGGGTGTTGGTGGACAGGGGTGAGAGTCAAAGGGTTAAAAGATCTACCATGTTCCTGAAAATAAAATTTTGGGTTAGGCAGTCCTGCCTGGCTGAGATTTACTGATTGTCGTTTGACATTGAAGGATTAAGACTCACTTCTAGGATCAGGGTGATGAACATAATGAAAGGATATTGGAAGAATGCACAGCAGGACCAAACTCATAGTGACACTGATAGTGATCAGAAGAATAAAAGCAGATCTTCTGGAAGCAGTACCCAATTAGTGACAGCAAATGTCAGAACAACAACAAAATATGGAATTGAAAGTGGGGAAGGGCAGGTTGAGTACAGAACAGTACCTGCTGCTGAGGTGAGCATGGAGGTAAGTTAACCCTTTGAATTCCTGCACCCTGTTCACCAGCATCTTGCGTCACCAGCCTTGCTAACAAAGCAAAAAACCTAACCCTTTGACTCTTTCACCCTATCCACCAGCTTCCTGCAGGATGAGGGAGTCAAAGGGTTAAGTTTTTGCAGTTGGTGAATCCTGTGCGGGGGTCAAAGAGTTAAAGAGATGAACGCACCTCCCCTTCATCCTTTGTGTTCAGTTAGTGAAGTAACATTTAAGTATTCAGAACTTTGTGTAGGCTTAGTGTTGTGTGTATATATGTGTGTGTGTGTACATGTGAATAACAAGCCTCAGTGTGTTTGAAGACTTAGCAAAAGGTCAGAAAAACTGTATTTTGTTTTTTACCTTTGTTTTTTATCCGAGTTCAGTTCTGCCCCCACTGTGCTCAGCCTTTCAACAACCCCAAAAATTATTACTAATAATAAGAAAAATGATAGTATCAATAATTCTTGAAAAATATTGATTTTTATTTTAATTGATTTATTTTTTCATTGATACACATCAAATGTACAGATATTCAGCTTATAAGTTAAGAAGTAAAAAATGAACCAACGTCTGTCCATCTGGATATAATACAATTAACTATTTGTTGGATGAAGTGGAAAGAGTACTCTTAAATAATATTTCGTGTCACGAGAAAATTCTGAATACGGGAGGCAAATGTTATGAAGACAGAAAGCAGTCTGAATACAAAACATTTACATTATATAAATTGTGTCATGAATATGCTATTTTATACTTGTCCAGGTTGTTCTGAAATAAAGAGTTCATATCAGATACCTACAGACAAGTAGTAGATAATTTCTCAGTGGATGTTGAGCGAATCGACGAATGAGGTAGCACAGGACAGTTAGACCAAAGTGCACATTTTTCATTTCTGAGTTTGTGACATTTCATTTCTGAGTTTTTAACTCATTTTAAAATTGTAAAGTTGCTGAGTTGCTGGATTAGAATTTTAGAAAATTAGATGATCTATGATAGATTTGTTTTTAGATTATGTGTAATAGTTTTCTTTTTAGATGCATTTAAACTTCTAATGTAAAACTCTGTGGGTGTGTTTGGTTTGTTGTGTTTTGTTGTTGTTGTTTTTGGGGGGGTGCTTTTATCCTTAAAATGTTGAGAAATTGAAGATTATGTATGGAATGGAAACATGGAAACATTTGTTGTCTCAGTTTTCATCCTATCTATCTAGTTGTAGATATAGGTATGACTGACTGGCTGTGACTTAAGTCAGGTTTTTCTTTGCTGTTTCACAGATAGTAAAATATTCAAGCCATAAATAGATAATCACCACTCCCAAACAGCTAAATTGTTTCTAAAGGCTATTTTGAAAATGCTGTGGAAATTGTCCCTAGAATGTATGTGTTGTGGAAAAAGAAAAGTTGCTTTAGTTTCAGCAGTGACAAAATAAATTTCACAACACAAAGACCAAAAAGAAACATTATTACTTGTCATAAACAAATGAAAATGCAAGGTGTAACAGGTGAACAGTAATGTGGCAGAAGTGCTTTGTTGTGTCAAGTTACATCGATTCTTCCTTTTTTTTTTTCTTTTTTTTTTTTTCTCTCATCTTTCTCTCCTTCATCTCCTTCTCCCTGTTAATGTATCATTGGAAGGTTTTCTTTCTAATTTACATGTTAAGAGAACTCATCAGTTGTATTTAAATGTCTAGTAAGTTGTGCGCTAAATTGTAGTCATATGTATACGGTGTGCAGCTTTCTTGTGGATTTTATTTTTTGTTGTTTTTAACCCATATATCAGTACAATTTTGACTGAACACTGCTGACAATCATAGGCCTTAGGTCATAGCCATGAACATGGCATTTTTTCACAATGAACTGGCAGTCAGTTTGAAGACAGTACAGTACTGTATAAACAGTTGATAAAGAGTTGTTTGTTGAAGTTTCCAGATAACACCGAACAGCAAGAATTTAAAGTTTTTTTTACATTTGAATCATCGTGAAGAACTCAAATGGATGGTAACATGTTGTCGACAAAGAGAGTAACCTCCACGTCTTGCTGAAAATCTTTATTGTGAAAAAAAAGTTGTTCTAAACAGTTCAGTTCACTCTAGTCAAATAGTTGTTTGTGTTGGAGCAAAAAGACAATGAAGGCCATCGAGACCTAATAACATTATTTTGACCTGAGCTGTTGAGGAATTTCAAAGCTGACAAAAGGGTTTGTTTGGGCTACATTCAAGTCAGCTAGCCGGAGGCGTCGTTGATGTGTTTCACACTCTCTGTGCTTTCGTGGCCTGTTCAGTCATGTCGAGTTGTTCAAGTTGTTGCTAGCCAAAAACACGTTTGGCACTCGAGTGGCCTGTGAGGTGTGTGGTAAGATAAAAGGTTCGAGGGCCAGGTGGAAGGGAGGAGGCAGATGAGCAGAATGCATAAAGAAAGGTGAGTGACATTTGCGGAGAGGCAGTGCACAACAACAGCAGTGTTGAATGGTGATGGCCTGCACTCCCCCAAGTCCCTGGCCCCCCCGGCTGTACTGGCTAGCCCTCTAGAGCTCTCCTTCTCCTCTCCCATCGACACCGCTACGTACGTGTGTAGCTGGCCCCTGCTGCCCCCTTCGCTTCACTGCGTCAGTGTCTGCGCACAGCAATGGCACGTCACAAAACTACATCGCCTTTTGGCTGAGCAGTCATTGAAGGAAGGCACGCACGCAGAACGAACGCTTGTAAAGCTTGTCCAATTTAAATTAGCATCACCTCAGGCCACTCCTCCCTCCTCCCCCACATGTGTAGTCCGGGTGGCTTTGTGGGTGAAGTTTCTTCCCTCACCCACCCTCCACCCTGTTACCCCCTCTTTTTAAGATGTTTTTTTTTTTTTTTTAAGGGGGAAAAATGTTGGTTGTAACTTCAAAGGCCGCTTACTGCGCAGCACTGACACTCTAATGGCTACACGTCCACGTCTTTAGAAAAATTGCCAAGATTTCCTTGTGATAGTTCTTACTGTTTCATTTGAAATCGCTTACTTAGTGTTGGATCAAGTTACAGGATGTGTGCAGCAGTCTGTATTTCCTCTCTGCATGTACGCATGCATGTGCATGTGTGTGAAGGAATAGGAGTACAAGTGTGTGTGTGTATGGGGGCGTACTTGTGTGTAGGCGTTCGTGCAAATGCGTTCATGTGTGTGTTTGTGTGCATGCATGCATGCAAGCAGAAATTTGCTCAAGATTTTGTTTGCATATGAGGATCTGTGGTCTAATGATTCAATCCTGACTCTTGCACCCTGTCCACCAACTGCAAAAACTTGACCCTTTGATTCCCTCACCCTATCCACAGCTTCCTGCTGCTGGATAGGGTGAGGGAATCAAAGGGTCACGTTTTTGCTTTGCTAGCACAATTGACAGTGCAGAATGCTGATGGACAGGGTGCGAGAATCAAAGGGTTAAAACGTTGGCATTGGTTGCAAGAAGTCCCTAGTTAAAATAAGAAAGTGATCATGTATTTCTCTCCCCTTCACAGGACCTGCAGTAGTGGACTGGGTCCTAGTCTTTGGATTAAGATGAATAGCTGAGATGTGTATAGCTTGTTCTCAGTATATGGTAAAGAATCTGTAGCATCAAAAGATGCTCTCCCATCAAATTCTCCAAACAAATGGTTTGTTTTGAAATCCCTTGTGCAATGAATTGGATGGAGTGGTCATCGCCACATGATCTCCTAAGACTGTTTGCACGAATGCATTGATATGTGCACTTAATTTTCTTTTCCCCCCCCCCCCCCCCCCCCTTGTTGCAATATTGTGTATGTTTTGAAATGGTTATAGCCCTGATGTGGCTGTACACAGTCGGCTGGGCTTTTAAACAAAAATAACAATAATGATAGGGGAAAAAATGCACACACACACACTTACACACACACACACACACACACACCACACACACACAACACACACACACACACACACACACACACACACACACACACACACACACACACACACACACACACACACACACACAACACACACACACACACACACACACACACACACACACACAACACACACACACACACACACACACACACACACACACACACACACACAAAACACTGATATGGGAAATAAGGATGGTGCTGGATTGAGCAAAGTTTTCTCAGTGGAAAGAGCACCCCAATATTCACACAATACTTGCAGTCTAAATCATTGTGGGATTTCTTGGCTCCAGCCAGCTTCCCACCTGGACTTGAATGTCCTTTGGGCTTGTTATAAAGACTGGGACCACACAGTTGAGTCTCATCCACTCCATGGAGATTTTACAGAGGATGTGTTGTTTAAATCTACCAGCACAGCAGGTGTTTTACGCCTCTCAGGCCTGGTTGATGCCAAGATAATGGTATTATGAAAGGAAGCATAGAGTATAGCCCTGTCACACACTTTCAGTCCTACGTGGAACTTCATAGCATCATGATTGTCCACATCATCATCATCATCTTAGCATTGTGAAAGGTGTCCCATCTTTTGCAGGTGGTGTAGAGTGGAAATAAAGGTGAGCTTAATTGAAACAGTACAATTGTAATCAAAGAAGTTTTAAAAATAAGCCCATAAATGAATACATTTTATGTAGTACATGCTGGAAAACTTGATACTAACATATAGTTAGGAAAAGAGAGATCGTAATTTCTTTTGATTTCAATTGATGAAGTAGTAGGTTGCCTGAGTAAAGATCATGCATCTTTGTGCCTTATGTATGACAAACAGCCCTACCATCCAAATTGTGGTAATGCTGATAGGTTGCCATATTTAACCCTTTTACTCCCGCACCCTGTCCACCAGCATCCTACATTGTCAACCATGCTAGCTAAGCAAAAACTTAAACCTTTCGCTCCCTCACCCTGTCCACCAGCTTCCTGCAACCTTGTACTAGTCATAAGTTGAATTGTAAGGGACAGTTATTGCTCCACCCCACCATCATCAATCGCATCACTCACTTCTCTTTCTCCTTTCGTCTTTCTTTTTTTGTAACCACACTTTATCAAACCCTTGTTTTCTTTATTGAATTGCTGATACTGTAGCACAGCATACTAAGGTATCTTCAAATTTATGTTTCCCAGTAGTGTCCAGTAACTGCTCAAATTCCATCCAGCTTAGTTCATATGTACACTTGTACTTAGTATACATTTTTATCCCCACTAGATATTGGATCATTTTCATTTGGACTCTATGTGACAACATACAGGACTTGGTCAGAATCCATTGATTTAAACATCTGAGGAATGCTTGCTGTGACATTTGTCAGTTGCATGTTTTGCATAATGATGAAATTTTCAAAACATTTGTTTAGCTACACATACGTTTTCTCACCAGTTTCAGTTTTCTCTACATGGAATCATAAGAGTGTGAAAAGGCTTTATAAAGTGTTTAGGTTTTATTTGTTCACTGATTGTGTGCTTTGAGAAAGCTGAAGGGAAAAAATGGCATGAAAAAGTATTAATTTGGTTAATTCTTTGACTCCGTCAACCTATCTGCCAGCATTCTGCATTGTCAGTCATGATAACAAAGCAAAAACATAACCTTTTCATTCTCATCCTGCCCACCAGGTTCCTGGGTGAGGGAGTGAAAGGGTTAAGTTTTTGCAGCTGGCAGATGGGGTACGGGACTGAAGGGGTCAGCAGATTTATTGATATCAAAAGCATTAGTGCATTGTGTCAGCATTTCCAAATTTGAAAAATGTGAATGAAATTAGTTGAAGATAATGGCAGGTACATGGATACAAACATAATGTGTGTTTGTTTAGAAAAACAGCAAAAGAGAGAAAGAAAGAATAAAAGTGGACTTATTATGGGAGTTGGGTTTACCATCTTACCAGAGAAAGCACAAGTCAAACAAGTCTAGTCTTGAGGAGCTCTTCTATAGGTCCCTGTAGTCAAGGTATTTACACACCTCAAGTGTAGATAGATCCCCTTTGAATCCAGGATCAAACCTAAACCTCTTGTTTCCAAGAGGAGTAGGCTTAGTTTGCCGCAAGGCGACCACTCATCTCTCCCTACCTTCTCTCTTCAGTCTCTTGTTATTAAAGGGGAGGGGTTAATATTTGCCGGAGTTGCACCTGCCAGTGTGAATGTGCGGACTGTATTTGATATGCCCCGGCATTGTTCAGCAACACTGGCACCTACTGGCGGGAAACCCTGACGACCTTTCCATCCTGACAGCTATGTGGTTTATGCCAGCGGCTGCTGGGTTACCCTTTCTTGCTTTGACAAACGGCCTGGCCCTTGTGCCAGCAGGCTGACTGTAGCAATCAATAGACCCGAGTGCTGTACAGTTCTTGACCCAGTGGCTGGGCCCAGTTCCCCCTGCTCGCCACTTCACACCTATGAGGCGAAAGACATGTTTTCCCAGTTGCGTGGATAAATCGCCTTTCGTGGGTCTCCAAAGGGGCCCTTCACTGCTTGTTTATGTTCATTTGGAGTTGCTACAACCCTCCTCACAATTGCCCCTATAGAGCAGAACAAGGTCATAAATTTCCTTCTCCAAAAGGTTTGCGTGGTCTGTGAGATTGTTCCCTGTTTTATTTCTTGATTTCTGAAGCGCACTGTCAAAAACGCTTTTCCCGTGTAAGTCTTCTTGCCGGGTGAAAGCTGTTTTCTAGAGCTTGTCGGGACTGTAAAGCCTTTTCAGTTTCTGTTTTTGCATTTGTTTGCTCCCGCTGTGGTTCAAAGACTCGCAATAGGAAAAAAAATTGATGTGGAAGTAGCCACCAGCTCGATAGCTAACTAGCAAACTGGGTTTGATGTTAACCTTTTCCTGCGTGTTTCTGTGTGCAACCCCCTGTTTCCTGTGAGTTATTTGCTCAGTTCTGGTGGAGGAGCAAGGGACGGGATGGGACGGGAAGGGTGGGGTGGGTTGGGGTTATTGATCAGCGTGAGTCATAGTTTGCCGTATAGTAGGCCTTGTGGTTATCAGCTGGGCTTGACTTGACACCTTCAAGGGTTGGTGCGACTGCCTGCATGTGATTCTGTGCCCTCTTCAATATGCATACTGCAGTGTGCATTTACCTGAGAGAGTGTCCCATGTCATGGTGTAATTTGCTGGTGTTTGGTTTAATCTTTGGTTGCATAAATTTGGTATGTATGTAACCTGAGAGAGAGTCGCATGTAATGATGTAATTTGCTGGTGTTTGCTTTAATCTTTGGGGGCATAAATTTGGTAAATCTCTTTAAGTGTATTTACCTGAGAGAGTCCCATGTAGTGATGTAATTTGCTGGCGTTTGGTTTAATCTTTATTGTTGTATATTTGGTAAATTGCTTTTAGTGTATTTATTTACCTGATGTATTTATTTACCTGAGAGTCGCTTGTAGGGGTGTAATTTCCTGGCGTTTGGATTAATCTTTATTGTTGTACATTTGCTAAATTGCTTTTAGTGTATTTACCTGACACTGTGACAGAGTCCCATGCCGTGATGTAATTTGATGGTCTTTGGTTTTATCTTTGGTTTTGTAAATTTGGAAAATGCTTTTAGTGTATTTATTTACCTGAGAGAGAGTCCCTTGTAGGGATGTAATTTGCTGGCGTTTGGTTTAATCTTTAGTTTTGTAAATTTGGTAAAACGATTTTAGTGTGTTTACCTGAGAGAGAGTTCCCATATAGTAATGTAATTTGCTGGTGTTTGGTTTAATCTTCAGTTTTGTAAGTTAGGTAAAATGCTTTTAGTGTGTTTCCCTGAGAGAGAGTAATGATGTAATTTGCTGGTATTTGGTTTTAATCTTTAGTTTTGTAAATTTGGTAAATCGTTTGTGTATTTCTTGGCCTTCAGTTCTTAAAGAGAAAAGCATCGAGAAATAGATTGCAACTCTGTGTGTGTGTTGTGTGTGTGTGTGTGTGTGTGTGTTTGTGTGTGTGTGTGTGTTGTGGCTGTGGGAAAAAGAGGTGTAGTGTGTGTGCAGAAGTGTTCAATAGGCGGAATAGTGTGTTGGTTCCCGAGAAGTGTCTCCGTTGGGCTGTGTGTCTGTCTTTGTTGGCGGCCAGACACACACACACACAGTGTGCATACAGCCTGGTGCAGGCTGTCATCAGCCACCTGTGTGAAGCCAACACCACTGACAGATTGCCCCCCTGTCTGTGTGGTTCCCTCACCCGACACTTTGATCTCTATCTACTACTACTACTACTTATGTTTCCTTGATGGTTTTTGTTGAAGGGAAAGCGGGAGTTGAAGGTGTGGTCACGTTGGTTGTCTCCTTTCTCTCTTACAGCAGTGGGATTTTAGATTGTCGGGAGATAAACTGACGACACTGAAAGAGAAATTTGACTGTGCACATGCACACAACATGCACCAGAACAAAAGCATTCGCAAGTTCTCAGGTATACGTTTTAAAATCGTTGAGCTGCATTTTTAGTTTAACTCTTTGACTCCCGCATCCTATCTGCCAACTGCAAAAACTTTCCTAGCCTGCCCACCAGTTTCTTACAGGAAGCTGGTGGATAGGCTGAGGGAGTCAAAGGGTTTTTGGTTTGCTAGCATGGTTGACAGTGCAGAATGCTGGTGGATAGGGTGCGGGAGTCAAAGGGTTAAGCCAAGCCACTTCAGTCTCGTACCACTGTCATGGTTTGTGTATCCTGTTACAGTCACAGCGTAGAAGCTGAGTAGTTTCGTGTGTCAAAAGATCCCAAGAATAACTTGGTTATGGATGGTTGCTTCATAAGCTGGAGATAAGGGTGACCAAGGACCCCAGACAATGATAGTGGTGTGTCCGGTGGCTTGTCTGTAAGGGTGATAGGGTGCTGTGTATGGATCCCCTATTGTAGGCATTCCATCTGGGCACCACTGTAGGCAAACACTTGGCTCGAGTTGTGATCACATTCACACAAACCTACTACGTTGAGAAGTGGGTCTGCTGTTTGTAGTTGTTGAAGGGGAGGGAATTGGAAAACCGTGTAGCCTGTTCTGATATGCATTACTGAGGTGTAGAGAGCGTCATGTACAGTCATTTATAGTCAAGCCAACATGTACATGCATGCATGCACTCACACCCATGTGGACAGATTTCTGTAACACTGGATCTTTTTTTTTTTATGGGAAGGTGTCGTAATTTCTGCTTCTTTGTGTTGTTTTCTGGTAAAAGTGGGCACCCATTGCGGAACATTTAGGATTTACCATTTAAAGCCAGGGTTGATGTTGAAACACATTTTTTGCTTTTCTTTGTGAACACACTGAAATTGATTTTAGTCTTTACATGAAGTGTTTTGTTTCATCACTGTCTCTTTGTAACATGTTTGAGTTTCGTAATGAGTTTTGTAATGTTTGGGTATAACCAGTCACCAGATTACTGCTTCCTTGTTAAACAAATCTCATGTTCTGTTTAACCATTGCCTGTCTTTGAAGATCGTCAGATTGGAATAAATTGTGTGAAGAGGAAACTTCTGTATAAAACAGGCCAGCTGAAGACGTCATCTGGAGGCATGATCAGATTGACGGGGGAGTTCCAAATCGCCCGTTTCTTTTGACAGTTGTGTGTGGCTGTTTGATGTTCCTTTTCACAAGAGGGTCAACACAATCGGGGACCCTAGGTCCTGGCGGATGGATTGCTTTTTCACAGTCCCCTGTTGACTAACAGTTGACACAGTTCGCACACTGCACTACACAGATGAAGTGGCCAACTGAAGTCGGGGCAGCCCCTTTACAATCAAAGGCCATGGTCTTTACGGCCTGTGCCCTGCTGCTCTCCCCTTTACCATACTACAGCTTGTAGCCTGGAGTAGTAGTACTGCAGTGGAGTGGTGGTGGAGTTGACGAACAGGTTGTTTAGTTGCTTGTCGACTTGATGATGTTTTGATGTGGGTAATGAAGTGGTGTTGGGAGCCCCCCATTGTGCGCCACTAGTTGTATGGAGGCCGGTAATTGATCAATCAATGCCAACGGCCATTAGCTGCCGTTGCTCGCTTGGCGCCTCCAACACAATTGTAGGTCAGCGGAAGGCCTGGGGTTGTGGACATAATGGGGGTGACACAGTCACAGTCACCCTCCCTTTGTCCCTGTCTGGTGCCAATACGTGGCGTCAGCATGGTGACCAGGAGAGAGGGGACATAGATCCTGATGTTACTCGGGCGTTTACATTCCAGTTTCAGTTTGTCTGTCGTTGTCACGCTGGTCTGGTCGATTCAGCCAGGGCAGTCAGTGTGGAAGTCACTGTTGGGCTGTCCTTTGATCCGTTTCACATTGGGTTTGAATTATGTCAGGAAGTGACTGCTGGGTGCTGTATACCCAATGACAATAACAATGGGTCTTTCGACTCTGGAAGCCTGCCACACTACAGCATGCATTGTCATTGATCTCATAGAGCTTTGACTTCTGTTATTTGTACACATGAGTGTGGTGTAATATAAATGCCATCTGTTATTACAGGCAACTGCATGGATACTTGTTCCCTTAATAAAGTATCATCACTGCTAGTGGTGATTTTTATTCAGTCATGTAGATCTACATGTTGTATACATATGTAAATTTCACTCTGCAAATAATCGGTTTTCAGTTTGAGAATTCTCAGTGCTTTTTTTTTTTTTTTTTTTTTTTTTTTGCAATCCTGTCCTTTTTTTGTTGTTGTTGTTTGGTAGGGTTTTTCATGTTTTGTTTCGGTTGGTTGGTAGTTTTTGTTTTGTTTTTGTTTTTTTCTTAAGCATTTAATCAGTACGCTTTTTCCCCTATGATAACTGTCACCAAAAGCAAAATCTTATCTTCTACTTTAAGTTTTGTACGACATTCTGAATATTTTTTGCCATCCCACCCCCCCATAACAAGGGCCATCACGATATAAATCATCAACACTGCGGCATAGTCCGTCTGGTTTGTAGGTCCGGTTATGGCGGCATCGTTATCCTTTTTATTGGTCATTTAGGGGACGCAAGATGTCCCACACTATAGCTGTACTAGATAGGCTTGGGACGGCCGGCAGGGAAATAACTGCCATAAACTTGGGGGTGCATGATAGGAGGCAGTGTGGCCACTACTGGGGGCCAGTGAAATCCCCCATTTGATGGAGAATTGGATGAGGGGTTTAGAGCTTTGTCTTGGTATTTATTGCAGTTCATTCGCCTAGTCCCTTTGCTTCTTGCTGGGTTTACTGTTGTAGCCGTGTATGATGTTGCAGAGTTTATGGATTGGATTGGACTGTATTTTGGTGGTTTCTTTCTGTATAGTTGTGCATTGAATTTTTAAAAAAACCTGTGTTTCTGATGGTTGGGTGCACACATCGTGACACATTGCATGCATGCAATTTTTTTTCTTAGATCAGTTGCCTTCTTGCCTTCTTTTCCAGGTTTTACAAGAGTTCAGTGGATTTCACCTGATATGATTTGACATGTTTTTCTTTAAAGCATTTTAGATTTGCAAGGTTAACTCAATCAAGTCGTAGTCTTCAGGGTCATTCTGCCCCCTCAATTCGGAGGATTTTTAGCACATTTTAAAAAAATATAGAAAAACAACCAAATAAAGTAGACAAACAAAATAAAGTGATACAGAAAGACCAGGATTAGATCTTTACAAATAATCTTACTTTATTTATGGTATTCCGTGTAGTTGTAAATGATGGGGTATCCAAATAGGTATCCAAAGGGGGGTAATTTTTTTTTTTTTGATGGATATGAACACACACTGTGAAACGGTTTTAGATGAAGTCCAGAACATAATTTCCATGCCATGGATGTTTCAAATCACAAGATTACTGGTAGTTGTCACTTTTTGCGTACAGTTGCCCCAGAGCACAAAATATTTTCAGAATTGTGAGGTTCGACTTGCTTTCCTTGACGCCATTTGCGAAATTTGCATGTCGCGGGTAGCGCTGAAAAAAGGCTACTGTTGCCTTTGTTTCACATTGCCACAAACGGTCTAAGACAAATAACTGCTGTAAACATACCCTAGTTTCCGTTCCCAGTGATTTTTCGCTATAGATCTAACTGACGCTTCTGACGTAAAAAAAAAACAACGAATGTCCGCCGTCGATAAATCGACGTCGCGTATCCAAGCAGTAAACGGAAGTGACGGGGAGATATTCTTCCGGCACGAAGTGATTGAGTTAACAGTGAGCATGGTTTTTAACTGTTGGCTTTTATCTTAACAGGTGGTTGTTTTGGAAGTGGTGTTAGTCCTGATATGGCTCTAGTAGTCGGCTGGGCTGTAAGCATTACAGGGCTCCCACTTTTCCGCGAATTCCCGGATTTCCGTGAAAACCGAGAGTGAGAATCCGCGCAAAAAAACTTTTTTCCACGAAAAAATCTTCACCACACTATAAATTAAGCTCAGATATGTGTCAGATTGCACCATTTTAAACGTAAAATTTTCCGGAACACACCCCCTGGCTTTTCGCTTTTCAGGGATTTTTGCTTTTCCTCAGTGGGAGCCCTGGCAATATGAACTTGAACTTGAAATCTTGGATGCACTCATTTCACTCATATGCTCACTGTTTGTCACTTAATCTTGTATGCATATGCACACTCACACGCACTCTCACACATGTTAAGACTGATTGCATAAGGAAATAGCCAGCAGGCTTTGGGAGGTGAGCAAGATGGTGAAACTGATAAATATTGATTTGTGAACTGCTGTCTCGAAACGGTGTTTGGTTTTATGTGTGCAGGGGGAGCTGATAGAATACTATTATTACTGGAAAAAGACTCAGAATGCTGCCAGCAACCGTCACCAGGTGAAGAAGTTGAAGAAGAGCAAGAAGGCCACGCGCTCCTCCCAACCTGACGTGGAATTCTGTGAGTGAACAACTGTCTTGTGTTTTGTGCTGTAATCTTATTTGTGTTGTTGGGAGATTGGAAATGGAATGACATGTTTTTCCTGTTTGAAGCAGTAACACTAGTAAGCAGAAGAGTTATTGTATAAGATCTAAGTAGTAGCTGAATTTTTGTTTGTTTGTTTGTTTTGTGGTTGTGGTGTAACAAAGTTGGTATGACAGATAAAAGCATTGAGAACAATCATTCATCAGGTGTAAATCTCTGTTGTTCATTTGTTTGTGGTATATCAGATCAGTCTTGACAACTGAAAGCATTGAGAGCAAACAGTCATCAAGTCTAAGATGATGTATGTATGTTTGTTTTTCATCAGATGTGCAGCATGTATCAGTATTGAATATTTTAATCATGGTGGTGTATACTTATAGAAAGAATATTGATCGATTTCATATTTTCAGACAAATCAGGCTTGGATTTTTTCCCTCTTGTTTCTTAACCTTTTGACTCCCGCTTCCTATCCACTAGCATCCTGCGTTGTCAACCATGCTAGCATGGCAAAAACTTGACCAACAGCTTCCTGCAGGAAATGGGTGGATAGGTGAGGAAGTCAAAGGGATAAATTTTTGCTGTTAGGGGATAGGCTTTGGGAGTCAGAGGTTTAAAAGAAGAGAACCTTGCAGTATTTGCGTGTTGAAACCAGAGAAACACGAGATTTTTAGCCAAAGTTTCAAAAACGCGGTAAGTGAAAATTCTCGCCTGTGCAAAACTTTCAAATGGAGGTGAAAAGAAAAACTAGTAGCGAATCTGACCTATCAAGTAGAAGAAACTAGATGGACATATTGAAACAGTTCTAGCATAACTTTAATTGATAGATGTGTAAACTGAATGTATCAACCTTCCTGTAAGACGCAACTGTAGATTTTAGCAAAATTTTAATGTGTTGTTTTCATTTGCGTGGGTAAAGCTGGTTATGTGAAGTGGATGAGAATTGTGATGAGATAGGTAAGAATGCTGTAAGAAAGTAGGTAAAGGTGGGTGAGGGTGAGAGCAAAGTTACAGATTAAGTAACCTATAAATATAAAACCAAGTACAGATTGGTAAGAGCAAAGTTACCGATTAAATAATCTATAATAGCTAAATACAGATGGGCGAGAGTAAACAGACCAAATAACCTATAATATAAAAGTGAGTAAAGATGGATGAGAGCAAAATTACAGATTAACTGATGATATCAGTCCTCAGTCCTGTCATCATACTGGTCTGTGCACTGTATGAGCAGGGGAGAGAGTGAAGGAAGGGAGTTGCCTGTTGTCCATGTCCTGACTTGTGTGAAGACCAGCATCAGCCCATAAAACTCTGGCTCTGGGCAGATGTTGGGTGCACACTGTACACTCTCCTTCTCACTTGGCTGGCCTGCCTGTCTGTATTATGGCATATCAAAAGTTGCAGAGTTGAAGCAGCCAGCTTTGTTTTTGACGTCTGTGTGTGTTGGCTGTCTGCTGGATTGCAGAGCAAGGGATTAGGAAAGTAAATCAGCAGACTGTGGGTGGAATCTGGGAGTAATCCTCCTGTGGAAATGAAGGATGGGTTTTTGTTTGTTTGTGTTAGTTTGGGGGGGGGGGGGGGGGGTTGTTGTTTTTGTTTTGTTTTTTAAGATTTCATCTGATATGATTTTACAGCTGTTTTTCTTTAATTGCATTTTAGACTTGTGGGATTAGCGGTGAACGTGGTTTTTAATTGTTGTCTTTTATCTTAAATGCAGGAAGCTGGTGGATAGGGTGAGAGTTGAAGGGTTAAGTTTTTGCAGTTGGTAGACAGGATGCTTGAGTCAAAGGGTTAATGTAAGTAACTGTTTAGGGGCCTTGGAGTGCAGTCACACTGCCAGTGGGGGTTGTGTATCCATAGGGAATGGGCTGAAGGAAGCTGGCTGCCTATATTATCCATGTCCTGACTTGTGTGAGGGCCAGCATCGCCCCATAAAAAGTAGGGCCCTGGGCCAGTAGCTTGACTACACATTGTACACATCACTTGAGACTGGCTTGGCCTCCCTTGCCTCCCTTTATAAAAAAAACTGCAGAGGAGGCAGCCAGTCCTGTTTTTGAAGTTGGTGTTTGTTGGCTGTCTGTGAGGGTGCAGCTGGGATTTGGGAGAGTAGGTCAACAAACTTGGGACAGAGTCAGGCACTGATCCTTTTGTGGAAATTTGGAATTGCTTTGGGAGTAAGTTTGAAGATCTGGGCTTCTCCTTATCACATAAACCATTGCTATGAGTGAGGGGGAGGTGTTTTTTCTACCGTTACATATATTTTTTTTGAGTGTCAGCTTCCTAGAAAGTTTATAGTTGTGTTTGGGGGGGGGGGGGGGGGGGGGGAGGAGGAAAGGAATAACTGGTATATTTGATCAGGTTTTGCAAGGGGAGACAGTTTTGTTTGTATGAACGGCACATTCTTTTCATCTCTATGTTCTCCCGGTCATATACTTTTAATAAAAAGATTTTTTATTTTCAACAAGGTACAAAGACAAACAATATGAATGGTTTTTAAGTATCCCCCTCCTCTCTCTCTCTCTTTCTCTCTCACTCTCTCCCCCCTCCTGCCTTGCTCTTTCATATTGACACAAACACACTTGCTGTGAAAGGGTGACAAACGCTTGTTTTCATAAACTCTTAATGCAGTTTGTCTGGTTATGGCTCAGTCTGATGCACTCTTCAAACATAATTTGCACTTGAGCATCAGCGCTGTTAAAAGTGCTTTTTAAGCGCTTGTTTTATCTTTGTTGTAAGTTGGAATGTCTCCCTGAACTTTCCCAACAAACGTTGGCCAGAATTTGAAACTAATGGCTAGGAAGCTTGGAGTTTGGAATGGGGGGCAGTAGAAGAAAACTAGAATCCCTCACGTTCTGGAGAATGCTATGACCTTCATGGAGTGAATGAGGTTGGCATTGTGTAATCATGGAAACGGCAGCCTTCATTGTTTTGCATTCCTGTGCCGATTGACTGTGGAATAAATGTCAAGGCTGTGTAATGATGGGTGGCTGGTTGGTTGGGATTTAATCGTGAATGTGATTCAGCCTGTATGTGGGGCTGCTGTCCCTTTTATCTTACGTAATGCCTGCTGTGGACTAAGTGTGGGGGTAATCTACTTTGTTTTGTCTTTGTCACTGCTTTTTTTTTTCCTTCCTGCCCCCACCTCCTTTCCATTTTTAAACGAACATAGTTTTATTCTGTGTCTCTCTCTGTCTCTCTCTCTCTCTCTCTCACTCTCTCTCTCTCCACACACACACACACACTTTTTGAAACTTTTTTTTTTTATGCGTCTTTTGTTTCATCACAGACATCTTAACATACAATGTGGCAACAGAAGAATGATAACGACAAAAATTTTTACACATACTCCACATAGTATACAGAACATACATAATGATATTTTATACATTGGAAGTTTAAAAGTGAAATTAAGATTTAGCACATGTCAATATTTCCCCTATGAACTCGGCATACACACAAATTGGTGCACTGGCTCTACAATGACGCACACAGACACATGTGCACACAGACACATGTGCACACAGACACACGCACGCACACACACACACACACACACACACACAGCACACCACACGCGCAACACACACACACACACACACACACACACACACACACACACACACACACACACACAGTGTCAATCTGAATTATTCTCCCCATCTCCACTCAAAGGAAGATCAGTTCATGGGGGGAAAAAATCCATATTCTATTGGCATCATGACATAAATAAACAAAGCACCCCACTCTCAGGGCAAGTGGATGCCAGCAGAAACAGAAGAAATACAGGAGCGAATTGCATAATGTGGAGGGAGGTAACGGTAAAGGGGGGAGATGCAGGTTGAGCTAAAAACAAGGAACGGTGGGAATCTGTGCTGTTGAAGAGAGGATAAAGACAAGACAGTCATTGTGTGTTGTGATGGCGATGATGGCAGTTGCAGTCTGATGATGCCTTCAGCACATGGCTGGGAAAGGTGAACCAGGCCATCATCTCTGCGTGGATTGGTAAACCATGTCAGCCACTAGAAATGATGTTAGCGGTTTTTTTGATACAGGAAAGTGGGGGGTGGGTGGGGAATGTGGTCCCTATGTCATGGAGCAGAACCTTCCCAGCTACATCCCCTCTTTCTTTGAGAATGGGGGGAAGTGTTTTGTTGATATGATGGGTTAGATTATCTAGCTTTTGAATATAGATTTTTTTGTTCAGTTTCCTTTTGTGAACACAGGAAAAAAGTATCAGGGATACAGATTCTTTTGTGAACTAATATCATAGGCTTACAGATCCCTTTGTGAACTAATATCGCAATATAGGCATACAGATCCCTTTGTGAACTAATATCATAATAGAGTCACACAGATCCCTTTCTGAACTATTATCATAGGCATACAGGTTCCTTTGTGCGCTAATGTCATAGGCATACAGATCCCTTTGTGCGCTAATGTCATAGGCATACAGATCCCTTTGTGCGCTATTGTCATAGGCATACAGATCCCTTTGTGCACTGTCATAGGCATACAGATCCCTTTCTGAACTAATATCATAGGCATACAGATCCCTTTCTGAACTAATGTCATAGGTATACAGATCCTTTTCTGAACTAATATCATAGGTATACAGATCCTTTTCTGAACTAATATTATAGGCAAACAGATCCCTTTGTGAACTAATATTATAGGCATACAGATCCCTTAGTGAACTAATATTATAGGCATACAGATCCCTTTGTGAACTAATATTATAGGCATACAGATCCCTTTGTGAACTAATACTATAGGCATACAGATCCCTTTGTGAACTAATATTATAGGCATACAGATCCCTTAGTGAATTAATATTATAGGCATACAGATCCCTTAGTGAACTAATATTATAGGCATACAGATCCCTTAGTGAACTAATAATATTATAGGCATACAGATCCCTTAGTGAACTAATATTATAGGCATACAGATCCCTTAGTGAACTAATATTATAGGCATACAGATCCCTTTGTGAACTAATATTATAGGCATACAGATCCCTTTGTGAACTAATATTATAGGCATACAGATCCCTTTATGAACTAATATTATAGGCATACAGATCCCTTTGTGAACTAATATTATAGGCATTACAGATCCTTTTCTGAACTAATATTATAGGCATACAGATCCCTTAGTGAACTAATATTATAGGCATACAGATTCATTTGTGAACTAATATAGGCATACAGATCCCTTTGTGAACTAATATAGGCATACAGATCCCTTTGTGAACTAATATAGGCATACAGATCCCTTTGTGAACTAATATCATAGGCATACAGATCTCTTTGTAAACTAATTTAGGCATACATATCCCTTTGTGAACTAATATCATAGGCATACAGATCCCTTTTTGTGCTAATGTCATAGGCATATAGATCCCTTAGTGGATAAATGTCAGACAGATCTCTTTGTGGACTACTATAGGCATATAGATCCTTTTGTGAACTCAGGAAAAAAAATAATATCATAGGCGTACAAATCCCTTTGTGAACTCAGAAAGACAGATAAAAAGAATAGGTATACAGATCAAGATGCTGCGTTCATGTTTATCACGTTTTATTTTGTGTGTCTGAAGAAAATTGGAGCAGACGTAGACAGGATTGGATTGACCACTGTTTATTGATGGATCATTATTGTGTCCAGTGTTTAGACGACTGTAGTAAACTTTTAAATTCAATAAATGAGTAAGTATTTAATTAAACTCCCAGTACCTGATCGGCATCAGTTTGTCACTGAAAAATTCATTAGTCAAATGTATTTAAAGGAACATATTGTGAGAAATGTGTTCAGAGTATTAAAAGGCTCTTGTTACAGTGTTAGTATATGATATTACTAGATCATCCTGTTTATCCAAATTTCAATAAAACTGTGGAAACTTTAGCTACCATTGGTTTACTTTCATGCATGTGAGGAACATGAACAGTATACACAACATTGTCAATAAAATACAGTGAACAGTTGTGTTAATACGAAAACAGTAGATTCAGAATTTTGAGAGAAGTCTTTCAGTATCAAAACACACAATTACAAACTTTTTAAAAAATCATCTCTTTCTTACACACAGTCATGCACGTATGCATATCAGACATCATCATTTTCAAACAATTCCTCTTAATGCCCTTCTGTGACTTGTGACTTAACTACATGCTCAATGTTGATGTTCCCAGTGTTGCTCAGAAATTCCTCATGGGCTTGACCATAGTTTTTCTGTATTGAAAATTGCTTCCTTGTATTTTGAATGAGTTTATTCTTTACTCAGGAAAGACTTCATTTTCTCAGCTGCGTATCTCAGATTTCTGAAGACATAGGCCAAGCAGTGTGTTTATGTTAAGAATGTATTAATATACCTCTGTGTGAGTGTGGTGTGTGTGTGTGTGTGTGTGTGAGTGAACCAAAAAACAAGATAACAAAGCACACACACGAAACACACACACACACACACACAACATATCACCAGGTGATGTCATTTTAAAATATCATTGCATCATTTGAAATGAAGTAATAGCCCAGTTTTTAATAAAAAGTTTGGCTTCAAGCAATTTTACTTTTTTTTTCCCTCTGATGAGAGAGAAGATGATCTCCTTGAACAAGTTGATGCTTTTTCATTCTCTCTTTAAGAGACGGATCTAATGTGGACATATTTCTCGAGTTTAGGTAAGCATAGATCTATTCTGCCTTTTGAGTGTGTTGTTAAAACTTGATTGAATTGTTGTATGACTTGTAGGCTATATTCCTATCCAAAGCTGTAAAATTTTATGCTTGTGTCTGACAGTAAGCCGGGAAACAATATTTATAAGGGTATGGATTTATTCCTTATTTGCAGCGCTGTCTCTCTGTTTCTCTCTCTCTCTCTCTCTCTCTCTCTCTCTCTCTCTCTCTCTCTCTCTCTCTCTCTCTCTCTCTCTCTCTCTCTCTCTCTTCTCTTTTCTCTCTTTCTCTCTTTTTCTCTCTCTCTCTCTCTCTCTCCCCCTCCCCCCCCTCTCTTTCTCTCTCTACCCCCATCAGAAACGCTGTTAGTGAATGTGAGTGTGTGTGTGTGTATGTGTGTGTGTGTGTGTGCTTGCGCATTTGCTTCACAGAAATAGACTTGCGTTCGACAACACACACACATAGTACAAGATAACACGATTATGCACACATGATAAAAAGTGGTGTTATGTCGTACAGATGTAACCTATTCATGAACTTGAATTTTTCCTTATGATGCGATTGCAGTTGCACTATGCTGTTTTGTTTGACATTTGTCTATATGTTCAAAATAATTGAGGGAAAAAAAAGGGGGGAGAAGTGGTATTATACACACTAATAAGATTTTGATACTTGTTTCTTTTTCTATTTACTGGTTCCTAAACCCATTACCATTTAAAGATTTATAGGCCTTGTTATAGATGAGATAGAATTGTCTTTTTATTCTGTAGAACTACACCTTTTTATTCTGTAGAACTACACCTTTTTATTCTGTAGAACTACACTTTCTTTTTATTCTGTAGAACTACACCTTTTTATTCTGTAGAACTACACCTTTTTATTCTGTAGAACTACTTTCTTTATCTGTAAACTACACCTTTTTATTCTGTAGAACTACACTTTTTATTCTGTAGAACTACACCTTTTATTCTGTAGAACTACACTTTCTTTTTATTCTCTAGAACTAACTTTTATCTCTAATACACCTTTTTATTCGGTAGTTCTGAGTATACCTTCTGAGAAAAACCTTTGTTGGCAGGATTGATTTGAAAGAAAGTGGTTAATTTTTTTTCAACAATATGCTAGCACATGTTAATATAAGTACACAACTCTGAATATCTAATTTAGATTAATCTCATTGATAGAACCAAGAATAAACTTGCACCAGAATGTTGTCAGCTGATGATGTATTCTTTGTAATAGGTGCCATTGTAAACGCAAAAGACCCTGTACTCCTGCCATCGTGTATTATGTTACAGGCAGTCCAGAATATAAAGAGAAAAGATGGAAAAGGAAGTCAAGATGATCACGGAATATTTATATTGTCCTTTCTTTCAGTGAAATAAATAAATATGTACAAACACATATGCGCCTCCACCCGCACAAATAACAGAAACTTGCATACATGCATACACAGGTATGTGAATTGTATATACCTTTAACATTTCTGTTCACTACATCCTTTTTGTTTGTTTTTTTTAACTGTGAAAAAGGGAGACTGTTAGAGAGGTTTGACCATCTTACTATTCTTTTAACACACACACCCCCCCCCCACCCACCCCTAGATTGTGTATGCAAACAACAGGTGAAAAGGTGAAAAACACCCCTGTGGGGATGCCAGGGGCTCTTTCACTAGTTTCATTATAAATGGTATCCCCATCTTCTGGAAATTCTGTGCTAGAAATTTCCTCTTTACTGTCACTCTCTTTGTTTCTTTCTTCTGATCATTTTCAGTCTTGCTGGTCCATTCACCCGTATGTGTTCAATACAGTCTTGCATACAGTCTCTTGGGATCGATAATTTGGTACGTGTATTAAGTGCATTTTTGGCTCTGGGGAAATGGAGATGGGGCAGCAGTTTTAGGTAATTTTAGGCCCGTTTTGATATATGTTTTAGTGTCCTTAGGTATGTTACAATTTGCATTCAGCTTCGTTTCTTGAATCCCCTGTGTGATACATTGGACGGAGTGTTCAGTGCCAGGGACATCTCCTTAGATTATGTGCACGAATGCATTGATATTTGTAGGCCTACTTAATTTTTTTTCCTCTTTTTTTTTTTTTTTTTTTCTTCCCCAGTTGAAGTATTGTGTATAGTCCTGATATGGCTCTACACAGTTGGCTGGGCTTTAAACGAAAATAACAGTAACAAGGTGAAAAATGATTATGTGCCAGGTGTGTCATGAGCATGTGTAGGTCTTAAAGGATTGAGATTCATTTGAAAGTCAGCTTAACCCTGTCATTTCTCCACCCTGTCTACCAGCTTTCTGCTGGAGGATGGTGAAGGAGTGAATGGTTTAAAGCTGCCCCCTTCCTCTCTCTCTCCTCTCTCCCCCCCCCCCCCCCCCCCCTGTCCTCCTCACATGATTTTTTAAAAATCTATTATACACAAGAAATCAGACAAGCACAAACATTACAATACCTTACAAATCAGTCAGCATTTACAAGGAATGTTGTTTCCAGTGACTTCCAAACATTGTTATGTCAGAAGATGAAGTCTTTCTGAAAAGGGGGGGAGAGTGACGTCAGGTGGCAAGCATCCGTTCCTGGGTGGAGTCCAGCCACCCCTTTCCCCCTCTTGCACCCAAACATGTAATCTTTTGCCATTGGCACACACAACACAGCCCCTCTAGCCGTCCTGTTACCTGCTGGTACAGACAGGCTGACAGGCCAGGTAATAGGGAAGAGCAGGCAAGCGTTTACTTAGCACACAAACACGCTTACAGGTACAGAGGACCACCCAGGGTCGCCGCCTAGGTGTGAAACTGCTCTCTTGTCTGAGGCTACCCCAACGGCTCACTGCTCACATTTACCACCTACCACCCTCTCCACGCGCCCTCCCTCCCTCCCCCCCCCCCCCCCCCCCCCTATACCCTGCAAAGTGCTGGGAAGGGTGTTGTAAAGAGATGCTTCGTTACATCAGTTAGTTGGAGGCTTTATACTCGACAAAAGGTTTGACCCGTCCACTTGACAAATGGGCAAACGCTTGGCTTTGTTGATTTCAGGCCGTTTTGAGATAAGGGGGGTTGAAAGTGAAGGTATGTTCAGCGTCACCAGTCATGGTCCTGGATTTGATCTGACACGTTTTGACAGTCTGTGCTTTGTGTCTCCAGTCGCCGATATGAAGACAGGGAATTAGTTTACACAAACATTACAGCAGGAATCCCAGCTTTGAATTAAGAGTTTTCCCCAAGACATGACCTATCTGAGCTCTGTAAGAGAGATTCTGCAATCCGTTAACCCTTTGACTCCCGTACCCTATCCACCAGCTGCAAATACTTAACCTTTTGATTCCCTCACCCTTTCCACCAGCTTCCTGCCCTTTGCTAGCATGGTTGGCATTGCAGGATGCTGGTGGACAGGATGTGGGAGTGAAAGGGTTAAGTGTGGAAAATGGATTTCTGATACTATCTTGCCAGTCACTCGGATCTTTGTATGATCTGTTAGATGGAATTGATGGTGATATTGAGAGATTGTGTAGGACATTCTGTTTTAACCCTCTGACTCATGCTGCCTGTCCACCAGCATCCTGCATTGTCAACCATGCTAGCAAAGCAAAATCTTAACCCTTTGACTCCATTACCCTATCCACCAGCGTCCTGCAGGAAGCTGGTGGATAGGGTGCGAGAGTCAAAGGGATAAGTTTTTGCAGTTGGATAGGGTGCAGAAGTCAAAGGGTTAAAAGAAATCACTGTCAAAACACACACACACAAAAAGATAACTGAATATGTACAACAAAATATGTAATATATATACCAGTTCAACGTGCATGTAAAGCCTCTTTCATCCACACCCCCCACCCCTCTTTTTTTTTTCTTTGCATACATACATGTGGATGTACACAAATATGTATGCACACATGTGCATTCGCTCGTTCATGTGCGAACGCACATACTTTGACAGATTGCAGCTCCACTCCTCGGCCACCCAGCACCCCACCCCTCCCCAGTTTTTGCTGACAGCAACATTAGGTAGATAGGAAGACTGTAATTGTCTTGTGTTGAGGATGGCACAAACATCAGAAAGACGTAAGTAAACGGGGAGATAGCTGGCTAGCTGAGGCAAGCTAAAGAGGCAAGCTTGTCCATATTGAGAGGCTTGTGTTCTTGTAGTTGCTGGTGTCCTCATAAAACACAACATGGCCACCTGCTATCCCTTCTCACATGACAGAATTTATGAAAACATCACATGTGGCACTGGTCGATTTCAGGCGCTGGTGGGCAACACTTTTCTGTCTAATCTGTCCTCTGGATAATTTCCCTGGCTTATTTACAAGGTTGTGGTGGCTGGCTGGTGGTGGTTGTTTTGTGGGGGTTTTGTTTTCCAATTTCTGAACTTGCTTTAGTAACTTAATCCAAAGCAGATGCTATTCACAGATTGTTAGAGTAGTTAATGGTAATTTATTATATGATACTTACAGACTGTTATAACAGTTAATTACTTTTTATATCTTTCCACACCAATTTATTATAATTATGATATGTACAGACTGTTGTAACAGTTAATTACTTTTTATATCCTTCCACGACATGGCATTTGTGATGGTAGCATGCATGTATGCAGTGTGTGTGTGTACACATACACGCATCCACATACTAACACCTAAGCCTCTCTCGCTCACACACATACATGTACATGCATACACAAACACACTCACACCTGCATATGCATGTATTGGTGTGTGTTTATGCACATAAGTCTGTCCAACAAAATGTTTCGTGTCTTAAAGAAGGTGAAACAAGTTAGTAAAACAGAAATGGAAGAGGGTTTCATGACCTCTTGGGGGAAAAAGCTTAGAGACAATCGTAAGATTTAACAAGCTTAAAACACACGCAGCGCACACACACACACACACACACACACACACACACACACACACACACACACACACACACACACACACACACACACACACTACACACACACAGAAAAGAAAAGGACAGAAAATAATCCCCCAAGAGATGATTAAAGACCTGCCGAGGGAAAGAGTCGTAAATGTGAAGTGGAATGGCAGGAGCGGACATCAAGTGAAGATAGCAGTTGCATCCTCTTGGTCTTGTTCTTTCCCTATGTGTATTAATTGCACCTTTAAAGGCTTTGAAGATTGCAGTCAAGACACAAGGTCGCTAACCCTGTCCCTCATTTGTTTGCTGGGGATTTTATTCCTTCTCGTTTCAAAGACTTGTTTGATGTAATGGGGTCTATGGGGGTGCTTGTACTTCAAAAGTATAGGTTCGGGTTGTCTCGTTTTATTGGATGTTTAGTTGAAAGCAAGGCGATTCATTAAGTGGAACCTTTCACATCTGAAGAAATAAAATTCTTATTCTGAAGTATTTTGTACTCTGGTGTGTACTCTCTGCCAGGCAGCTAGCTGTCTTGTTTGAAATTTTTTTGTGCGAGTTCTGTAAGTGTTGTATGCAGGAATTTACACTGTATGGAAGTGTGTCGTGTAGCAAGTCTGTTACGAAAGATTATGTGCTGCTTATTAATATTATTGTGCAGAAATAGAAAAGGCGAGTTTTATTAAAATTCATCATGCAGCTTTATCTTGTTATCTTGTTATAGCTTTCTCATTATTCTAATCTTACCAGTGAGTAGTGGTAAGCATACAGTTACATGCATCACATTCACAGTGAGGTTCTCTGGACAAACGGCTTGTGTATGCATTTCCATCTTCATCTGCTACTCACATTATATGCACATCCAATTTTTTTTATTTCTTCTTCTTCTCTTCTTCTTCCTCTGGCATTTGTTCATATGAGCTCATGAGTTTAATGAATACACATTCAATTTTATATTTTAATAATATCCTTTTTTGGATAACATTTTGTTTTAGTAATGGCAGATTCAGAACACATTCATATGACTGAATCAAATGAGTAACTCCATCATTTTCTGTACTTTTGTTTTTTGTTTCGTGTTGTTTTGTTTTGTTTATTGATGTATTTTTTCCTTGGAGGAACCAGAAAATTTTAAATAGTCATTCATTATTAAAGTTTAGCAGGCATTCACTGCCAAAGTCTGTATTATGTCTTACAGAGATAGATATCCAGGCATAGTGTGTGTTCTGAACCCTTTCACCATTTATCCGCTAGCATCATGCTGGTGAATAAAGTGAGGGAGTGACTGGATTAAAGGGCTGATTTCCAGTTATAATTGGTTTTCACATTGAAAGTCCATAAATTGAGTATGTAGATACATATATATATAGATGGTGTGTGTGTGTGTGTGTGTGTTGTGTTGTGTGTGTGTGTGTGTGTGTGCACATACACACCACTTCTGCACTACGTTCCGACAGAGTAGTGGCTGAAAGATCACAGGCCTTTGATTCCTGACAATGGCAGAATATAGTGAACTTATACCTGTGCTAAAGTCTTACGTAATACAGTATCATGGAGGGCTAATACTACAGCGGTATGACTAAGCCATGGTTGGCTATGAGCTATCCCCTAAGACCGCTGAAGGTGTCTGGGAGAAGGGGAGGATGACAAGGGGACATAAATCTGACTGCTAGGCGTGCCACCTTTGTCCACTGGATGACGCGGTGTGTCCCGAGCCGCTGGCCTGACAAATGACTTGGGACCAAGACCTTGGCAGCAAGGGGAGAGCAGGACCTACTGAATTATGGTTCAATATGGTCTCCCTGGGACCTACAATAACACATTGCACTATCGCCATTCTGCTGGTCAGAGAACAGCCCAAAGAGAATTATTGAATTATAGCGTGGTATAATCTCTTCAGGGGCTTTAATAATAACACATTGCACTGTTATCATTCTGCTGATCTGAAAGGAGGTTTTTAGTTTTGTGTTCTTTCAAGGGGAAGAAATATGTTTCATCGTTTGTTTATTAAGCATATGTCTGTTTCTCTGCTTATCTCTTGGCCATATGTTTGTTTCAACATGTCTGTGGACCAGACATTCTGCGTGTATTGATCGCAGTCATGTTCTGAAAGCTTAGGTCTGGAAGGCAGAATAAGGTCTTCTCGTAAAAATTTATGTATAGCGAGTTTTGTATGCTTTGTGAGTTTTTCAGTCCCCAAGATGTTACTGATGCATTCCTGATGTATACAGTGTGGCTGGGATGCACAGATGTGCATTGTTTTTGGAACCTTTTTCCGACACTTTGCTTTTAGAAACCAAGGCATTAAAAGGGATTTGTACAGACTGTTTTTCTAAGTAGTACCAAAAACAGACTAGGAGCTAACATCAGAAACAGACTAGAAACTTGCCTGTAATGTGTAATTATCTTTATGTAACCAGAGTGGCACGCTGTGTAATGAATAGTTGAGGATATGTTTTCAACAACACTAGTATATGAAAAAAAACACAAAGTGTAGTGTGTTTGTTTCTTATATTCTGTCACCGCCAGGTCCTGCGTAGTCTTTAGCCTCTGCCCTTTCAACTTTAAAGCAATCATTGCAAAAACTTAAGTAACGTTATGTGGCATTTAGAAACTGACAGGCCATATCTGTTTGGCTTGACAGATCTGCATGTTTGGTTTGAATTTGAATGTAATACGGTATTATCTTTTGAAGTCCTTGAATATATAGTAGGAGTAGTCGGCTATTGATAAGGCAGGACTTGGACTTGAAAAACGTGAGGTGTTTTGATCAGAGACAGACACTCTGCACTTTATCATCTGCCAGTATTGTTGAAAACAAAAATGGGCAATGTTTTATTTCCAAGCAGAGCACACGATTACACCTGTATAATTGACTAGTCTCTAAGAATAGACTGCTTATTGTTTTCCCTGTTTTGATGAGAGGAATTTCTGTTTCAGTGGACCACAGTTCAGTCAGTGAGTGCTCTGATGACTCTGAGGATAGCGATGCAGGACGAGACTTGAAGGACTACACCTGCCAGCACTGCTTCACAAACGGTAGGTATTTTATTGTCTGTTGACATGAAGTCGCCAGTTGTAGGTTTGCCACCACCCTATCCATCAAGAAACTGGTGGGCAGGGGAGGGAATGAACAGGTGGATAGGGTGAGGTAAGTGAAAAGGTTAAGTTGATATTATGAGAATTTCATTGCATTGGGGCTGGTTTGTGGTTTGTTAAACTAGCAGTCTCCCCCTCCCCTCCCCTCCCCTCCCCTCCCCTCCCCTCCCCCTCCCCTCCCTCCCTCATCCCACCCCCTGTGGGGATGCTGTGGGCTCTTTCGGTATTAAATAGTATCCCCATCTACTGGAAATTCTGTGCTAGAAATTGCCTCTTTTCAGTCACTATTTTTATTTATGCCTTGTTCCTTTGCTTTCTGCCATCTCTTCCTTTCTCATTTTCTGTTTTGTTGGTCCATTCACCTGTATGTTCTGTCCTATGAGGATGCTGTGGGATGTCTTATTATCAGTAGTATACCCACCTTCTGGAAGTTCTGTGCTAGAAATTTTCTCTTCTCTGTCATTTTCTTTGTTTCTGCCTTGTTCCTTTGCTTTCTGTCATCTCTTCTGATCATTTTCTGCCTTGCTGGTCCATTCAGCTGTATGTAAAACCCTAATACTTTATCTGACAATTGGTAATTGGGTGCATCTAATTAACTGCAATTTGGCTGTAAGAAAATGTGATGTGCAGAGGCAGTTTTAGGTAAGTTAGGCTAGATTTTGTGTATATATGTGTGTGTGAGTGTGTGTGTTATCTCTGTGTGTGTCTGTGTGTGTGTGTTTTAGTGGCATTCGTTCTGTACCTCTGCATTCAGTTTGGTTTTTCAAACCCTCCAGTGATGAATTTGGCAGAATGGCCAACGCTAGGGGCATACATCCTTAGATCATATGCATGAATGCATTGATATGTGTCCTTAATTCTGTTTTCCAAGTTTTTTTTAATGAGATGTTGTGTGTGGTTTGCTGTAGCTCTGATATGGAGTTGCACAGATGGCTGGGCTTTTAAGCAGTAATAACGATAATGATTGTATGTTTTCCATAAAGCCATACATACTCCTGTCTGTTAAGATTGATAATTGGGTACATTCATATTCATTGCATTTTTAACTCAAGGAAATGTAAACTACTTAGTTGTAAGTTTAGATACTTTTAGCCAGTTTGTATATATATATATCTTTTTGTGTACTTAGTTTATGCATTCATATTCAGGTTTGTCTCTTGATCCCACTGGTGATGATAAGTTTGATGGAATGATGAGTACCAGGGGCATATCTTTAGAGCGCTTGTGTGAAGGCAGTGATGTGTGTACTTAATTTTCTTCGCATGTTTTCATTTTTCCAGGGTCGTTGATAGCCTTGATATGGCTCTTGAGTTGTGGGCTGAGTTTTATATACTATTACTGATAACTATGATTATTATTAACTATCAGTCTCATTTTGCAAGTTTGATTGAGATGTGTCGTCTCTGGTCACAAAATTGAAAAAAAAAAAAAGTTGTGTGTATGGATGCATGCAGCAAGTAATGTTGATGAATTATGGTTTGACCTTTAGTGATAGTGTGTGTGGATATTGTTTTACTTAAGTTTTGTTTTTATTTGTTGTTGGTTTACCCTGCAGCTAGTGCAGGCTTTCAGATTTTCCCTTTGCGGTTAAAATTCATAATGCATTTTTCCCAGACAGAACGATTTTAATGCTTTTGTAAAATCAGTGTGGTCAATAGGGTACACAAAGGTGTGTGTGTGTGTGTGTGTGTGGTGTGTGTGTGTGTGTGTGTGAGAGAGAGAGACAGAGACAGAGAGAAATACTGGTAATGTCGACCTTCTTGTACTGATACATTTGTTCCCAGTGTACCAGTACAGACCCGTTTATCAGTGTCGCCATAGTAAACTGCAAGCTCAGGACATTAACCCATGTTTATGTTTTTTTAATCTTGGTGTGGGCAGTGATAATGGTATCTTGATAGTATCTGTCTTAAGAACGACATATGAATATATCTGTACTGTCTTAAGGTCAGAACCGTTCTGATTAGAAATGTCAAAAATGGAAAAGAAAACGTTAGTTGCGTACAGCAAGAAAAGGAGTTGAGTTTTTGACTATGGCCAACGTGGTGTGTGAAGTGTTGTGCATTAGGCGGACATTTTGAGAGGAGCAGACTGTTCCGTCAAGTCAAGGTGACGGGCATTGTGCGCGGCCGTGTTGAAGATCAATACAGCCCTGATAAATGTGTAATGAGCAATGGAGGGCCATATCCTGATAAATATTGTTGCTTTCACTGCTAGAAGGCCAGCCCTGGTGGTGCGATGTTTGCTCGTTGAATAGACAGACTCCAGCCCGGGGCTTTGGTGGCATTGATTTTCTCCTGCTGTCCCCTGCTGGTTTGACAAGACGTGCTGCACGTGCTGAAGCCGGGGGGCCTTGCTGCTGCCCTGCCGTGTGCAAGGGGGGGAAAGTCATCAATACAAATTGGGACCAGAACTGGATGTCAGAGCTCTGGGACATCGCCCTCGGCCGCCCGCCTTGTTCCCACAATGCTTTGCCAAGACCCATAAAATATTCACATTCTTCGTCTTGGCTGCCTGGCACTTTCATTGGCTGCGTGGGATTTATGTCGTGAGGAGAGGGGGTTTGTCGGCTGTAGCCGCGACACTTTCTTTGCGCCTGGTGAAGATAAGGTGGCTGTCAGTCTTTTGGCTTGGTGTGGTTTCTACTGGTGACCCTCCCACCTCTCTTGTCCATGCTCATCCACTATGCATGAATGCTGTCTTCTTTTGGGGCTTGTTGGCTGAAAACACGGCGACACCCTTGATTTGTGTGCCCTTTGACTCGGCTGGCTGAGATAGGATGATGGAAAATGATGTTCATAAGTCCGTGTGGGCAAATTGGGGAAACAGTTACTTGACTGAAATAAGGAAAGGATGTTTAACATGTCGGTAGTTTTCAGTTGTTTCGGTTTGATGGTTGGTTTTATTCGGGATACAGTTGAACAATTCAGTTGAACATGATTATTAATTATGGCTTTTACATGGGAACAAGACTGTTGATTATAGGTTGGTTATGTCTTCTGCCTTGAGCTGGTTCAACTTTTAACATTAACATATATATGTATGCGACATCATCCCACCCCCTGCACATAATAATGCATACAGGCAAGTTTGCATGCATATGCGTGCTCGCACTTGCACCCCCGTTTACTTGCGCGCGCGCGCACACACACACACACATACATACCACACACACACACACACACACACACACACACACACACACACACACACACACACACCACACACACACGAGAGAGAGATTTCCCCACATCACCACATCCTTCCCCCTCTCTCTGTCTCTCTGTGTCTCTCCATCTCTTGCTCTCCCTCTCACTTTCCGTGGGTCTCACTCCTGCTAACAAGGCACGCACGCACACACACACGACATCCCCCTGCAGCTTGTTTGACACAAGAGCAACCAAGTGATGCCTAAATCGTTGTGAATGGGTGACTATAATCTGCCGTGTTCTTGACAGTTTTACAGGTTCAGTTGTTGGGGCCATCATGCTGTCATCAGTAGAGCAGCTGCCACACGCTTGGTGCATCCCCAAATAGTACAGATGTTAAAACAGAATTTGGAATGACTTGAAACTGTTGAAAGTGCTACACTCTTTTCAGTATATAGGTTGAAACAGAATTTGGAATGACATACACCGGCATAAAGTACCACACACACAAGTGTTTGAACACAATTTAGAATGACATTAACCCTTTGACTGTCGCACCCTATCCACCATCTGCAGAAACTTAACCTTTTGACTCCCTCACCCTATCCACCAGCTTTCTGTAGGTGAGGGAATCAGAGGGTTAAGTTTTTGTTTTGCCAGTGTGGTTGACAAAGTAGGATGTTGGTGGGCAGGATGCAGGAGTCAAAGGGTTAAACTATAGGCCCCATAAGTAACGCACACTTAAGCACAAAAAACAGACTTTGGAATGACGTTAACGTTCTGTATAAAGTGCCACATTGCTTTAAGTACATGTGTTAAAACAGAATTTGGAATAACTTGCAGACAGGATGCAGATGGTGCATCAAAGACATGAATGTGTCGTTAGTTTCTGCAGACCGTTTTTATGTGTAAAAGGTATTGCTTTTTTTTTTTTTTTTTTTTTTATATATACCGTGGTAGACTGATCGTTCCCCCAAACGAGGTGAGCATTAAAAAACAGACGTTTTAATTGCTCCTCTTTCACACGGCACTGCACTGTAAGGCCCGGTGATAAACTTGCGAGTCCCCTGGGGATGTTGAGCTCATCCAGCTCCCAGTGACGCTTAAATTGTCAGCACACCACACTGCACGAGAAATTCATGAGCCCACACTTCCTCCGATGACTGGCCTGATCATGAAAAATGCAGGGCTTATTTTCTTCTTGCCAGCCGGCTGAGCTTGTTTCTGTGTTCATCAATAGCTGATGCTTTTCCCAGCTCCCAGCAGCTGTTCTACACGTGCGGTGGTCTGCCCCTGTGTGTGTGTGTGTGTAGGTGTCGGGTGTGTATGCATGGTTGGGCAACCTATTGGAAATGGGAGACTTTACGATTAATGTGTGCAGCTATGATATTTTATGCTGTAATCATGTGGATAAGTTGGTTTCAGCGATAATCACACCCCCTGTGGGGATGCCAGGGGCTCTTTCAGTATAAATAATATTCCCACCTGGAAATACTGTGCTAGAAGTTTCCTCTTTTCTGTCGCTCTCTGTTTCTTTCTTCCTCCACTGCTTTCCGTCATTTCTTCCTATCATTTTCTGCCTTGCTGGTCCATTTACCTGTATGTGTTAGATACAGTCTAACGCACTTTCTGAGTTTCTCTCAGGATTGATAATTGGGTGCTTGTATAAACCCCTTGGCAAGATACATAATTAAAATTATACTGTAAGACAATGGCTTAAAATTACGGGAGTCAACTTGCCTACGGGCACTGTTTATGATTTTTGCTGCTCTCACATAAACATTTCCTAGAAAAGTATACATATATTTAGAAAGGAGAAATCCTGAACTGCACTATAAAAGTAAATAAATGCATGTTTGCAGGAGAAAGTGAAATTACAGAATGTTAGAATAAAAAACACATCCACACACATATGATGAGAAGTATAATGTAAACAAATCAAACTGAACGACAACCTGCATTCCATCAATGTCTGATGTACAGTAAATACCCTTCATCATGTGCTTGAGCCTCTCTCGTTCATTTAGAACCAAAGACAAAGAATATTTTACCTCATAATCATCGGCAGAGTTACTGTCAACAAAAGTCCCAACTTGTCAACCTCACGGTCAGTCCCAGTCTCACTCATTTCTGTGCAAAAACTTACAGAAATCAATCAAAGAACAGTAAAATGGCAACCGTGTGAAAGGGAGAGGCTGTGCAAAAGAAGCCTTATGATTGGTCAATTTGTACTCGCTTTATAGTTCAGACAGTATTTAGTGGGAGATATGAATGAAGCCACGGTTTTGGGGTATCATGCTTGGACAGTAAAGCCATGATTGTGCCTGGGGGGGGGGGGGGGGGGGGGGGTAGGTGCATTTTGGGCTCTGGGGAAATGAGATATGTGGAAGCAGTTTTAAGTGACTTAGGCTTGTTTTACTTTATATACTGATCCGCCACACCCAGAAATTGCTTCAGGAAATTTCTTTCACATGACATACTGCAATGTGAAAATAACTTTTTCCCATTGTTGACTTCTTATGAGTGTGTGTTTTTAATTTGTAAATTGGAGACAAAACTGAAGTGAGAGAGAGAGAAATTTCCTTGAAAGATTGGCTGATTGCTTCAGATTGTTCAACCATGATAGATCTGAAAATATGGCACTGTAAGATACAGGAGGGCTGACAGACGATGGAAAGGGATACAGTTAAAACCAAAACCAAGATGGTCAAAACACTGCTTGTGTCACACAACAGGAATGAAATAGAAAAATACTGTGCTGAAAACCACTTCAGTTTAGACAAAGCAAGTGAGACAAAATGACAGTAACGTTTTATTTTCCGCTGGTAAAGGTTATTGACTGTAAGGCTTTGTTCAAACTTGCCATTGTTACTATTAGAACTGTATGTGCTTGCCATGGCAATTATACAAGAATGAACAAAAACGAGTCTGGGACAAAGATCAGTTGGCCGAAAATTTGCACCTGTCTTGTCTGGTTGTATTAATTTTTTTCTGGTTCCTGTTTATAATTACAATATTTTATTTTATTTATAGCGCAAAATCTTGACTGCAGGCGGTCACACTTTTTTTAAATAACAGAAAATCAAACATTCAGATATTTCATAAAACGAGAAAAATGTGTAACTGAAAAACTGAATCGGGTCAGACGCAGCAACTGCCAGAGCAGAGAAGAGAAAATAGAAGGGTGTCCCTTCACGTCATTAACATACATAGCACCAGCCTACCGGCTGAAGGCAGAGAGAGAGAATGAAGCATAGCATGTGCCTTTGCCAGTGACAGCAGTAGGAAACCTTAGGCAACCGGGCCTGTCTGGCTGAAGGGCTCTTGATTTGAGAGTGTGCAGAATAGGCCCTGTCAATCTTTGCTGGCTATTGATTTTTCTCTCTTTCTCTCGGTCTGTGGCTCTTTTATGCCATTAAAGCCCATACAGGAAAGACAGTAGTGTTAGGGAACTTTCATGCTCACCATTATGCAGTAAGTAATGGAGAGTGCCGGGTCTGGAAGAGGGGGGGGGGGGGGTGAATGAGAGCCGGCCCCCTCCTCATTCCTATCCCCAATCCCTCCATTTGCGGTCTTTTTTCTCCCCACAAAAGCACTAGTAGACAGTCATGAACTTTTGCATGAAGACCAGCAGCAGTCGTTTTCAGTCACTTTGATCATGCACCATGAAACTAATAAGATTAATAAAAAAAAAAATTTTTTAAATTAAAAAGAAAGAAAGAAAAGAAAGAAAAAGAAAAGGAATTTAGTTGAGAGAATTACTTAGATCATTATGTATGTGGGTTTGTGTATGTGTGTGTGTGTTATTACTTATTTTTGTTAGTTTTTTTTAAAGCCCAGATGAATGTATAGCCATATCACAGCTGTAGTGTGTGTATGTGTTATTAGGTATTTTTGTTTTGTTTAAAGCCCAGCTGAATGCGTAGCCATATCAGAGCTGTAGAGTGGTGTGTGTGTGTGTGTGTGTGTGTGTTATTAGATATTTTTGTTTATAGCCCAGCTGAATGCATAGCCATGTCAGAGCTGTAGTGTATGTGTGTGTATGTGTGTTATTAGTTATTTTTGTTTAAAGCCCAGCTGAATGCACAGCCATACCAGAGCTGTAGTGTGTGTGTGCGTGTATGCATACGTGTGATGACAGCAGGTGCTTATTTATTAACTGGGATGTGTTATTGACTTGATGTCTGCTTGCATAAATGGATGAATGTATGTGTGCATGTATGGATGAATGCATGTACGTATGAATGATGGTAACCTTGTTTGGCTCATTGTAAGTATAAATATTTTATTGTGAAACAGTGAGCACTCAGGACACAGACACTGACCTGTGGCTTGTTATGAAGGCCACCGACCCAATACACAGACCACAGATTGAGATGTGGAGGTCAACATTGGTGGTGTCCATAATTCATTTTAAACATCATCCGTTGGCTGTGTCATAGGATGGTGTTATAAACGTGTTATTTTTATCTTCTGTCGTCGTAACAGAAAATGTCATTGTAGCAGCGCTTTGGAACTTTGCATACACTTGGCCCAGTTATTCCATGACTGAATTAGTGCAAACCTTGAGATCATTTGTTATGATGTCACTTCGGGTACGTTCATTCCAAGCGTTATGGCCACAATTAGCATTGAGCAGCATGCTTACATGAAAACTGAATTTTATGAAGGAAGTTCTGTCACGGATATGTTAAAAACACTACAGAGTATATGTATGACTGAAGAACAATAATTTTAAGGAATTGCTGTGGGGGGAAAGAAAAAAACAGTACATGGAACAATTTGGACAGAAGTAAATCAGCTTCCCCTCAAACTAACTCTTTTTTTTTTTTTTAAAGAAATATAGATGTGTATAAAACCCTTGGACAATTACATCACTCTCCTCTGTTTGACTGTTGCAGTTTCCAAAGATTGGCACCATGCGGGCAAGGAGCGTGGTTTGCTATGTACGGAATGTCGGCTGTTCTACAAGAAGTACGGGGAGGCGCGCCCGCTAGACGGGGACAAGGACGGCTCACAGTACCTCTTCAAGCCGGTCAAGGAGGAAGACGAGGCTGTCAACGGCAAACACAATATGCGCACAAGACGTGGCAATTCTGCTGTAAGTTGTCATCTGTTGTGCTAAAGATTTTTTGTAACATCTGATTTGGTCGTCGTGGAACGTTTAAGTGTGGTGGTATAGTACATAATTTGTTCATCGTGGAATGTTAAGTGTGGTGGTACAGTATCTTCCAAATTCAGAAATGCTTTGGTAACTCAAGATGTGATCATAATGTGAATGTGTGTGTGTGTGTGTGTAATAACGCTAATATGATATAACAATGACAAGGCTACAGACCCATTTCTTCGTTGTTTTGGAAAAGATAAGTCTTGAATCTATTTAATTGGTCATCATAGGATGTTAAGTGCAATAGTATACTGTGTTGTAAATTTGAAAATGCTCTCATAGCTGAATTTGTCATCCTGGTTCAGTCAGAACATTTAAATTAAGTACATGTATTTTATTATCTTGGACCTCTGAAAACACTTTGCTAGCTCACGACAGGAACATAATTTGGTCATCACAGGATGTTAAGTACAAAAATATTATACCCTGTACATATAAAAATGCTTCTATAGCTCAAGATGTGATCATGGTTGAGCAGAGAGTTTATTAAGATGATAGATATAACTGCATTCTTGTGATTTGGGAACTGCTTTGAGAGTGCAGTCATAGTAGACCAGTACTTTTGGAGTAGAGCAGTAATTTTGGATGTCTGGGTATAAATGCATACTTCACCTGTCGGCGTCACCAGGTTCGGTTTTGGCCTCTGCACACCTGGAGACCACCATCTCCCTCCAGGCCTGTCTTGACTTTCGTGGACAATTTCTTGAATAGTTAGGCCACTGATGTTGGTTATGTTCTCGATGTAGGAGGTTGAAGATCTGCCTTTCTTTCTTTTTGCCACTGTTTTTCCTTGAAAGATGGTTCCCATGAAGTCCGTGTTTTTGTTGCGATACATGGCCAATGTATTTTAGTCTTGTTGATGTCTGCTAGTAGTTTTCTGGTGGTATCGGGTTCTTCCAGGACACTTTCATTAGTTTGTCTGTCTGTCTGTCCATTTGACACATAGTAGTCTCCAATTAAACCACATATCTGCTGCCTCTATTCTTCTGCAATTTGTTTTTCTCAGAGTCCAGGCTTTGCAATCATAAATCATGTCTCCCATTATTATGTGAACTTCTCTTTTCAGTATTTTATTCTTGGCAGTTTGAGCTGGTGGATGTCGGGGCATATGCCTAGATGATGTTTAAGGCAGCTGGCTTTGTGTTCAGTTTAACTGTTATCAATCGGTCATTGATTGTGTTATGCATACTGTATAATTTTAAAGGTGCTTTGACATTGTTTGATTGCAAGAAGACTCTTAGTATGTTAACACAGTGAGTCTATGTACACTATCGTGTGTACACTATCGGTTTAGAAATGCTGAGACTGGGCACAATGTGGTCAAGTTTTGAACAGTAAAAAATGTATTCTGAGTAAATGCAGTGATTATGTATGCTGTGAATTTGAAGATTTTTGGTCATCACATCAGCATAGGGTGATGAAAAACAAAGAAAAATGCATTGTGAATAAACGTAGTGGTGCTGTGAAATTGAACAGGATGATGGAAAAACAAACAAAGCTTTCTCAGAACAAGGGCACAATTTGATATCAAATTTATAATAGAACGGATGTGAATGTTTTCTTTCATGCAGGCCTCATTGCCGTTTCTTGCCCCAATCAGATATGTCAAAATATGTGTAAGTCTAAAGCCTGTTTGGTGTAGAGATACAGCTTTTGCTTTGCAGCCTGACTGCTCAAGTTCAAATCTGACTTGGGAGACAAGAGAGACACAGTGTTTGTGGTTCAGTAAACTGTACTGTTTTGAGGTTGGGGATGGTAAAGCAGCAAGACATGTGGAATAGGCATCGCCCTCATAATGCTGACCTTGAGAGGAGTTTAGGTCTCTCTGTGCATGTGCATGCAGGGAGTTGAAACACTGTCAGGACAGCACATACATTGACCTGGAAATATGTCAAGAGTGCCCTCCCCCAAGTGATTGGATCGAACTCATAGTAGCAGACATTCCAGTCGATATCCTAACCACTTGACGTCACCCCTATTATCATAATCAGTTAAGTCTTTAACAACTCTTTGACTGCCTCACCCTAGCATCCTCCATTGTCAACCATGCTAGCAAGCAAAAACTTAATCTCTGGCTCCTTCACCCCATCCACCAGCTTCCTGCAGGGAATCGAAGGGTTAAGTTTTTGCAGTTGTGTGGATAAGGTGTATGCAGGAAGCTAGTAGATCGGATGAGGGAGTCGAAGGGTTAGGTTTTGCAGTTGTGTGGATAGGGTGCAGGAGTCGGAGGGATAAGTGGAATATTTTGTTTTTCATGTCACAGGGTGAAACAAAAGGAAAAAAGACAGAGCGCAGTAACAGTACCAGCAGTCCAGACATCGAAGGGGTCAGCTCCAAACTGGGGCCTAATTCTCCCAGTGTGGCCAGCACCGGCAGCTGTAGCAGTAACGACAAAGACAGCAAGGACAATAACAACGCACAGGTCAGATACAGTTCCATTCCGTGTGCTGATGTCTGTTCTGTCAGAAAATCAAGTTTTTCTACATTTCAGTGTTGATACAGGGAAGAAAAGTCTGTCTTAATGTTCCTGTTGTTTCTATAATGATTTAACAAAACAAAGTCCTTTCAGTCATGCAGTAGTTTTCATTAATGCTGTTATTGTTTTTGGCTTTGAAAAAGAGACAGGCATGTGTGTGTACTTTTCTGACCATTTTCAATTTGTTACATACAGACTGAGAGATAATTTGACTAAGTTTTAATCACTGATATTAATAGCTGATAGTACTTTAAAAATGACACTCATACTGGACTGTGAATGTCCATCACTTAGAAGCTCTATGGGTTCGTAGTGAAACCATTTGTTTTTCTTAGTGGTGTTATCATCAGTCATCTAAACACATAATTATGTACAGTTAGGTCAAATTGTAATAACAGATTTTTATGTTTATGTCCTTTTGATATCTGTAATTTCCGTGGCCTTTTCTTCAGGATCAGATGGATTTCAACAGTAGTTGTGCACATATGCACAAATACACAAAGACATGTGCACACACAAACATGCACACACAGGCATATGTGCACACACATATATTGAATTATTTGTTGTTGTGATGTGCAGAGCAAGCCTGATATGCACAGTCCATCATCATCATCATCATCATCATTATTATCACTAACCACATATTGTCAGATTAACCAAAAATTTGCACTGACATTGCACTAAAATTGCTTGGTGTTATGATACATAGAGCAAACCTGCCCTGCACATATACCATCATCATCATGAACCGCTGTCAGGTAAATGTACAAGTCGCACTGACATTACACACACTCTCTGATTGCTTGGTGTTATGATGTACAGAGCAAGCCTGCCCTGCATGCATACCATCATCGTCATCATCATGAACCATTGTCAGGTAAACGTGCAAGTTGTACTGACATTGCACACACTCAGTGATTACTTGGTGTTACGATGTACAGAGCAAGCCTGCCCTGCATGTATACTATCATCATCATCATCATCATCATCATCATCATGAACCATTTCATGTAAATCACTGTTAGGTAAACATACAAATTGCACTGACAGTAAACACACTCACTGATGACTTGATGTTATGATATACAGAGCAAGCCCGACGGCAAGAGCAAAAAGAGAAGGGGTGGGGACACTGAGGAGGGCAAGTTGAAGAAGAGTCGCTCAGACTCGGAATCCATGATTGACAGCAGCGACGCCTCTGGCAATGAAGATTTAGGAAATGAAGCTGATTCTGATGATAATAATCAGGTAAGGTTGATGATTTGGGAATCCATTGTGGAATGTTGGTACATGTGACAGTTTGGAGGTATTTTATATTGACATCAGTGTAGATGCACATAGAGGATAAAAAAGCTTAGTTGCTGAGAGTGGCAAAATAGCATGTTGCATACCATGGTTCTGGAAAGACAAGGTCAGCTGTGAATGAGGGTGGTTGTCAAATCGATGGATGACTAGGTTCATGCCCCGAGTTTGAACACGCGCCACAACTGTCAACACAGTTGTAAATGTACCTGTCCATCTTATGGTGGGGAAAGTCAAGTAGTTGAAGAGATAGGCACCATCCTCATGGTGCTGTCCCCAAGAGAAGTAGTTAGTCTGACTGACGTGTACCCAGTCAAAGTTATGGAAAAACTTGTTTGTCAGTGCATGTGCAGAAGAAAAACGTGTTATGGATGAGTGTTGGGTGTGCATTTTATGTGTATGTTTTATCTGTACTTTTTGTGTCTGCATACTTATAGTTAATTTTGAGGTATTTTTCACCGTAGAATTACTACTTTTCTTGTTTGTGTTTAAATACATTAATTTAAATATACTGTTCACCATAAAATTTCCATTTTGCATCCCCTTTGAAAGGAATTGAGAAGTGAAAAGGTGATTTGTGATTGAATTACCATACAATGTGGATTTTAAAAAGTAATTTATTTTTGCACAGGAAAGACCCAAGAGTTAACCAACTAAATGTCATTTGTCAGTGAGTGGTAATGTTTGTGTATGTTTGTGTTTGTTTTGTACATTGTGTTAAATTGAAAGGGATAGGTTCATTTCCCAGGTCCTTCCCCTTAAGGCCCAATTAGCTTGCCTTTCAGAAGTCTTGGATAAAAAAAAAGAATGAGATGAAAAAACAAAGAGAATACATGTGTGTGACAGAGTAGATGACAACTTGGGTCAAGTGTCATTCATCGAAAAGGCTTGAGTGTACCCTAGTTCAGCATTTGTGCCTCTGTGTGTGAGAGACGCAGGGAGGATGACTGCTTTGGTCAGGGGTTATACATCCTACTGTGGTCCTGTCTTCTCCCTCCCAGTTTGTGCTTTGTGCCCTGAAGATTCGGTTGTTGTTGGTGATTGCTTTGGTGACTAATGAGAGTACGAGTCTTGATGTGATTCTTGAATCAAGATTTGGCACCTTATAAATATTATTATGATTAGTAGTTGTAGTAGTAGCAGTTGTAGTAATAGTATCATTATTGCATTGTGCATTATGTCTGTGGGTGATGTGATTTGTGCACAGCATGTGGTGTTACAGGATGACCTGAGTGCCAGTTCCCAGCCTTCGACTCCAAGCTCCCTGGATACAGAGTTCAAATCTGCCAAGGATTACATCAAGCCGGAACCCCTGCCCCAGTCACCTTTGGTGGGCCTGCCTCACCCTCATCCCCGTCCACCCGCTGCTGCCACAACAGCCGCCATCACCACTACCACAACTACGTCTGCCTGCAGCGCCGCTCCTGTGGTCACCCCAGTGCCGGTCACTCAGGACTCTAATAACCCTGTGGGCTTTGGCGTGGGTGCTCGGTACCCACCCAACCTACCTGCACCCGGTCCATCCATGTTGCCTGTAGGAGCGACCTTTGGGGATGTGAAGCCGCCTCTAGGACTGTACCCCCATCCCCACGCTCATCCCCTGGCTGGCGGTCTCACTCCCTTACCCCCCAGGCATCATACAGAGACTTCTACCGGGACTGTCCCTTCATCAGAGTCGGGAGGACTGAGCGGTGGGCCTGTGCCTCCCCCTGCTGGGGGCCTGTCTGTGTCCTCTCTGGTTCCTCCCTCCTCCGCCAACACATTCTCCACTCCATCAGCATTGTCGTCATCTGCCACCACCCCATCGACTGTCTTTTCATCATCAGCTCCATCCACTGTATCGGCAGCTGCAGTGTCGTCGTCCACCTCGGGTTCTTCGTCGTCTATGATGACGTCCATGTCTTCAACGGGAGTGACGTTAATGTCGTCGGGATCAGGAGGTTCTGGGGAAGGGGACAGGGAGAAAAAGTACACTCCTCCTCAGTCCTCCTCCCAGTCACAGCCACCCATTCCTGGAATCGGAGGACCTCTGTTTGCACCTTACAATTTTTTCCCATATGGACCCCATCTGGGGCCTCCTCGTCTTGCTGGTCCCCCGCCCCCTGTGCCCAGTCTGGTTCCCATCAAAAAGGAGCCAGGGGAAATGGGCAGGGGTGAGGGTCCAGACTCCAAGGACTCTGCAGGAGAATCTCATACAGTGCATCGGCCTCTGCCTCAAGCCATGCCCCCTGCCTCCATACAATCTTCACAATCATCTGACCAGAAACTGCCTCCTTCACACATGCCTGTCCCCCCTCCTCTCACCAGTATAGACTCGGGCATGCCCGCCGGTTTGGTGGACCGTGGCGGAATGATGGCGCCGCAGGACAGCTTGAGAGACAATTCCCGCGAAACCATCCTGCGTGAAGCGCGGGAGCTGTCCTTACTGGCAGGCAGCAGTGCCAGCAGTAACGTGCCTGCCGATCTGGGACCCCGTGCCCTTTTCCCTCCTCCCCTCACCTCTCTGCCTCCCTCAGCGACAGTGACTTCCTCCTCCATGCCTCACTCGCTGACAGGCAACATTCCCCATCACCTCCCTGTGGCTGTGTCCATGGCTCAAGGGGAACGCCCTCGCCCAGAGGGGCACCATCCTGTGCCAGAAGCTGGTCGGCAGGATGCCAGTATCGGCGTGCCACCTTCCCTACGTCCGCCGCCAATCCGTGTAGAGGATGGGGGTATTGTGGAGGAGGTGGTGGACGATTCCGACTCTGACAGAGAAGGGTCCACTACGCCTGGACCTAATCCCACGCCATGCAATAAGGAGGTTATGCGCAGTAAATCAGCATTGTGAGTATTCATTCAGCTCTTTTTTTTTTCGGTACAGCAGTGACACTTTATTTTTTTTCCTGTAGAAGGAACTACAAAGTGTTTGTAACCAACTGCTTGAGAAAAGGAGATGACATCCAATGATCAGTGGAAAGTATTACTGGTATTATTTAAAATGCTACGTTGTCATAGTAGGGCACTAATATAAATTTCTGGAGGCAAGAGGGATATATCCAGAATCTGATTAGCGATTTGTAATATCCTCCATACAGACTTGCAGGGTGGCTGAGGACAGAGGGTGGAAGATGTGCTTGCAGCGACAGGGGATAGATGCATTTCGAGGGCCATGATCGCCAATGCCATATGGCAGGGCACATGATGATGATGATGATATGGCTTTGCGCAGTTGCCTGGGCTTTAAACAAAGATAAGAGTAACACAATCAAATGTCCGTTCCCAACGCTTTTCTTTTCTAGCTGAACAAGATCAAGTTTCCCCAACATATGTTCTTTTCTAGCTGAACAGGGCATTTAAGGGGAGACAATATGTTTGTCAGGTTTGGAAGTGATGTTACACACTGCAATATTCCCAACATCCTGTTGTTAAGATTTGATCGAAGATAATGTATTTCGTTGTTTTTATTATTTTAGTTTAAACAGGATATGGCACCTGAAACATATGTCATCATGCTGCAGTGGTACAGTCATATTCATGTTCATATGTCTGTCACGTTTTGTCATTTTGATTTTGCAATACACAACATTTTATAAAAACGGAAGTAGCACAGACTTGAGCATTCGATTTTCAATTGTCATAAATCAAGGTGAAGGGAGATTTGGGAAATGCCAGTTTCTGAAGTGGGGGGTTGATCGGTTGTTTTGTTTGGTTTGGTGGTTGTGTTTTGTTGGGGGTTTTTTTTTTCTTAATTTTTCACAGAGGTGTTTGAAGATTGAAATTTTGATTCTGTATTTAACATTAAACTGCATTTGTCTCGACAGTTTCATCAAGGTGCTTGACCGTGGAGAGCGCAACAGTTGTTCCCGCTGTGATCTGGTTTTCAAGCCGTTGCCCTCCTCTAACTTGGCCAAAAAGCGCGAAGAGAGGGCCAGAAAAGTCGCATCATCTTCATCTTCATCTTCATCACAGTCTCATCCTTCCTCGCGCGATGAAAAGCCCAGGGAGGTAGGTGTGATCATCACTGACTCTTGTGAAATTGTGGATTTGGTGTGTATGAATCTGATCAGGGAAGAAGTGGGGTAGAAAATAATTCAGTGGTTTCATCAGTGCTTGTCCCAGTTTCTTTAGCATTTGTGTCTTGATCCTTTCGGTATCAGTTGTGCAATGCCTCCCATGGGGATGGCAGGGGGCTGTCAATGTAGATAGTATCCCTGCCTTCTGGATGTTCTGTGCTAGAAATTTCCTCTTTTCTGTCATTCTCTTTGTTTCTGCCTTATTCCTTTGCTTTCTATCATTTCTTCCTATTATTTCCTGCCTTGCTGGTTCATTCACCTGGATGTGTTTGTTTAAAATCTGCATACTTTCTGTTAGGATAGATAATTATGTGTTGGGTGCATATTTGGCTCAAGGGAAGTGAGATGTACAAAAGCAATTTTAGATAATTTAGGACCTTTTTTATAATAATAATAATAATTACAATATTTATATAGCGCAAAATCTTGATAAAATCAAATCTAAGAATGCCACGCTCATAAAGCAAGGGCTTTATACACGTTTTAGTGTCCTGATTTATGTTTAAATTTGTATTCAGGTATGTTTTTGTAAATCACAGTGTCCTGATTTATGTTTAAATTTGTATTCAGGTATGTTTTTGTAAATCCCCATAAATTGGACAGAAATGGTCAACTCCAGGGGCATTTCCTTAGATTATGTGCGTGAATGCACTGACATTACTTATTTTCTTTTTCCCTGTTGAAGTATTGTGTATGTTTTGAAATGTTTATAGCCCTGATATGGCTCTATGCAGTCAGCTGGGCTTTAAACAACAATAACAGTAAGTTGTGCATTGAATATTTCTTGTGTCAGCAGATGTTTTGAAATTATCACTGCAGTGTTTTGTAAATACGCAAGGAAAATATTGACTTATAAGATTTGTGCTGTTGAAAGATGCTATAAAAGATAGTGCCATTCAGTTAATTCAGATTGTAGACTTATACCTAACTGTGATAAAAAGTTCACTTAGGGTATATGTTGATCATCAGTCACAAGATCATCTATTGTCTCAACACAGAAAAATCAAGACTCTAAGAGTTCTTTCTGTTCGTCTCCTTTGATTATAAGTGCAAAGGTATTATTCTTATAAAACATACTGGGTTTGCCAGAGGCGACCAGAAACCCCGCCCAAGTCAGCATCAGTGGAGTCCCAAAGTGCCAGCAGTTCAGCCACCCCCTCCCAGCACGGGCTGTATGCTGAGCGACACACACCTCGCCCCTACCCACTCGCCAACCCAGACACTCCAGCCTTGAGGCAACTCTCAGAATATGCACGCCCACATGCTATGAGTAAGTCTGGAAGATTTTGCATCATGTGTGCGTGTGAAAAATTTATGAAATGGAATGAATAGGTCTGTCATGTTGCTGATTCTTCAGGATCTCTGTAGAAAAGAAATGCAAAAACAAATCAAGTGTTTCTGTGATTTGTAATAAATGTACAGAGGAAATTTGACGTGCTTTCTACTGAACCAGGTCGTCATGTAGAGATGCCAAAGTAGACTATAACAATTTGTGATTCCTTTGACTCCTGCACACTATCCACCAACTGCAAAAACGTAACCTTTCGACTTCCCCACCCTACCCACCGGCTTCCTACAGGAAGGTAGTGGATAAGGCGAGGGAGATAAAGGGTCAAGTTTTTGCTTTGCTAGCATGGTTGACAATGCAGGATGCTGGTGGACAAGGTGTGCCAGTCACAAGGGCTATACATTGTTGCAATCAGGTTCCCCAGCATGAGTGTGGTCATAGGATGAATTGGCTTCATTGATCAGTGAGCTGCCCACTTCACTATCGTTGGTTCCTATGATGAAATGGAAAAGTGTTACTTTTTGTGATAAGCTTCTCAATTTGTTCTGAACAAAAATTTTAAGGTGGCTCATGGCGTCCGAAAATGTTTATTTTTATATCTGGACTTCTATTTAAGATACATTCTTGAAATTTGGCATGCATTTCTGTCTCTAGCCCAGGAGTCTTCTGATTTTTTTTTAAAGTAAATCTGACTGTTAGGAAAAAAGTTATTAGACATTACACATTTTTTTATTATAGCGTTTTAGGGACTGCAACCACTTACAAACCAAAGCCGTACTGAACTTTTTTTTGTTACAAAATTTCACAAACTAGGCTTAGGAGCACAATAAGACAAAAAAAGAACATCTGGTACATGATTCAGTATTTTTGGTACATTTTTGAAAGTCAAGAAAATTTTCCGAAAATAAAGTCTTTGACTTTCATTATTTCCATTAAACCTACTGCATCTACAGTCTTCTAACATGTCTTATTGTGCTCACCAGCCATTTTTACATCTATGTACCAAGTTTTATCAAATTATCTTCACTCAAACCCGTGATACAACGTTCCTAAAGGAGGACGTGATTCAAAAAATGTCAATTTGAGAAAACGGACTTTAGAGTTAACGTTAACAAATCCTCTGTTACCAATATATAAGTTGCCGCGATGGCCTTCCGGCGGACTTTGCCCTGCTCAGATGTTTTTTTTTGTGGCAGACTTCACTCTGTTGGTGTCGGCTTTCTCCACAAACTCTTCTAGACTGGATCCCCCCATGAGCTCCAGTTCTGTCAAGACATCTAGGAGGGCAGTGGACCCCTTGTTGAAGCGCTGAACGGAGACGGATACAGCTGTATCCACAGTGCGCCAACCGGCCCACCTCTCCTTTGGGCAGGACCTCCAAACCATGGAGTGGAAACTTTCATTTGAGTTTTGGGTTTTTCCACTCAAGCATCTGACAGAAGCTGGGGATCACCGAGCCGCTTGTAGACTGGGACCATGGCAGAGAAGACGTCTCGAGGTAGGGGTTGGAGTGAGGCGGTTTCTCTACCCCGTTGGCTTCTGCCCTCTGGTAGAAACACCAAGACTGTTTGCCAGGGGGGCATCGGGAATGGTGAGGGTCATCATCTGTGCTGGAGGAGTGGAAAAAGGAAGCCCACACAGCATTTTCCATGTCCTTCAAGTTACCAGCGTTGTCCTTGATTGCCCGTCCGTAGTAGTTGGTCAGTTTTTTTATTCGGTCTTCAGTCAGTCGTCCACGTCCTCCAATTGGTTCTTGCTGGGCCTTCTTCTTTTCAACGAGGTTTCTCAGCGCTGTCCCCATTCTTTTCGTCACGTGGTTGACACATTCTATCTTTTGTATGGGTATGTCACCATATGGTTTCGCCTCTTGGACTCTGCTGTGTGCTTTTCCATCACCATCTCCAAGCATCTCTGTGTATCGGAAGCGGTGGAGGTTGATGGAACGCTGCCACATGATAACAGCTGCTTCAAATTCCATGGCGCCGGAAGAACATTGGATTGTTTTCTGGCACTGGCCCTCATGCTTTTTCATCCACTCATCGTACTTCGGTGTGTCAGGTTTAGGCCCAGTGACACATGCTCTGCAGTAGTTGGACAAGGTGACATAATCCAGAATGAGGCCTGAAAAAATTTCAATGACACTGGCTATGCCATTGTGAGAGGTTCGGCCTCGCTTGTGCCAACTGCCATCAAAAGAGACTGAGATGTTGAGACAGCCATCTTCATCAGGTTCACCCATCTGCATTGACCGGTACATCTCTCGAACATGGTCAGCGGCTTCTTGAAGATGGGTGGAAGCTGCATGGGTTGATCCTTTGTGGAGAGTTTTCTGGTAATGCTGCCAGGTTTTTTCGTGCATGGGTCGAGGAAGATCTGACATCGCAAAGAAACGGCAAAGTTGTGAATATCCAATGCCACACACACTGGCACTGGTTGCGATCCTCCTGTTGTCTTGACCCGTGTAGGTGGTGCCGGTACTGGATGAAGACATGGTTTCATTCATCACCTTACCACAACTGGGACACCTGGCTGCCAGGTAGCAAGATGAACCCATTCGGCGAGCCTTGTCTTCAAACAACTGCACCTGAAAATAAAATGGAATAGTTAATAACCCATCCGGCGAGCCTTGTCTTCAAACAACTGCTCCTGAAAATATAATGGATTAGTTGACAAGAGCTCTTCAATAAATGTTGTTTCTCCACCTCCTTTGTTCAAATGTTTTTTGTTTTTTTTTCCAAACTGTTTTCTTTCTCTTTCTCTCTCATAAAGTCATGTGCAAACACATACAGTTGAAAAAAAACACTGTAAAAGTAAAAAAGCCCTTGTCTTTTACCCACCCACCCCCCTTCCACACACACACACTAACACAAACACACACTCTTCCATATGCACAGCACACACACACACATACACACACACACACACACACACACACACACACACACACACACACACACACACACACACACACACACTTCCATATGCACAGGCACACACACACTATCAACTTCCATACCGCCCCTCAGCCCTCTCAAAAGGTAGGCTTGTGTTCTCACCTGCTTCTTGCATGAGCTGCACTTGAGTCCCTTCAGTAAAGCAGAAACTGCTCTCAGGTCTCCCAGAAAATTGCCGTCCGCACTCCAGTCTTCTTCCGTTCGCATCTTTTTCACGTCAGATGAAGTTGGTTCATTTGAAAATCTTTTCAAGGCTTGGACTTTTGTGGATGATCGTATCACCGGCACACTCGTATCCACCGGCACACTCGTATCAGGTCGCTATGGTCCTGGCTGTGGATCGGCAACTATTTCTGACAATCACGGCACTGCTGTCACTGTTTTTCTGCCTTTCCTCTTCTTTTTGCCAAATCGGTGCTTAGTACTCCACTTAGTTGCTGGCATTTTGCAAAATCGAACGAGATATCTTCGCCGAATTGACTATTTTCGCTGCAAAGTGTTCGAACAGACGAAACGGAATCGAGACCCTTGCGTAAGCCGAACAATGCCGAGGAGAACTTCGGGTGCACTCGGGCACTGATCACGCGCTGTACATGTGGCAGCTAGCCAATCAGAATCGTCCGTTCATAGATCGACCTTGACCGATAGGAAATGATGCCGTGTTGTTTTCAACCGAGGTATTTGGTTGGACAAGAATGAAATAGGTTGACTGCTTTCTGCATGGCCATTGGGCTAGGCCAAACCTAATTTGCATCTGGGAAATAGGTCAGAATCTAGGTCAAAGTTCCAGCTTTCGAATGAGGTACAACATGTCCTGGTCCGTTGCGCCTAAGATATGGTAAATACTGCTTGAAGTTTGCGTTTTTTGGACGTCGGGTTTCGATTTTTTGGAAGTTTTCACTCACACATACTTCAATAAATGCTTTATTTTTCATAAAAATCACTCGATTCATAGAAAATGAACCATACACATGCATTGCAGACACAACAAAGATGCCGTCACCACTAAAAACTCGGATCGTATTTTGAATGACTTTTTCATGCCGTGAGCCACGTTCAAGGGAACAAGAAGATTGAGCAGTCATTTCTTTTTAACTGAAATGCTTTAACCCTTAGCTGTTCACAAGCCCGCAACCGCCCTGCGAAAAAAATGTGCCGATCCGTTCATAGCGGTTGAGACCGCCCTACCTTTTCCGGCACACGTGTGGGGAATTTCCATCACTATTGGCCTTGCTGTCTTATCGCGCATGTGGTTAGAATCTTGGTCAGTCTCGCGTTGAATGTTCTAGAAATAGTACAAGCATTCTGGGATGGAAGGAACTTTCCATTCACTACTGAAAAACTTAATTACTAATGCTGTGCTACGTGCTTTCATTCACAACTGTGAGCGTGGGAAAGATGACGAGTTTCAGCGAACAAGACGAATTTGTGGATTACACTGAAGCAGAGTTGCAGGAATTTTTTAGAGAAATTGATCGTTTAGAAATTGAAGAAGAAGATGAAGAAGAAAAGGAAGATGTAGAGTCGGATGTTGAAGTAGGTGGTGATGGTGAAGATGGAAATGACAGTGACATAGATGACGATGTACCGCTGGCTGCACTGGTGCAGGCATGGCGGCCGGTGGCACGTGGCAGTGAAGTCAGGGAATTTTCACAAGTTGTTGGGCCTAAACATTCGCTGCCCGCTGATGCGAAACCAATAGACTATTTTTTGTTTGTTTCTGTCACTAGAATTTTTTGTCAGTGCTGCTGAAGAGACCAACAACTACGCTGGTCAGAAGATTGCGGCAAAGGGGCAACCTGACCCACTTTGGAAAGAGACGATAGCTGATGAAATCAGGGCATACCTGGCTATTCTCATCATGATGGGGCTAAAACATCAGTCCCGTCTATGGTGCTATGGTCAACTTTCTGTCCAGGACTGTTTCCGGGACTATCATGCGCTAAACACCACGACACAGGCTACAACCAGCGCTTGTGACACCACTGGTGACACTGCCACTGACAATGACGGTGACAATCACAGTGACGATGACAACAACATCTCACCATCATCACAGTAGCTGCAAAGTTTCTGTATAGGCACATATGTGTAAATAGTGTATAGGGAATGAAATCTGTAGACGACCATGTACAAAATATCTTTGTAAAACACTTCTGGTTCTTTCTGTTTATGTTCATTTGGTGACATCGTGACAATTCTTTTCTGTGACATTTGTGTTGTGCCTGTGTATTGGATACTATACTGGAGGAGCAGAGACAGCGTCGGGTAGGACAGGTGTTGTGTTTACAACTAACAAATGTTGTTTTTAGACAATAGAGCTTGTTTGTATGCTAACCATTGTATTGTCACATAAAAATACCTCTGTCTGTGACATCTTTGGTGACAGGGACACGCACACTAGACCCAGGACACACAAAACCACATGCAAATCAAACTATGGACACTTGTGTATATGTGTGCAAAAAATCTTGTTTCTGTACTTTCAAACAAGTGAATGGCAGTATGTTTGTCAGCATGACTGTACTCGGATGAAAAAATGTCAGAAAAATGCGAATACTAGGAGCTAGCTTTACATCTAGCAGTACGAATGCGAAAGGGTTAAACAAGTGATCCATTATTTCATTTAATGTTAGGAATACCACTCTCATAAATCAGTGGCTGTGGGTTCATGGTCCATTTATTCAGTTAATATTAACCCTACCAGACCTGAGCCCCTGAGCGTAATTGTGCCCCCTGCCTGGCCTCCTGAGCAAAATTTTGAAAAAAATGTATATACGTTAGAAAACTGTTCATATCATGCACACCAATGGTTAGAATTATATGAAACGTGGAGAGATTGTAGAAAATAGGCCTACCTTTCATCTAACGCCAGTCCAACCCTCAATCACACAAGCATCTCCCCTATCACTTGGTTGGGGGGTACGGGCACGCCCCCTTCTTCCAACACGCTGTCTCGACCTACTTCTTTCATTGTCAGAATCATCACTTTCACTCAATGCTTCATCAACGTAATCATCGTCACTTGAATTGGAAACGTATTCCTGATCAAATTCTCCAGTCTGCAAAATGTCCACCACTTGTTGAACTGTGAAGCGAGTTGGCCTCGCCTGTTTACCTGTTGAAGTGCTTGGTTCATCACTAGCTCGCTTCATGGTCAATTTTGCACCCAAATCACCTCAAAATACCATCAACACAAAGGCAGACATTTGCAATAGGCTGAACACACGCTCACGCGACACTTAGCAACGGTTGGGTGGCTATTTTTAGCTCTTGATAAAGTGACGATCATGTGAGTGTGCTATTCCCGCTATAGCGGGAACTCGGTATATAGTCATTTTCGTCATTCCCGCAATAGCGGGAACTCAGTCTGGTAGGGTTAAGAATGCCACGCTCATAAAGCAAGGGCTGTGGGTTCATGGTCCATTTATTCATTTAATGTTAGGAATACCACGCTCATAAATCAGTGGCTGTGGGTTTTTGGTCCATTTATTCAGTTAATGTTAAGAATACCACACTTATAAATCAGTGGCTGTGGGTTCATGGTCCATTTATTCAGTAAATGTTAAGAATGCCACGCTCATAAAGCAAGGGCTTTGGGTTCAGTCCTCTGCCAGGCCACAGTTTCTGGTAGGCTGACTGGCTTTTGTAAGAGAGCCGTGGACTGGAGATTTAATGTCTTGAGTTCAGTCCCAGCCCGCATCATAAAAGTTGGTCTGTTTGCTGCTAATCTTAATACTTCATTCTGGTGGTGTCAGCTTAGTGTCTGTTCGACAGTCACAAACTCTTCTCTTCTTTTCAAGTCTAGCTTGAAGACGTACCATTTTGTCCAACAGTGATTCCCCCCTATACATGTTTACTCTTTTGTCCTCCTGTTCCCCCACCCCGTTCAGTTTGCGTGTGCTTCATACCCTGGAGTTTTGGTCGTTGTTGGGCGATTGCTTTGGTGAATGATGAGAGTGCGCACTTTGGTTTGATTCTTGTATAAAGATTTAGCGCCTTACAGATGTCATTATTATTATTGTTGTTAGTAGTAGTACTATCAGTATTGTTATTATTATTATTATTAAATGGCTGTTTCCTGTCCTGCCCTCCCACTTCCATTTGGAGAACTTGCCAGTGTGCAGGGTTTTGCGCACTCTGACAGTTAGTGGTAGATTGGATGGAGCATGTGTGGCATTGTCTGAATGTGACCAGTCTCTCTTGAATGAACTTCAGACTCAGTGTTAAAGGCATTGATTTACTTACTGCTTGTCAGTATGTTGATGGTTGGGCAAGGGACAGTGAGAAGGTAGACATGTTGTTGACTGATCAGGACTGGAGAGAAGACTGCTGGAAGCTAGTAGATAGCACTGGGAAGGAAAGGGTTGTGTTTGTATCAGTATACCGTGTCTGCACTAGGAAAGTGTGAAAAGGTTGTGTCTGTGTCAGTTCACCTTGTCTGTGTTGAGGAAGATGTCTAAAGGGTTAATTATGTTTGTATTGGTCCTAGCTCCCAATTTTCCGATTTTTCTCGGATCCGAGAAAATCTGCAGGCTGCTTCCGAGAGAAAAAATTTGCTTTCCAAGAAAATAAGATAATTCGACCTATGATATTTTTTTTCTCCTGCGAAATGGTCAACTGTTCGTCAGGCTGTTGAGCTCTCGTAGCAGATGACAAACCCTCGAGAAGGGGGATAAATCCAGTATCATTTTCTGCTAAAACCACTTCTGGTGTTTTCTGTTTGTCAGGCGTGGCTTGTTTTTAGAACTGATTACAAAGCTTTTGAAGAGTGTGACCATGTCTCGAGCTGATATTCTGAAGAGAGGGTCTTCCACAGCAAAAACAGTTGACGAAGACTGTAAAAATAAGCGGTGTTGGGAATGGATTTCTTGAAAAATTGATGTTATGGAAATTAGCGCATGGCTTTCAAAAATAGCAGAGGCTGGCATATCCTACTGCATCTTGTGCTGCAATGAAGTCAATTAAGATAACTATAGCTGAGCAGGCATCCACAAACTTTCAGACCATTTCAAATCAAAGAAGCACCAGATGAGGCAGAAAGCTGCAAAGAATCTTGAAGCTGTTCAGTCTAGGTTGTTGTTTAATGTTTAGAAGTACTCAACGAATTTTATTTTTCTTGAAATCTGACTCCGATGTGTATAAATTATTTGCTTCAGTACAAAGGAACATAAACAAGCCTAAAGTTGTGCCAGATAACATCAGATCGCACTATTTTTCATCTATATTCAAAAACATTTTCCAAGGGAGCATGCACCCAGACCCCCGTAGATTTTCAGATTTTTTCATTTGGCATTGGGAGGCCTAATTAGTGTATCTAAAGGGTTAATGTTGTTTGTAGTAATGTGTCATGTTTACATTAAGGAATAGTATTTAAAGAGTTAATTGTGTTTGTATTGGTCTAGTTGTCGGTGTTGGGGAAGATTATTTAAAGGGTTCATTTTGAGTCTGTATCGGTGTACGTTTTCCTGCACCAAGGAAGAAAGTAAAGAAAATTAACAGAGTTCTTTGAAGATTGGTGGTGGTTTCCAGGTCAAGACCCACAGCGGGCTGCCTACCTGGGGCTGGCTGGTCACCCTCACATGGACCCTCTGGCCAGTTATCGACACCTGGCCATGTATCCCCATGGGTCCAGAGAGAGGTCAGTTTCTGCCAGTCTCATACTGTGTCATGCACATTCACACACACCATCAGCAGTAGCATAAACCATTTATTTTCAGTTTAATGACACATATTTTATCACCAGTGCACATGCTCTTGACATAAAAGTGGTACTAACCTACACACACACACACACACACACACACACACACACACACACACACACACACACACACACACACACACACACACACACACACACATGCAGTTTGTCACCTTCTCACTCACTCATTCATGCATGCTACACATTCGCTGCACATGCATCTCCATTTGCTCAAACTTCACTTGTATGCTGCACATGCACTATATACATGTCTGTGTTTACTAGTGTCTGCTCATGTATATGCAACATGCACACATGTTTTGTTTATGCATGATACACATGCATCACACAGTTGTCTACAACATGAACACTCCACTTGTACATGCTGTAAATGCACTCACACTGTTATGTTTCTTATGTGTCTTACTCACATGTACTCTCTTCGCTTGCATATGTTACTTGTGCACAAACATTCATTTCTGTACATATTGTCCTTCAGACGTTTGTGTTTTTTTTTTATATGCCATCTCATGACCATTGTCTCATCCATCTCCGGTTTCTATTGTGTAGTCTACAGGCAAGCAAGAAATGTTTGAATGTGAAGAGAAGTCGCAAAAAGCTGTGATCTTTTCACTCCTTTACCTTTCCACCACCTTCTTACAGGAGGAAGTTTGGTGATGGGTCCGAGAGTGAAATGGTTGAATACCCCTTTGAAGGTGGAGCATACACTTGCAGGTTGGAGTTAGAACTGGAGCGAGACAAACGAGAGCGTGACGCTCGGGAAAGGGAGATGAGAGAGCGAGAGCTGCGGGAGATGGAACTGAGGGAGAAGATGAAAGCTGATATGGACTTGAAGCCGCCAGGTATGCCGGCTTCTAAATCAGGTACTGTAACCCCTCTGTTTCTTTGTCCGTCTGTCCGTCCGTCCGTTCGTCAGTGTGTCCTGGCACCACAACCAGGTATGTGGTCACTGTGTCTCTGTTCCTTCTGTTCTTGTGCACTTTAGAACCTCAAGTTTTAACCAACCATTTCACTTCTTCGCCTGGTACAACAAGGTTTAAGAATTAACCATTTCACTCCACATAGTACACCAAAGTTTAGGAAGTTGGTAAAAGTTGGCAGTGAAGGATGAGAGAGTGAAAGGGTAATGTTAGCCACAAGCAGAAATGCCAGCCAGTACATTTTTGTTATTTTCTGGTCACAATCTAATTGCCCTTGGTCTTTTTTTTTTTTTATCTTCAAAAGAAGTATTGTTGCCTTGCACATGTTATTCAGGCCTGTCAGTACTAGAGATCATTCCATTGCCTTGTTGGCATTAGACAACACCTTGATAACATTAATGCCCTCATGTGGGTTTCAAATAACAGTTGGTCAAAACCTGCCAATTTTAAGTTGATGAATTGCCAGAACAATGAGTGTTAAAGTACTTAACTGTTGAAGTTGTGCTTCAACAAGAACACTCATTTCAGTGGGGTGGGGGGGGGGGGGGGGTATATTATATGGTATTTTCTGATAAAACTTGAAAGTGACTTCCAGGCTTTGATTTGACAGGATTTGAAAATTCAGGATATAGAGAATTACTTCATATTCCATAAAAGTAGTGAAAGATAAAGCAGATCTGCCTCAGAGCTGATGTAAACAGGGTATTTTCTTACTACATGTTGGCATTTTTGTTTGAAAGCTTACTGTGTGCGTTATTGTTGAGCTCAATGGTTCATTTTTATTATCTGTTCTTCTCTATCCCTCTCGCCCTTTCTCGCTTTCCTTTCTTTCTGCCCTTTCTCCTGTTCTTTCTCAGTGCTTGGTATTATGTTAGTCAAACATCTGTTCTGATTTTAGTGTTTTGTGTTTGTTCTGTGTTGTCGAGCTGCATGTTTTTGTTATTGGGTGGCCTTATACTTTACTTCATTTTTAGCATTGTTTTTTTGTTTTGTATTTTTTTTAAATTGGAGGCACTAAGGTCTGCCCATAATACTTACATATATTGAAAACAGAAATGTGCCAGCAAGGTTTATATAACCGGGAATCATTTAATAAAAACTCACATCAATGGATGCAGTAGCTGAATCATTAAGACGGACCAGCAAAAAAATGAACTTTGTTTGATTCCTGCCTATGTGAATTTGGTGAGATGTCACCATGCACACACACCTACCTACAATGCCTAGGCGGCACATAAATTGTATTTTTCTTCCCCTTCTCCGGCCACAACAGCACTCAAACAAGTTACTTTGACTAGGAGATAATTGCAAGAGCCAAAAATTTCTGGCGAATCAAACTCTTTTTTTTTATTCTTCCATTGCTTGATCATCGAGTTCCAAGTGTGATCTTGCTCCTGGGTTGCCCGTTTTACTCTTACCAACCTGTCCAATTAGAGGTATTTTTTCCTTTCTTTTTTCCCAGTTTGGTGTTGCAGATCAGCTTTTGTACTAGCTTCATCAGTTTCAGGGAGTTCAGACTCCCAAACTACTTTCTCCTCTGAAAGGTCTTAAGAAGGTTAACAGCACAGGTAAGACTTCTTCAGATCCCCACCCTAATCCTGGACTGTCAGGCATCCCCTCTTCGAGCCTGTAGAAATGGTTCCCTTCTTTTCGTTCATCTCAAATAAGATTTTCTCCTAGCAGTTGCCATATGTTGCTGCAGCATCGAAATCCATGCTCTCAGCAGAACCAAGGAAGTTAAGTTTTCATTCCAGTGGAGATGGAGCCCCTATGCTCTAACAGTGTTCCTGTTCAATACCCAGCAACCCAGCTCCCCATCCATGGTTCTTCTGGATCCCCTCCTTGCTCTCTTTCAGAGGGGAGGAATGCTTCCTGGACCCAGTCCATTGCGTCTGCTGAAAACACTCAGCCTTGAGATGCTGCTCCCAACAGCTCTCTCTCGGCGAGGGATATTCAGGGGACATTGCTGTAACGTTATATCATACTGGCTCTTGGAAACAGTCATCAGGGCTTGTAAGGCATCAGATGCATCTTCTTGTCAAAGAACCCCCAAGCTCTTGAGCCGTAGCTCTTCCCTGTTTGGTTGCATTCCTCTGCTTCCTTTACCTCAGGAATGTTCTTGAAGCAGCCACCCTACTGGCACTGGGTATCCATGTTCACGTGCATTTCTTTACAATCTCCAAGTGTTCTCCTCAAACAATCTGCCTCACTTCCTCTTAGATGGCTAGTGCTGCTGTCGGCGCCACCAGGCATTGGGCAGATCAGGACAGGATATCACGCCTTCCATCCAGTGCTTAAATTCTACCAAAGTTGGATGTGGAAGAGTGTATAATGCTAAAAGGGGAATTTTTACATTTAAATTCCAGTTTAGCTCATACACTTGCTATATACAACTCGTAACCTCACTTGGCCATCCTCAGTTTTTACATGTGAATTCCAGTTTAGCTCATACACTTGCTATATCCAACTCCTAACCTCACTTGGCCATCCTCAGTTTTTACATGTGAATTCCAGTTTTGCTCAGAATCCACTTGCTATATCCAACTCCTAACCCCACTTGGCCATCCTCAGTTTTTACATGTGAATTCCAGTTTTGCTCATACACTTGCTATATCCAACTCCTACCCCGACTTGGCCATCCTCAGTTTTTACATGTGATTGTGAATTCCAGTTTTGCTCATACACTTGCTATATCCAACTCCTAGCCCCTTTTGGCCATCCTCTCAGCCTGGATCCCTTACTGACCTTCCCACAACATTATAGAAGAGAGGAAGAACAAACATGTTTATGCGCCACCGAGGCATTGTGGGCTGGGTGTGTGTGTGTGGAGCCATCTTTTCACCGAATTCTGGGTGACTTGAGTTGGGTTCCAGCCAAAAAAAGAAAAACTGCGCATCTTGTTGCATACATTAGATATGATAAGTGTGCTAGCTAAACATGAATTTACACACGCAAAACATTCCTCATTTCATTTGCATGCAGACAGTTAAGTACACACACACTGTCTGTTTTGAAGAATCTGCAAGTTGTGTCGATGTTTTTGGTTGGTTTGTTTGTTTGTTTTTTTGTTTGTTTGTTAAACACAAAAATACCAGCAGCCATTCCCATCAAAGATGAGTATGCGCGCTGTGCAGTAGTCTTGAGTATGCGCGCTGTGCAGTAGTCTAACACCTGCACAGTGTGGGCCAGCCATATGCACACATGTATATGTGAAAACGTTGCTTGGAAAGCCCTCCAAAAAAGTTTGTAAAATATTAATTGGCTCATGGGAAGGGCCATTCTCAGCCCTTTGACTAGGTACCGGCAGCCAAAAAATAAACTTCTGAAAAGGTTATTAACACTTATATTTCTGAAAAGTACAAGAAAAAATAAGCACAATGCAAAAAAGAAGTTGAAACTGAACATGTTGCACACATTAGAGTGTGCAGATTTGACCCACTTTTGACATGACCTTGGCAGTCTGAAAGTATGCAGAATGTGACAGCTGCTACAGTGTTCCATCCCCCTCCCTGTCTCTTCCTTCCCCAAGTGTACTTTATTCAGGAGTGGGAATTCTCCTGGGATCCGTGGAATTATGCAGCAGAATCAATATCGTCGGATTACATCAGTCTTGTCTTCGGAAAATCCATATCTAGCTTCGTTTTTTGTGTGTGTTTTTTCAATTTTCAAAGTAGAGAAAGTATTGATATAATTTGTGATTTAACATGTGTTTGTGAAGACGATCGGCATAGTACAGAAATACTTTTTTAAGCTCTGTGAATGTCTGATTTGATGCATGAAAATACACCAAATTGCAAAGATTTCTATCCCTTCAGTTTTTTCCCTGGAGGGCATGCCTCCAGATTCCCCATTTCCTCTTTTTCAGCAGTTCCCTCCCCTGTTCATTAAATATGTATAATTTATCTTCCCATGCACTAGTGTACAGAAAACTATGCCCAGTGAAACGGGTGGTTGCTTGGACAGATATTTTACAGCAAAATGTAATTTTCAAAAAACAACAACAACAACTGAAAAGTGTTCTTTGCATCTCACAAGTATTGAATTCATTTACACAAATGACTATACACTTAGGTTTTATTCTGTTCAGTTCCGGGGTATCCATTCAAATTTTATTCTGTTCAGTTCCGGGGTATCCATTCGAATTCTCAGAAATATGTGATACTATGTAAATCACGCTTCTATTTCAGTTTTTGTCAGGAGTCATTCATGCAGGTGAAATCTCAGACGTGTATAAAAAATCTTTTTTTTTTTTTTCCTTCAGGTCTGGATCGCCTGCTTCCTCCAAGTGCTAACCCACTGGACCCCCACTGGCTGGAGATCCAGCGGCGTTTTGCTTACCCCCCAGGGGCACTGCCCGTCCTCCCCCATGGTGCGCCAGGCAGTGCTGGTGCCAACCACTTGCCAGGGGTCTATCCGCCTCCTTCATCTTTAGCTAATGAACTGGCAGCCAGAGAAAAGCTAGAGAGATTAGGTAAGTACTTGTGTGCATCTGTGTTAGTGTGTGGAGAGAGCGTTGTTGAAATTGTGTTTCTGAGCCAGAATGGGTAAAGGTGTGTGCAATAACTGCCACTTTATTTAGTAATAAAGAAACGTGTAGATTGACTGCTGTTGTATTTGATAAAAAGGGGAAAGCATATGATTAAATATAAAACTGATCAGTTGTTATGTAGTCCAGGCTTTAAAGAAATCTCTTTAAGAGACCCTTTGGTTTTGTTGTTAAGAGTGTTACGTTCATTATGCAGGGGTTGCGAGTTAATCCTCAGGTGGGCCATAGTTTTTTTCAAGCCTGTGCTTGTCCTTTAGACTTGTGCACAGGTATAGGGCTTACGCTATGATCAGTTTGGATCTTTATGCCTTGATCAGTTTGGATCTTTATGCCTTGATCAGTTTGGACCTGAACTGTCTCGTGGTATCTGTGATGTCAGTGCGTATGGAATTTATTCTGAGCACGTACACGTCATGTTGAGAAACTGAAACTGAAACCAGGCATTTGGACTTCTGTCAGGATCTCTGTTGATGCATTATTTTGTAACAAGGCTGAAGCGGCTTTTGATGACAACTTTGGCTTGATGTCTTTTGATGGTGAACATACACCAACAGACCAAGCTTGCAAGGTGTCTTTTCATTTCTTTGGTTCTTTGGTAAAAAGAGTCGATAATGAATCTGCATTCTCAAGAAGGTAAATGCCTAGTTGAAGATAGTATTAGGGTGCGTTCATAGTAAGCCCGGACGGCCACGGACGGTGCCTGTCAAAAAGATCATGTACAGCAAACCCCTGTTTGTTCTCACTGGCAACGGAAAGAGTGTTCACAATAAGCCCTGCTTGATCTGCCCGTACTCGGACTGAAATTCTCCGGTCATGCTTGAAGGGTTTTCTCCGTCCATACAGGTTACGGGACTGAATTGTTCTCTTGATGTCACACTGAATTATCTTTCTTGCAAGAACAACATGGACGACAAGAAGCTTATTGCGACTGTAAGATCAAGGCCTTGCATTTACGAGAAGAGTGATGTTTGCCTTTACGAGAAGGGTGATGAAGATCACTACAGAGACATACTTGCAGCTGCATGGGAAAACATCACCAGAGAGGTTGGGTCAGATTGGCTCTACAGAAAATTGACAGGTTGACACACAATGTTTCTTTTCTTCTTCCATCACCACAATATCAACTATTGTTGCTTCGTGCACACCATTTTATGTTTGGTGGGCTCGTGTGGAAGGGGAAAAAAACATGGCTGTCCGGTTCCATCGTCCTTGCAGTATGAACGCTTTCACGGCCAGCCAGGCGGCAAGCTGTGGCCGTTTGTCCAGCGGGTTTACTATGAACGCTCCCTGACATGTCAGTATCATCAGGTTCAATTGTAGCTACTGCAGCAGACAGTGTTCTTCCATTCTTTGGAATGGAGGATAATACAGTCATTCACTGCAGCAGACACCACGACAGTTCTCTTCGGTTCACTGAGATGGAGGATAGTATACTGAATGGAAGATAATAATTATAGTCATGAAGATGTATTTGTTGCCCATATGTATTTGATTATTTTCTATGATGCGTTTCATGCCATTGCTGTTGTATGTGCATTTGTTTTGTCGGGCTGAATAGATTTTAACCCTTTGACGTCATCCTATCCACTGGCATCCTGCTTCATCATCAATGATAGCAAAGCAAAAACTTAATGCAGGAAGCTGGTGGATAGGGTGTGGGAGTCCAAGGGTTAATGAGTAGAGTGTTATTGGTTTGATAGATTTGACTTTTAGCATGATAAATGTTAACAAGTGATTCTCATTATAAAATTGTGTCTATAGTTTGTTTTGATTGATTACATTGTGTTTGACAAGACAATTGTGACCAGACGTACCAAAGAAAATGTGATGGAAGAATGCCACATATATTACAACCCCCACTTGCCATTGATGTTTGACTTTTCAGTTCTTTTTTCATTTCCTACTTTCCCCCCCTTTCTGAGTGTTGCTGTTTATTGGGAAGAAAAGAGATTGTCTGCCATACACCATCCTCAGGCTGTAAAAGAGACACAGACCAATCAGGTCTGCTACCATCATCTTTGCAACAAGCAGCCTTGGGGCTGGGTTTGAGTCCGGCTGCTGGTTGACTCGAGACCTGTCTGATGGTGTAGGACGGACACTGCTTTGTCTGTGTGTGCCCTTGTTCTGGTGTGCTTAGCGTTGGCAGTAGTTAGTGTTGGCTGCTGCTGAGAGAAGACAGTCTTGTAGAATGCCACTGTTGTATTGGGCCCATGAGGAACAGGTTCATGGGGATTTGATAAGAAGCAATGGCAAAGTCAGAAGCATAGAACATTTTGGCATGGTAGTTACATGTTGGTAGGATGCATGCATGTGCATTCACATGCTTGCAGATCCACGTTAACATGCTGGTTCACTCACCTAAGAAAACTCATGTACACACATCCTTATGCTTGCATACACACAATACTTTCCTTCATCCATTCTTCCTCACACATGCATGCAAATGTGGTCCCCCCCCCCCCCCCTCGGTCAGATGAGGCCGTTCCTTTCAGCCCACTTTGTATTTGTTGTTGAGCTTGGTTCTTTATCATAACAGCAGTAAGCAAGGAGATGGTGGGGGGGAGGGGTGTTGCAGTTTTGTCCTTGTCTCCCAGAGTGTGGCATTCTAACGGATATTGTCTCTCAGCTGCTGCTAACACCAACTTGACAGAGAAGCATACCAGACTTGGTTCTTTGAAAACAGAAAAATAAAGATTAGATTTTTGACGCCTTTATGGCATCTCCAGTTTTCTTTTGATTGCTTTTGGTTTCTTCCGTCCCATTTTCTTTGCATGTAACTACAGAAATCTGTTTTGTCCATGTGTATACTGATTTCATGTGAAGTGTGAATTGTACAAAATAGTGCTACAAAGTACTGGAGTGGACAACCACATTTTAACACTGTATGTTGCCAAAGTTGCCTTCTACCGGCTTGGAGTACAGGGATAAACATTCAAGGCATGGAAAGATTTTGATAGAGATTTGCCTTGAATTTCATAGCAATAAATGAGTGAGGTATTAGGAGGGGTGGTCACTGTCTCGCGTGCTTGACTCATATTGTGATTAGTACATGGTGAAAGCTGATGATAAATTAAATAACCATTTACAGTGGCTGAGTATATCACCACTGACACATAGATAAAACTGCTGCTATTATTTGGAGTTTTTTAATGTTCTTTTACAAATATAGAAACAAAAATTTGAAAAACTACAGATCCGACATGTTGAAGTTTGAAATGGGAAAGCATAAAACCTTGAGAATGATTTCTAGTGAAGATGTACAGTAGGCCTTCACACAGTTGTTGTAGCTAGTCCCTCGCTGTAAACGGTCATACACTTGTCCCTCCCCCATGCGGATGTACTGAGGAAGAAGTTGATCTCCTGTAGGAGTACCTGGAGCCCATCAAGTCCCTCTCCCAGTGGACATGTCCTACGCCAGTGTGGTGGAGCGCCTGTCAGCAGAGCGCCAGCAAGCGGAGCGTCTGGGCCTAGTACCTCCCAGCAACCCAGAGGCTTTGGCACGCCTGCAGATGGCTGGCCTGGCCACTAACGCTTCAGCTGCCATGGCCGCCTCCATGCATGCCCATACCCACCACGCCCACACCCACTCCCACACTCACCTCCACCTCCACCAGCAGCAGGAGAACAACCTGGCTGCAGCCGCAGCTGCTCTGGCCAGTGGAGGTGGTGGGGGAGGCAGCGGTTTGCCCGGCCACCTCCACCCCATGGCCCACCACATGTACCCCCACTTGCCCCCATCAGGTAAGAGACCCAGTTGCTGGCTGGCTGACTGACCAGCCATGTCAACATACCCTTAGCCTTTCATTCCATCAGGCTGAGGGAGTCAAAGGATTAGAGGGTGTTCAGATGCATGGAGAGCCCACATTTTACCGACTCAACTTGGCTTCATACTTCGGGGCTATTTTCAGCTGTTGCACAGGTGTCCTGTTCACTGCCCATACCTTTCTGACAAGGATCATTGACTTAAATCCCTGGTAAATTATACGTATTATCACATCATATTTTTCTGGTGACATCTGAGAAAGTAACATCCGTATTTACTGGCAAAACAGGTAAGATCCAAGTTTAGTTGAGTAAACTGGGCTCTCCTGCTTGCTTTATAAACTTGTATCGTTTAAGACTTGTTTTCTTTTTGTTTGTTTGATCACGCTAAAGGATAGGTATGGCAGACTTTACTCTCCTTGAAATGTGTCCTTTCAAGTTCTATTCAGCCAAAATTTTCTGCTGATTAATGCTTCAACAAAAGAAGAAAAGGGTGTGTTTTCTGTGTCACAAAACAAATGTTTTACTGTTGTGCACTGATAGTGATCAGTGCAGACATTTCAGGACATCAAATGTGTAGAGTGCATGGAAATTCAGAAGCTGAAAAAAACAGCGGGGTGGGTAAAATGTCCAGCAGAAAGTTTCATACAGCAGGTTCCTGCTCCCAGCCCACAGAGAGGACAGCACCAGAAGATGCCTTATCTTCTTTGGTACCGAGCGGATAGAAGGCATCACATTTTCTTTGGTACCGACGGGACAGACGGCATCACATTTTCTTTGGTAGCGGACTGGTCACCAGTCTGTGGGCCATGTACCCACGTCCCCTGTTTGTCATGTTGTCCTTCCTCCTCCCCAACAGATGTGCAGCAGCTGGAGCAGATGTCCACCCAGTTTATATACCAGTATTATACTCAGCGGGGTCTCAGTAGCGACCAACTGGTCTACATGCAGCGCGTCACCAATGAGTTGTACTTGCGCTCAAAACCGGATCGTGCGGTCGTAGACCCTGCTCAGTTGATCTATCAGTTCTCTCGTGAGTTGTCTGTGTCTTTGCTTCCCTTCGTCTTGGGTTCCATGCAGAACTTTCTCTGTGTGTGTTCGTGCATGTGTGTGTGTGTGCATGTGTGTGTGCGTGCAAGTTTTGTTGCTCTTGTTTTCATTGTTTGGGGGGAAGGAGGGTCATTTGTTTGGGCAAGGGGAGGGGGTGCTGCTATTCACTTACCTGTTCTGTTTTGTTCTGTTTTTACTTTTCTTGTGTTGCATATGGGATTGTTTCTTTTAGTTCCAATGATACATAAATATAAGATTAAGAAAAGCATTTGTTGGTGGTTAGTCTTGTAGCATTGATTATATAAATCCCAGTCACTTTGATAAGTAATAGGGAAAAAGTTCTATATTCAGACAACTTGAAATGTATCCCAATCAGAATGATAAATATTTTTTAAAAAAAGTATATTTGGACAACAGCCATTACAGTATTCTTTGTTCTGTCACTCTTACCATTGCTGATTTGTAGCCATTCCCCCCTATGCCTGCCTGCCCACCACCCGTGGGGATGCTGGGGGCTCTTTCAGTATATATTGTATCCCCACCTTCTGGAAATTCTGTGCTAGATATTCCTTCTTTTCTGTCACTCTCTTTGTTACTTTCTTCCTCCTGTGATTTCTCTCATTCCTATCATTTTCTGCCTTGTTGGTCCATTCACCTGTATGTGTTTATAAAGTCTTACATACTCTCTCTTAGGATTGATAATTGGGTGCATGTACTAAGTGCATTCTTGGCTCTAGGTAAATGAGATATGCGGAAACAATTTTAGGTAACTTAGGCCTGTTTTTATATAGGCTTTATTGTCCTTTTGTTTAAATTTGTACAGTATTCAAGTTTTAAATCCATGTGTGATAAATTGGACGGAGTGGCCAACGCCACGGGCATCTCCTTAGATTATGTACAGGAATGCTTTGACATGTGTGCTTAATTTTCTTTTCTTTTTTTTCTGTTGAAGTATTGTACCAGGGTTCGCACAGTCCTTAAAAGTACTTAATTTTGAGGGCATGTTTTTAAGGCCTTAAAAGTCCTTAAAAATCAGGCTTTTGCTGAAAGGTCTTTAAAAAGTCCTTAAGTTTTGTCACTGCCTATGATTTTTAATCAAGTCTGTGTAAAATCTTGAGTTTGTAAAAAAAAAAAAAAAAAAAAAAAGGGGGGGGTGGGGGGGTTGAAATTGATTTGAAAAAAAAAGAAAGAGGAAGTCTGAGTCGGAGTTAAGATCGACGATCTCACCGATACGTCGTCTGCTTTAGGTCAAAACACCAGAGTTAAGGGCCTTCATGGCGCATGCGCGTATGTGAAAGAATGTTCCACCTTTTTAAAATTGAGAAGTCAGCATGCCGGGGAAGTGTTTGTTTAACGTGGTTTGGCTGGAAAAAGACGAATACAAAGAATGGCTGCAGGCAGACCGAAGTGGAGGCCTTTTGCCGCATTTGTAAGAAGACCATAGACATTCGTTCAATGGGAGAATCGGCTGTAAATACCCATGGAAAAGGGAAAAAACACTGCGGCCTGATGAAGGCTTCAAATCCTGCAGTTCGTCTTTCGAATTTTTTTACAAAAAATTCTACAACGAGCGATCCCATCACTTCTAGCAGTTCGTCATCCTGCAGTTCATCAACCATCTGTTCTGCTCAAACTCAGATGTCAGTGAACAGCCTGAGCTGTACTAAAACAGAGGCAATGAAAGCTGAACTACTGTGGACTTTAAAAGTAGTGACAAGTCATTACAGCTTTCGTTCATGTGAAGGCATTTTTAAAAAAAAGTGCTTCAAAAGTCCTTAAAAAGTCCTTAAATTTTTTGTCTGGAAATCTGTATGAACCCTGTGTACTGAAATGGCTCTACACAGTCAGCTGGGCTTTTAACTAATATAACAACAATATCCCTGCCCCCCTATTCATCCCACTTATTCTGTCAGTTTGCCACTGGTTCACCCCCTCTGCAAAATAACCATTTTGTTTCATCTTTACCCAGACCACCTTTAGTTTCAGTTTTTTTGTATGTTGTACATCAAGACCTTGTCAGCCTATAGGACTTGCACCTAGATGTACATTGGCTTATACTATACACCAGACTTGCACCTAGATGTACATTGGCTTATACTATACACCAGACTTGCACCTAGATGTACATTGGCTTATACTATACACCAGACTTGCACCTAGATGTACATTGGCTTATACTATACACCAGACTTGCACCTAGATGTACATTGGCTTATACTATACACCAGACTTGCACCTAGATGTACATTGACTTATACTATACACCTTGATCATTTTGGATCCTGTCCATTACATGTATCAGTGCATATGGAATTTATTCTAAATGTGGAGACAAAATCTTTGAAACTATATCTCACCTGTCTCACCTGTCGGCGTCACCGGGAACAGTGTTGGCCGCTGCACATGATGTCCTCACAAGTTGCCTCCAGCACTCTCGATCTTGGCTAAGTCTGACCACCTCCTGGAGTTTCTTGCCACTGATGTTTGTGATGTTTCTAGCAAGTGATGCAGGTGGCCGTCCTCTGTTTCTCTTTCCTTCCACTTTACCTTGGAGGACAGTGGACATCAAGTCTGTTCTCTCATTACGGATTGCGTGTCCAACATATTTCAGTTTCCTCCGTTGTATGAGTACTAGAAGCTTGCGTGTAGTACCCAACTCATTCAGTATGCTTTCATTTGAGCGCCTATCCGTCCATTTGACCCTCAGCAGTCTTCGGTAAAACCACAGCTCTGCTGCTTCCACTCGTCTTTCATCCTCTTTCTTCATTGTCCATGCCTCGCAGCCGTATAACATCACTGGCCAGACAAGACATTTTAAGAGTTTTATCTTAAGGTCTGCTGTTATGCTGTGGTCTTTCCAAATATTGTTCAATTGAACCATACTGTTCTTGGCCATTCCAATTCTCATCTTTATGTCTTTTGAGCATGTTCCATCGTGTGTCTTGACTGAACCTAAATATCTAAAGTCCTTGACATTTTCTAGAGGGACTTGGTTTAGCATGATCTGGTCCTGTCTAGTGTTATATTTGCCTGCAACATGCATAACCTTTGTCTTCTTTGAATTTAAGTCCAGCCCAGCTGCCTTTCCAACCCGGTCTACCCTGTACAGGATCCTCCTAGAGCCTGTAATGTTGTCTGCCAGTAATCCTGTGTCATCTGCGTAGCGTAAATTTGACAGGTTTCTACCACCAATATTTACTCCCATGTCTTCTATGTCTGCTTCTCTCATGATATGTTCAGTGTATATGCTGAAGAGATGTGGAGACAGGATGCAACCTTGCCTTACCCCTTTAGTGATGTTAAAAAATTTGCAGTTTTGATTATTCCATCTGATTGTTGCTTTTTGATCATTATATAATGAAGCTATGAGGGAAACCAGATGTCTTGGAAAACCCATTTTGATCATGAAGTGGAAAAGACTTTGGTGAATCACGCTATCAAATGCTTTGCTGTAGTCAATGAAAACGATGAACATCTCTTGGTCTGTGTTTCTAATCTTTTCTATCAATATCTGGAGTACAAACAGCATATCTATTGTTCCCCTGTTTTTCCTATAGCCTGCCTGACAGTCGGATAGCTCTTCCTCTACTTTTGGCTTTAACCTGTTTAAAATTATTATCAGCAGTATTTTACTGGCATGACTGATCAGTGCAATTGTTCTATAATTGTTGCAGTCTTTGACATTTCCACTCTTATGTAACATGACAAATTCCTGGAGCTTCCAGTCTGTAGGCCACTGACAAGTCTATATATGAAACTATATATGAACAGTTAATGTCTGAAGTGCAACAAAACATGAACAGCTGTTAACGACTTGTAAAGTGAACAGGAAGAGAAGATAGTAAACAAACCACCACTAAAGTCATCACCACCACCACCAGCAGAGCACTTGGATCAGTGGGGGAAATGTACAAATGATAGGCTTGTTGGCTCGTTTCCATAAAGTGGGATCTGTCTTTTCTTGTTTACTAGGTTAAACAAACGTTATCTTCTGTTCACCAGGCTTTGATGTCTGTGAAGGCTGGTGGCAGCTTTGATTCACACTCAGGAAGGGGAGATGGGATATCCAAGGTTCTCTTTGTCAGCTAAAAATGCAAGGGGGGAACTGTCGGCCCCAAACTTTGGGAGTGGGAGACAGATTCTGTCTCAACCGTGCACCCAACCACCACCACCCCAGGCAGTGATTTTTGGATACATATATATGCATTGTTCTGATCATTTGGCACACACTGTGCAGGCGTGGTGTTGTTGCATAGTCTGCATCATCAGTGGGTTACCCCACCACAAAGACAGCCATACGCCTTCTATCGTACATGGAGAATATAAGCCAGCAAACATGACATAACTTGCAAGATCTTTTAACATTCATATTTTATGTTCAACAGACATGTACTAAGGTTCAAGCACTAGCAGCAGGTCTGCTAATAAGTTGACTTGGGATGCTGTAAAAATCTCTATCCTTTAATTACCTGGTGGTCAAACGGAAAATCAGCAGTATGTGCGGATGTCATCTAGTCCCACAAAAGGATGACAGTTTTATAACACCAGCCCTGTGGGGATGCCGGGGGCTTTTTCAGTATGAATAATATCCCCACCTTCTGGGCATTCTGTGCTAGAAATTTCCTCTTTCCTATCACTCTCTTTATTTCTTTCTTCTTCCTTTGCTTTGTCATTTCGTCCTATCGTTTTCTTCCTTGCTAGACCATTCACCTGTATGTGTTCGATAAAGTCTTCATACTTTCTCTTAGGATTGATAATAGGTACATAATTATATGAAGTGCATTTTTGGCTCTAGTAAGATATGCGGAAGTAATTTTAGGTAATTTTGGCCCATTTTTTTTATATTTTAGTGTCCTTACTTCTGTTCCAATAACACATAACAAATGATACCAATTCCTTGATGTAGCTCAGTTAGGAAGGCTTGCCATTGGGTGGTTCTGGTAGAAAGCCCACATTAACTTTCATTACACTCAAGTTCAGCACTGCAGTGTAGCAGGAAGCCGTTCTTCCACTCAACTGTGATTAGTTGTCTGACCATGTTAACAGTTGAGGAAGACAAAGCTGTCTAGGGGAGGACTGGACTCTTCCATCAGTATGTGAGGCGTGTCTGTAGTCTTGTCAGAGGTGACAGAGTAAGGTGTTAAAATTTATTTTCAAGGTACTAACTTTGAGAGAGAATAAAGTCTCATTAGGCTTTTAAAGTTATTTTTAAGGTAACGTTGGGAGAAAAAGAAGTCCACCTAATCATGAATGAAAATTGTTTCCTGAATGCCATTTACAGTAACAAGTCCGTCTTTCCCCTAGCAGTCATGTTACCAGTTACCAGCTGTCGAGACACCTTTTGGAGCCTTCATCAAGTTTTTATAAGGTGGTTTGACATTGTTCAACTGCTGGATTTTGTCACCGGAAGTGTGACATGGGCACCACTTAGTATATGTTTAGCTCATTTTTTGCCCTCTTTGTCCAAGATAACTGGGTCGTGGTGATTATTCTGGAGATGCAGTGTTAAGGATGATGATGTTCAGGTGTTAACCCTTTGACCCCTGCACCCTGTCCACCAAATGCAAAAACTTAACCATTTGACTCCCTCACCCTATCCACCAGCTTCCTGCAGGAAGCTGATGGATAGGGTGAGGGAGTCCAATGGTTAAGTTTTTGCTTTGCTTAGCATGGTTGACAATGCAGGAAGCTGGTGGGCAGGTGCGGGAGTCAAAGGGTTAATTGTTCTGATGCCTAGTACTGTGATCTTTTCACTGGTGTAATCATAAGTCATATTCATGAAACAAGACATAAGCAACTGTGCACTTTCTGTCATCAGGGACAAGCTGTGGTGTTAAAAATGTTGAAAAATAAGTGGTAGGCATCCTGTTTAGAATTTTCTGATTGTTTCCGTCAGTCTGTTTGCTAGTCCCTTGATACACATAACAGTTCCTCTGTGGGGATGCCGGGGGCTCTTTCAGCGTAAACAGTATCCCCATCTTCTGGAAATTGTACTAAAAATTTCCTCTTTTCTGTCACTCTCTTTGTTCCTGCCTTATTCCTGTGATTTCTGTCATTTCTTCCTACCGATTTCTGCCTTGCTGATCCATTCACCTGTATGAATTCGATAAAGTCTTAATACTTCCTCGTAGGATTGATAATTGGTTACATGTATTAAGTGCATTTTTGGCTCGAGGGAATTTTAGGTAATTTAGGGCTGTTTTTATATATGTTTTAGTGCCCTTAATCATGTTTAAATTTGTAATTGGGTATGTTTTTTTAAATCCCCTGTGCGATAAATTGGAGTGGTCAGCTCCAGGAGCATCTCCTTTGATTATGTGCACAAATGCATTGATATGCGTACTGAATTTTCTTTTCCTTTTTTTTTTTTTTTTCTGTTGAAGTACAATGTAGGCCTATTGTGTACATTTTGAAACGGTTATAGCCCTGATATGGCTGTACACAGTTGACTGGGCTTTAAACAAAAATAAGCACTGTGCGTGTATTGAAACAGTTATAGCCATGATATGGTTCTATGCAGTCGGCTGGGCTTTAAGCAACAAGAAGAATAAGAATAACATAGCAGTGACTGTGACACAAGCTTACTGTCTTCTGCATTGGGTTCCATTGGCACTGTGGAAAGGGGAGGATTAAATTGTAACCATCTACTTGTGTTGTGGGCTGTACCTCTACCCATCTTGTATCTGTTTTCGAACAAAACAATGAATTCATAGCAACTACTGATGTGCCATTGCCAAATTTGTTTTGTTGATCATTCTGTGGTCAAGTTACCCTTTTAAATCATTTTGACCCTTTGACTCCTGCACCCTATCCACTAATTGCAAAAACTTAACCCTTTGACTCCCACACCCTATCCACCAGCTTCCTCCTGCAGGAGCTTGTGGATAGAGTGAGGGAGTCAAAGGATTAAATTTTTGCTTTTATAGCCTGGTTGACAATATAGGATGCTGGTGGACAGGGTGAGGAGTCAAAGGGTTAATGTGTTATCCAGGTTGATAAAGAGTAAAGTCTGCCATGTCCTCTTTCACTTCATGAAGTGTGTTAATTTTACATGTTGGCTTTTAAAGTTTTATTTTCTTCTGTGCAACATCACAGTATCAGTTTCTGTTGCCAGTTTTAATATTTTTGCTCCCACTACTTTACCATTGTCTGTTCATGTTGCACTTTGTTCTTGTTGACAAGATCTGTTCACATACACACACACATGCATGGATGCACATACACCTCTTTCTCTTACTATCAAACACAAGACAGACTGATAAAGAAGCCATTTGCAGTTGTTGCTTACCTTATAATAGTTCTTCTTGTGCAAGGATGAATTAAGAAATTTTAATACTAAAACTTGATTTTAATACTAAAATTAAAACACACCTCTCTTTCACTATCAAACACTGCATGACACAGACTGATGTAGAAGTCATTTTATCTCTAAAAGTTCTTTTTGTGCAAAGATGATGAAGAAATTTTGATACTAAAATTTAATTTTAATACTAAAACTTCAACACAGTTTTAATAGTAAAACTTAAACACACCTCTCTTTCTCTCACTATCAAACACAACACAACACAGACTGATATAGAGGCCATTTATAGTTGTCTCTTAACCCTTTGACTCCCGCACCCTATCTACCAGCATTGTGCATTTTCAGCCATGCTAGGAAAGCAAAAATTTAACCCTATGACTCCCTCACTCTGTCCACCAGCTTCTGCAGGAAGATGGTGGATAGGGTGAAGGAGTCATAGGGTTAAGTTTTTGCAGTTGGTGGATAGGGTATGGGAGTCAAAGGGTTAATAGGTTTTTTTGTGCAGGGATGAATTAAGAAATTTTAAAGCTGAAATTTAAAAGCTTTTCTAGGAGCAGACCCAATGGCAGGACTGCCAAGTGCCAGCGCCACCCAGTCCTCACTGGCATCCCTGCACCCTGCATCCCAGCCCCCACTCCTGCCAGGCACCAGCAGTCGAGAGCAAGCAGAACTTCTACAGAGAGAGCTCTACAGTCGCGCCTACATGGACCCTGCCTTGGCACATCAGGTAACCAGAGTGGTGCCTTACTGGTTAAAAGAACCTGTTGTAGGACGGGGTGGTCTTAGAAAGTACAGTGTTCAGTCACAGTCAGAAGGTAGATTTTACCCCATTCACAAGACTGTACCCCCGTGGGGATGCTGGGAGCTCTTTCAATATAAATAGTATCCCCACCTTCTGGAAATTCTGTGCTAGAAATTGCCTCTTTTCTGCCTTGTTCTTTTGTTCTCTGTCATTTCTTCCTATCAGTTTCTGTCTTGCTGGTCCATTCACCTGTATGTGTTCGATAAGTCTTGCATACTTTCTCTTAGGATTGATAATTGGGTACATGTATTAAGTGCATTTTTGGCTTTAGGGAAATGAGATATGCGGAAGCTTGGCGTTAAGGAAATGAGATAAGCCAAAGTAATTTGAGGTAGTTTAGGCCCGTTTTTATATGCTTTAGTGTCCTTAGTTAAGGAAATGAGATAAGCCAAAGCAATTTTAGGTAATTTAGGCCCGTTTTTATATGCTTTAGTGTCCTTAGTTAGGTTAAAATTTATATTCAGGTATGTTTTTTAAATCCCCTTTGCGCTTAATTGGATGGTGTTGTCAACGCCAGAGTGGTCAACGCCAGGGGCATTTCTTTAGATTATTATCCCTGATATGGCGCTACACAGTCGGCTGGGCTTTAAACAGCAATAACTAGACTTTGACTGTGGTCTGATTGTTGGTCTTTTGGATGTAATGATAAACAAGATCTCTTGATAGAGCCATGATGAATTCAAGAGCTGATATCTCATGTAGAATCCGGAGTGCACCATTAAAACAGTGGTCTGTTCACTGACAAGTCTGAATGTTTCTGTCACCCTGGTGGTGTCAGTTTAGCGTTTCATAGTTTTCTTCTCCCTCCATTGCCATTCCAAGACTTTGCCAATGTGTGAATGTTTTGTGCAGACTCAGGGGGCCTTCCAGATAATTGTCAGCAGATTTCAGTGTAGTGCATTTGGAATTGTCGTGAGTGCGATGCATCCCTCTTAACAAAGTCCAAACTTCTGCGCAGCATGCTCATAACACATGTCATAGACGCCATCACAACAAAGAGTTGTCCTCACAAAACACAAGAGTGGAGCTTTCAACTTACTATGCATGCAATCAAAAACAGTAGCTAATCAGAGCTTTTGAACTCTTGTCACTGGCCAAAATTCATGTAGCTGCCCATGGCTTCTAGGCAGAATCAGTTTGCGCAAGTTTGTTCTTTGTGCATGGCCAGAAGGAATGAGGATCAGTGGAAACTATTCAGCACTCAAAGAATGGAAGGACCACCAGTTGATCAAAGCGTATCACATGTGGGAACCATAGACAGTCTCATGATTTTTTGGTCCATAATGGAGAACTAAACTGGTCAGGGTTGTGTGACAAAATTTTATACTGAAATCTGCTTAGTAGGATGAAGAGAAATACATAAACAAAACAACAACAAAAAATGGATAGTGGTAGTACAGGGGGAAAAGGGGGGAGGAGGGGCTGGTGCTGTACTGGTGATGCACAAAGCAGCCTGAATTTCATACATGGAATCTATTATGACAAGAAAAATATACTCATAATACAGGCTAACCTGGCTTTTTGAGCTGGTCAGTTTTATGACTAAATACATTGAGAAGTTTTTCATCAATTAGCCTATTGCAGTGAATTTAGAAGTAAAGTCAGCTCCAGTTTATAGAGCTACTTTGAAGAAAATCCCTTCTTCAAATGTTGATTTATTGATGTTTTGATCAGAGACACCTGATACTGCAATTATTGGTTTCTTCTAGTATATCTTGATCAACTGTGTCATGGAAATTGAATTGCTTCCTTAAGAATAAGTTGTCTTTTTGGAACTTTAGAAATTGTACAATTGTTGGATAGAAAAGAGATCATAGTATATGTATACCTTAAAACAGCATATATTTGCCAAACTGGATTCTAATGCTTATTTCAGCTATCATAGCAGAACAGATTGTTACATGCTTTTAACTATTGTTACATACTTTGAACTAACCCACTTAGTTGATTGTCTGTCTGTGACAGCTGACGGCACAGGCAGCTCAACAGGAAGCCCTTCAGCGACAACTTGCCATGGAGAGGGAGCGTTTTGGACCAGGGCATCTTCCACACTAGTGGTGTAAGTGAGTACCTCTCCTCTAGACCTTCACGAACTGGACACTGCTCTTTCTTCTCCTGGAGCCTTACTGTGGGTATGGGGCGACCACATCCTTCATTTGTCAAGAGCCATGGTTCAGAACGTGTTATCTTGTCTGTGGTGATTTGATAGGACCTGATACCACCCCCACCCCCTTGATGGTCTGGTATTTCCTCGCGTCTCTTCCTGCCGATACGTTGTGGCTACAGATGGTGTAATGCTGTCTGGCCTGGCTGAAACTGCAGTACAGTCATTACTGCCTTACAGTTATCAGTCATGTAGACTTCACAGTGTTGGAAGTGAGCTGAAGTGTACCCGAGTGTGTGTGTGTGGCGCAGGTGAACTGTCCAGTCCCATAAAGATGATCATGTGTTCTGCAGAGTGGTACTGAGGATAGCGGCAGCCTATGGTACCGAGGATAGCGGCAGCCTATGGTACCGAGGATAGCGGCAGCCTGTGGTACCGAGGATAGCGGCAGCCTATGGTACCGAGGATAGCGGCAGCCTGTCTGTTTTGCCCCCACATACATCTTGCATCAGAGATCCTCTCTTTCAGTGTCATTCCTCAGGAGTTTGTCCTACTCCCTGTGTACTGTTTGTTGACCCAGGTCCTGCTGTATGCGCCGCAAAGGAGTCTGTGTCAGGTGTATCATTCAGGTGTGCAATGTATTGGCCTGCAGGGACTGAATTTGTCTGGGGACATTTGTTCTGTGAACAGTTGAGATTGATAAAGGTGGCAGGGAAATGGTATTTCCACTTGGTTTCATTTTGAAAACAAGACCTTTCCATAGCCTTATGGACTGGTGTCCCTTCATCATGAGCTAAGCCTTTTTTTTTTCTTTTCTTTTTTTTCACATATTTTCTGACAACTCTATGCGTGTGAGCAGCTAAGCACAGCATCCACATTAACAAGTAGAGATGACATTTACGAGACTGGTGCCATTAGAGGTGTGTGATCTGTAAAGGAGACGTGCCCAAGAGTGTCAGGAAGTTCAAGTCACTGGCTTACTGACGTTGGTTTGGCAGTCGACAGTTACCGTTGTATTTTAAGTAAGTGTCACTGCAGCCAACACCCTATTCATGGAGAGGCAGGCCTTGCTGTGGTCTCTATTTATGACAGATGTCTTTGCAATGATTGTCAGATTCCCCAGTCCTGCCTGCCTGTATGTGTACATAGCCCCACTGTATGTGTACTGCTGTTTGTGGCCCTAGTGACAGAGTCTAACGGTATTCCTGGAGAACTGGGTGTTCTCTCTTGCTGTCTGTGACAAGGGCAAAGAGACCTGTTCCCTGCTGTTGCTGGATCATCGTCAACAGTGTGGGCCTCAGAATAACCAACTTTCTGTTCAGCTGTGTGTTTTTGGATCGGGATTTTATGTGTATTGTGCAAATGTATGGGATGTCGTCGGCATGCTTGCGTTTGCATTGGGTGCAAGATCTCATCAGATCGTGAGGGGTTGTAACTGTAGGCGAACAAATGAATTAAGTGATGATATTAGTAAGTGAACTGAAAGATGTGGTTGAATGATACGATGTAGTGAGGTGAGCAAGCTGTCCTATCTGCTTTTATTTATAAATTTGGTGGCAATGTACATAGATTTATCGTGTATACTTACATGTACAAAGAGATTTGTGTGTGTGGTCCGTGCAAGGCAAAAAGCTGACCAACACAGGTTTGTGATCCTGTCTGTTTCCGTCACAGACTGTTGGGTGGTGGTGGTGCGCCCTTGATATATCATGACTGTACTGTGTGATGTGTGTGAGAGACTGCCAGTCGAAATCATGATCGTGTCTGTTGTGTGTACATGTGTTCTGATGTACAGAGCAACGTGGGTCAGGCTTTTTCCCATGTTGATATTCTTCTGATTTGTGTCTGGGTTCTTGGCTACCTTGTCCTTGTATAATGATTATGAGGAAAACTTTTTTTTTGTTTTGTGTTCATTATTTTTTATAATTTTTCAGAATCTTTCCATTAAAAAATCTTGCATAATCTTGTACATTTATATCAACTTTTTTTATTTTGCCCTTTTCAGCCAGCAAGGCATTTTTTTTAATTGTTAATGAAATGTGTGCGAGTCTGTACGTTATGTTGAATGATAATCAGGAGAGGTGTCATGCGTTGGCACTTTTTATACATGTAGCAAAAATCACTGAGAACAATGAGCTACTTTGAAATTGAGGATTATATACTGAAGATTTCTATGAAATAATTGCAACAAATGCAAGCATATTAAAAAAAAAAAGACATTGTTTCTCAATTGAGATTTGTCCCTTTTTGAAGATCCAGTGCTAAAACTGTAATGTCCAAATGCCTTTTCCTCTTGTTTTTACAGTGATGTGATTCTTGAGGTTAAACACAGTTGGTAAGTCCTGCAGTGGCAGTGAAATGATTTTTGGGGGGCAAGTCAGTCGTGCATTTGTAATAAAATAATACCTTGGGTCATGCATAGTAGTAGTATAACCCTGCCATCATGATGAAATAATTCTTTAGGTTAAACAGTAGGTTAATGAAATAATTCTTTAGGTTAAACACAGTCAGTAGGTTGATGTTAAACACAATCAGCAGGTTAAATAATTCTTTAGGTTAATGAAGTAATTCTGTAGGTTGAACACGGTCAAATTAGTAGATAAAAATTAGTTAACGAAATGATCATTTATGTTATTAAGCACAGTAGGTAAATAATTCTTTAGGTTAACCCTTTGACTCCCTCAGCCTATTCTCCAGCTTCCTACAGGAACCAGGTGGACAAAGGGAGTCAAAGGATTAACTCAGTCAATAGGTTAATGAAATGATTCCCTTGGTTAAACACAGTGTCAGTCCTGCAGTTGCACTGAATGATTATGTTTACTATATGTAAACATTGACATTTTTTTTAAGGTTCATGACAGCATTGAAAATAGAATTGCCTTAACTGTACTAGAAGTTGGGATATAATTGTGTGTGTTTAGTATGATCAAGGGTAAGTGTTCTGTCATGTACCATTCATTCTTTGTAAGGTTTTGGATGATAGAGCATGGACATAAATATCAAATGGAGGAGACTTCTTGGATAGAAGTTGTCTAAGTATGCATTCCCTAACTTTTTAAAGCGTTATTTTTTACCTTAAAAAGTTAGGGAATGCCTTTACTGAAGCAGTCATGCCATGTAAATGAACCTTTTATTTTTCAAGGATTACCATGTGTTGTGTGAACAGCAACATCACCATTACAGGTGAAAGTGAATAGAATCACTTTCATAATTTTGTTAATTTCTTGAGGCAGATCCATGAATGCCATAGTTTGAATGAACTTGGCAACAAATGCTACAGTGAAAAGAGGACATGTTTTGCTAGGTATATTAATTCTTAATCCCTTGACACCTGTATCCTGTCACCAACATCTTGTATTGCCAACCATGCTAACAAAGTAGAAACTTTAACCCTTTGATTCTCTCACCCTGTCCACCAGCTTCCTGCTGCAGGAAGCTTGTGGATAGAGTGAGGGAATCAAAGGGTTAAGTTTTTGCAGTTGATAGATGGGGCCTGGGAGTGAAAGGGTTAAAAAAATCAGTGAAGGGCATGGAAGTTTTATAAGAAAATGTCATCCAGACAATCTGAAACTGAGTAATAAATGATTTTTGGTGAACAGTACAGGTTGCATACTTAAAAAAATGAAACGCTGATGGTATTTAATGAAATAAAAAATAAGACACATTTTAGAATCAGTTATCATGAAATAACTGATTCAGTATAAACTGAAAACATTAAATTGCAATATTATAAAGGGTAAACATTTTTTAAGTGTTAAGAAATGAAAATAGGAACAAAATTTTACATTACAAAGTGAACAAACAAAAAACCCAAAACCAAACAGCTAACAATTAACAATCTTCAAATACAAAAAAGACTACTGTTCATGCCATTTTCAGTCTTTGTTATGCAGGATTTCTTCCACAGTCAAGGGCAAGGGGCGATTCACTGCCAGACAAGTGCTCCAAGAGATGTTTTGTGACTAGCGTAATAATTTTTGACAGTTTTTGAAAATTTCAGAAATTTTGAGACATAGGATAAATTTTGCTGGGAGTGAAACATCCGTTCTCTCAGAATAACAGCGACACTGATCATGTTTCATTAACCCTTTGAATCCTTCACCCTGTCCACCAATATCCTGCATTGTCAACCATGCTAGCAAAACAATAATTTAACCCTTTGACTCTCACCCTATCCGCCAGCTTCCTGTTGGAAGCTGGTGGATAGGATGGAGTCAAAGGGTTAAGTTTTTGCAGTTGGTGGAAGGAGTGCATGAATCAAAGGGTTAAAAGAAAAAAGTGTGGGATCCTACAGCCACAAATGTCAACTGGTTTGAATGTTATGCTGAGGTGACATGAATCTATCTGAATAGAGTATATTTGGCATGAAATTAGAAGTTTTCAGTGGCTGTGTTAAATTCCTTGTAATTCACTAGAATGGGAGTTGGTCAGACATGTAGTTGAGCGTCCCTCCATCACAGCAGCTTAACCAAAAAGAACTGTCGGGTCCTGTCTGTAAGCCTTGCAGAACTGATATTGAGTATAAAGCAATCCATAACTGTACATTTTATTTAGTTGAAGATGCAGTGAGTGGATAAGCAAACCATTTCAGTACTATATACAAATAACAGATCAATGTCAGTGTTGATATTTGCTTCAGCCCTTTTAAAATTGTATTGAAAAGACAATCAGAAAAGAGGGCCAGGCTGATCAGGTGTTTTGCTTCAAATGATCTGTAGTAATAATGAGCATTCGTTTCTATCTGCCATGAGACTTGCATTTTCTTCCCTTAAAATGTTTAGTTGCTGGAAGCATTTCTCAAAACAGATTTACCGATGTCTTGCATTTTAAGCAAGTTTTATTTACAGAGGTGATGATGTTTACAAGTGCTGTATATGATCTATGAATACAGATGTTATGTGTGTTGTATTTATGGGTTGCTAAGTAATCCATGTGATCGGACAGCAGAACTGAGTGATTTTTGATATATAGTATATTCTTCCAAGACCATTTTATGTGGGACTTGATTCAAGCAACAACAAAAAACCCTTCATATATGTTCTCCGTAACCCTTTCCCTCCCTCCCCCTATCCACCAGCTTTCTGTAGGAAGGTAATGGGTAAGGCGAGAGAACAAAAGGGTTAAATTTGGGACCACCCGTGAGCGTATGGCTTCGTACTGGTCACCTCATGGAAGGTTCTGCTGTATTCAGTACTCTGATGTATACCAAGAGCTTTTCCTCCCCTCTCCCATGCCCCTCCCTGTATTGGTGTTGTCAAGTCCCTCCCCCCCCCCCCTCCCCAGCCAACAGGAACTTGAGTATTGTCTGCAATATGTTATAACGCCCTGCACCTTACCTTTTTCACTGTGTGCACATTTGTACAGACTTTACTTGTCGCCTAGATGTGTGGGACTGTATTTAATCAATCTACTGCACGTGTATTGGTTGCAGCGACTATGTCATGTATCTCTCTGTTCCCTACCCCCCACCCCCACCCGCCTTGTTCCACTTTGGTTTTTTCCCCCCGACTTGTTCAGTTGAGGATATGATGGGTGTGTGTGCCAGTGTATGCGAGTATGTCTTACAGTTTGATTATGTGGCTGTGTTTGCTTGGTTCATAGGTGGAAGTGAGATTGTTAATGAGACAGAATGTTTTCAGACATACATGTAGACTTGAACATGCGCTCTATAACCCCGTTAGCACAACAGACTACTGACTGGGAGGATAGCATTGGATCTTACCCCGGTCGGCCAAGAAAAAAACCTACTGACAGAATTTTTGGCCGTGACTGTTTAGGCATGCTGTGTGCTTGTTGGGAAGAATAGGACCAGACAGTCAAGTCTCGTCCACCTTATGGATGGAGCATAGAGGATGGTGTTTAGATTTCCTGATCAGCACTGTGGGTGTCTGTATTTGTCAAGCCTGGTTGACAACATGCATAAAAAGAAAATAGACAGAGCATACCCTGTCATGCAGTGTCAATCCAAAATGAAAGTCGGGATCATCCCCATTCTCAATATCACCATATTGTCCAGAAAAAAAAAAAACTGTCCCAGATTCTGTGAACCTTGATGCTCTGCTCTCCAAAGACCTTGGTTTTCGGTGTTGACGTAGAGTGTTGGAGACCCAAAAGGAGCTTGTGAAAGCAGTGACACAGGGCTGGTGCAGAATAAGGGCAGTAAAAGAAAAGAACACAAAAAAAAAAAAGAAAGAAAGAAAGAAAAGAAACTGCATTCATGCACAGACCTAAGTGACATGGTGGGACAGATTGATATTTTGACAAGAAGAAAATGTATTCCTTATGTAGCAATGAATGGCCTTTTTTTTTTTTTATTTGGTGTGGGTATTTTTCTCTCATTTTTATATTTTTTTATAAAAGGAACTGTGTTTTGTCTGGTCAGCAGTGCTCTGGTCAGCAAATATTAACCCTTTTTTTCTTACACTAGTTTTTGGAATCTTTCCTGATGGGAGTGTGATTTAGTTAAAAAAAAATGTCAGAAATTGTGTGTTCCAAACAGGCAGTGTTCATCAGCATTTATTGGAACTGGTGTAAATGATATATGTGGCATGAGCAGAGTTGTGTCTTGAAGGTGTACAAGTGTATGTGTGATTTGATTTATTTGGTGGAGAATGTGAAGTATTCTTTTAATTAATGGTCCTGTCATTGTCAACCTTCACTTGTATGTTTGGACTTTAGTGCCAAGATAGATAGCTCTTCAATAAAGTGCATAAATGCTTCACTGGCTTGTGTGTACCTGGCATGTGAAATGATTTGTCCTTACAGAAATGGCACATTATCATTATTGTGTCTACCTTCATTAGTGAAATGCAGATCATTTTTCCTGTATTGCCCCCTCTCTTCATGTACAATCAGATCTATATCAATGGTTTTTACATTGTATATTTTTCAAGTTGTGGCTTGATTTTCCTAAAGGTCATGTGCAGTTTGATGAGCTTTTTTTCTGGAGGAGGAATTGACATTTTTTTCTAGTTTCAGAGCTATTTTTCACTCTGAGCAGCTTCCTTGGCCTCACAGGTTGTTAGTGAGAGAGCTTGAAGTTAACACAAGAAACTCTTTGTCTGACGGGCGACCTAAGACAGGAATAGACATGCAAGTTTGAAAGGGTGAAGGCAACGACTGAGGTGCTGCAGGAACAAGGAGAAGAACTAGAGCCACAGGGCTGGTGCAGGAGGCAAGTCAAGGCAACGACTGAAGTGTTACTGGAGCAAGGAAAGGGGAACTACAGCTGTACGTACAGTTGACACAGGAGTGGCTGATGACAGTTTGTCCTTCAGTAATTGTGTTGTGCAAGGTCGGACCCCTCCCAAAGAATGTTGGAGTAACTTCTTATCTTGTAGGCCAAATACTTTTTGGGTGGTGTCTTACCAAGGAAGTGACTACACATGTTGGAAAAGAGACTGTGTGGGTATAAGACAAACAGGAGCAATATGCTGGAGTGTATAGCTCCCGTTTTATCACATACCCACACACAGTCTCTTTTCTAACTTGTGCATCACTTCTCTGGGGGGAGACCACCCAAAACGTACTCTACAAGATAACGAGTTACTCTCAGGTTCTTTTGGGAGACCTTGCACAACACAATTACTGAACATAAAAACCTGTCATCAGAAACTCCTGCACCAGCTGTGTACTACAGTTTTCTTCCCCTTTTCCTTGCTCCAGTAAACCACTTAAGTCGTTGCCTTTACTTGACTCCAGCGCCAGCCCTGTGTGGCTCCAGTTCTACCTCTCCTTGTTCCTGCAACACAGTAAAGTCATTTGCCTAACAACTCTTTACTTGCCTGTCCATCCCTGTTCCTGGTCGTCCTACAGACGTGCGGATTTCAAACCTGCCTGTCCATCCCTGTTCCTGGTCGTCCTACAGACGTGTGGATTTCAAACCTGCCTGTCCATCCCTGTTCCTGGTCATCCCTGTTCCTAGTCGTCCTACAGACGTGTGGATTTCAAACCTGCCTGTCCATCCCTGTTCCTGGTCGTCCTACAGACGTGTGGATTTCAAACCTGCCTGTCCATCCCTGTTCCTGGTCATCCTACAGACGTGTGGATTTCAAACCTGCCTGTCCATCCCTGTTCCTGGTCGTCCTATAGACGTGAGTGGATTTGGAGGAGTCAAGGCAATGACTGAAAGTGCTGCAGCTACAGGGGCCCTTTATAAAGGGAAGCGGAACTAGAGCCACACAGCTGGTGCAGGAGTACAGTCCAGGCTATGACTGAAGTGTTACTGGAGAAAGGAAATGTTTTGGGGAACTAAAGCTGTACAACTGATGAAGGATAAAGTTGAGAGCAATCAGCAACAGGTTTTCCTTTAACAACTGGATTCTGTGTCTTGGGTCAAGATGTCCTCCAAAGGATTCAGAGTAATTTGTTATGCTGTAATGAAGACACAGTGTAGCTTTATTAAGCCTTTAGGGTGGTCTGCTTCCAGGGAAGATTATGCAAGTTAGAGACAATGAGACATAAGAGTGCCGTGCTCTTAACCATCTCATACACAGTCTCTCTTCTAACTTGTGTAGTCACTTCCCTGGACACAGACCACCCCAAGGTTAAAGCCACACTGTGTCTTCATTACAGCATAACAAATTACTCTGAATCCTTTGGAGGACATCTTGACCCAAGACACAGAATCCAGTTGTTAAAGGAAAACCTGTTGCTGATTGCTCTCAACTTTATCCTTCATCAGTTGTACAGCTTTAGTTCCCTAAAACATTTCCTTTCTCCATAACACTTCAGTCATAGCCTGGACTGTACTCCTGCACCAGCTGTGTGGCTCTAGTTCCACTTCCCTTTGCCCCTGTAGCTGCAGCACTTTCAGTCATTTTGCCTTGACTCCTCCAAATCCACACGTCTGTAGGACGACCAGGAACAGGGATGGACAGGCAGGGATGGACAGGCAGGTTTGAAATCTGCACGTCTGTAGGACGACCAGGAACAAGAATGGACAGGCAAGTTTGAAATCCGCATGTCTGTAGGACGACCAGGAACAAGAATGGACAGGCAAGTTTGAAATCCGCATGTCTGTAGGACGACCAGGAACAAGAATGGACAGGCAAGTTTGAAATCCGCATGTCTGTAGGACGACCAGGAACAAGAATGGACAGGCAAGTTTGAAATCCGCATGTCTGTAGGATGACCAGGAACAGGGATGGACAGGCAAGTTTGAAATCCGCATGTCTGTAGGACGACCAGGAACAAGAATGGACAGGCAAGTTTGATGAAATCCACATGTGTCTGTAGGACGACCAGGAACAAGGATGGACAAGGGGAACTACAGCTGGTAGTACAGCTGGTGCAGGCAGGAGAAAGTTCCAGAGTGGTTGACAACAGGTTCTTCTTTCACAATTATGGTGCATCAGATTTTGACTCCCCTCTTATGCACCTTGGAATAAATTTCTATGTTGTAATGAAAAAGAGTGTGCTCTAAACTTTTTGGGTGTCTCCTACCAGGGCAGTGACTTTGCAAGTTAGAACAGAGAAACTGTGTGTGTGGATATGAGACAAACGGAGCTGTACACTCAAGTCTATTGCCCCCATTTGCCTCATATCCACTCAGTTTCTTTTCTAATTTGCACATTCACTTTCCTGGAAGTAGACCACCAAAGTGTAAACGTAGGCTATACTCTTTCACTACAACAGAGCAAATTACTGTGAGGCTCTTCAGGACGGGGTCAAGACCTGACACACCATAATCATGAAAGGAGAACCTGTCGTCAACCACTCTGGACCTTTCTCCTGCCTGCAACAGCTGTACTACCACCTGTAGTTCCCCTTTTCTTTGCTCCAGTAACACTAAAGTCCATTGCCTTGACTTGCCTCTTGCACCAGCCCTGTGGCTGTAGTTCTACCTCTCCTCGTTCTTGCAGCACTTGAGTCATTGTTACCTAGACTCTTTCAACCAGTACATCCATCTCTGTCCTGTGTCACCTGCCAGATAAGTACTTTGCCCAGACATTGAGCTCTCTCTGCTTAACAACCTGAGCTAGGTCAAGAAACATAAAACTACATGAGTTCCTTCTCCTGAGCTGCTCACCAATGCTGCATGCAGCAGAGATAAGGAAAATCAAGACATAAGAGCCACAAATAAATATATATGTATACACACATACATATATACTTGCATACACTGACAAGCACTACTGTATTTTAAACCCTCTGAATCCCGCTTCCTGCAGGAAGCTGGTGGACAGGGTGAGAATCAAAGGGTTAAGTTTTTGCAGTTGGTGGACAGGGTGTGGGGGAGTCAAAGGGTTAATTACTACAAACCACACAAATCTGATTTCAAAATGTTTAATTTTAAATTCTTTCTTTGCTTCTGATTACATAGTATTGGCATATTCCTACAGAAACGTTTTTAAAAAGGGACAGGGTGCAAGGAAAATTGATTATTAAACCAACTCTGAATGATCAATTCCAACTAACAGACTTACGAAGATATAAACTACAAGAGGATCAAGTCAAACCATCTTACTTAGTAAAACACACACACACAAACAAACAAAAAAATGTCTCAAACCATCTACTTGGTAAAACACACACATACATCAACAAACAAAAGGAAAAAGTATGCAATCCATTTTCATGGTGATGTATAACAGATCAGATAGCTGTTTGGTGCAGAAGCATAGCCCTTTTTTTCTATTATTTTGCCTGCATAATAAGTCTCCAGGTGCGAATCACACCTGCAGTCTACTTAGCTGTAAATGGATCTGTGACTCTACAAACACTGCTCTCATAATGCTGGCCCCAAGAAAAGCTGGTCTCTCTACACTATCCCCTCATTCCCCTACATACTTGGGGATGTGGGTCTACCTGTTCCTTTTTCTTTCTAATGATCACACTTGTATAAACCCCACACAACAGCACCCAGGTTTGAAAACGCTTGTCTCCAAAAACTTTTTTAAAAAGTTGGGTATTTGTGAGATTTTTAAAAACCACAAGTACATGGAGATTATTTACATAGTATGCCCACCTTGTTTTGATTTGCAATTCCCAGTTTTCAAAAAGTACCAAGGACACAAGGCAACCGTTACAGTTAGAAATTTGGACCACGTTTCTAGCATGGTAGTATCAAAGGGAACTGTCACAAATCTGTAAGCATGTAATGACTGGAAAGTAATGTTTCAGTTAAAAGAAAAAGAAAGTGCGTACATGCACACAATGTAATAATAGTAACAACACTGAATACAGGGAAACAAACAACATTACAGGATTTTTTTTTGTTTTGGAGGGGGGGCTATAACTTTCTTCACGACAGCAGTACGTGTATTGGGGAAGGACAGAAACGCTGGCACAGTCTTTCGTCTTGGATATAAAACACAAGACAACAGCACCACATCAAACCATACCCTCCAGTCCTTTCATCCACGTCTGTCACAGATGTTCACAGCTGCTGGGTGGCTAGGTACGAGGAGTTTGGATCTTAATATCAAGCCTCCATTGCTGTCTTCTCCAGCTGCCTCCAGTGTCAAAGCAAAGTCAGCATGATCGCAACTGCACACACAGAGAAACATTTTGTTTATAAATATGGAGTCATCCAACCACACCGATAACTTGACAAAACTCAAAACATACTAATGCTTGGAATAAAATCATCCAACCACACCAATAACTTGACAAAACTAAAAACATACTAATGCTTGGAATAAAGTCATCCAACCACACCGATAACTTGACAAACTCGAAACATAGGCCTACGAATGCCTGGAACAAAGTCACCCATACACACTGATAACTTGACAAAACTCAAAACATACTAATGTTTGGAATAAATTCCATATGCAGATGCCATGTTAAGGATAGAATCCAACCAGGGCATGTGCCCTAGATGTCCACATAAGCCTAATGCACTGGTAAGGTTTTGTGGGGGGGAAAACACATTTATAATGCTGCCCACTTTGATTCTGAACGCCTACATTATATTGCTGAAATAAAACTTGTAATATACATAGCCATCATTATTCACATATACACACACAACGGCCACAATACATAAATATAATTACAACTGCGACAGCTGTTAATTAACATCCACACTGCATGCTTATTGACAATATTGATGTAACAACCATACTATTATGTATAATTCTGACCTTATTACATGGTGTGTGTGTTTCTGTAAATGTTTCTCTGTGTGTGTTGGTGAGTGTGTTTCTGTGTGTGTATCAGTGTGTTGGTGAGTGAGTTTGTTTGTGTGTTTGTGCAAGTGTGTGTCTGTGTGTGTTTGTATGTGTGTTAGTGTGTTTTTCTGTACGCTGTTTGTGTTAGTGAGTGTATTTGTGTTTGTGTATGCTGCATGTGTGTCAGTGTGTATATTTGTGTCTGTGTTGTGTTTCCGTTAGTGTGTGTGTTTGTGTGTATATCTGCTGTCTAGGTGTGTTCAGTGAATGTTAGCGTGTGTTCATGTTTGTATGTGTGTTAGTGTGTGTGCTGTAAATATGTTAGTGTGTGTGTTAGTGTGCTTGTATGTATGTTTGTGTGTGTGTTTGTATGTGATGATGTATATTAGTGTGTGTGTGCTGCATGTGTGTGCTGCATGTGTGTGTATTAGTTTGTGTGTGCTGTCTGTTAGTGTACGTGTGTTAGTGTGCGTGTGTTAGTAGGCCTATGTGTATTTGTGGTGTTAGTATGTGTGGTTGTGTGTGTGTGTTTGAGTGTGTGTTTACATGTGTGTTATGTGTGTGTTTGTATGCATGTTAGTGTGTATGTGTGTTAGTGAGTATGTGTTGTGTGCGTGTTTGTTTGTGTGTTAGTGTGTAGGTATGTGTATAATGGGTGTGTTTGTAAGTGTATATTATTTGTGTTTGTATGTGTGTTAGTGTATGTGTTAGTGCATGTGAGTTAGTATGTGTGGTTGTATGTGTTTGTGTGTATGTTAGTGTGAATGTGTGTTAGCATGTTCGTATGTGTGTTGGTTTGTATGTGTGTATGTGTGTTCGTATGTGTGCTGTATGTGTGTTTATGAGTGTATTTGTGTGTGTGTTAGTGTATAGGCCTATGTGTTTGTGTGTATGTCGTATGTGTATGTATGCATTATGTGTGTGTTAGTGGGTGTGTCTGTAAGTGTGTACGTTATTTGTTAGTGTGAGTTTGTGTGCTGTGTTAGTGTGTGTGTTTTGTATGTGTGTTAGTGTGTGTGTTTGTATATGTGTGTGTGTTTGTGTGTTAGTAATGAGTTTGTATATGTGTGTTAGTGTGTGTGTTTGTATATGTGTGTTAGTGTGTGTGCTGTATGTGTGTTAGTGTGTGTGTTTCTGTATGCTGTTTGTGTTACTTTGTGTGTGTTTATGTATGCTGTATGTGTGTTAGTGAGTGTGTTTGTTTTAGTGTTTATGTGTATTTTTTGTATGTGTTATATGAGTGTTAGTGGGTGTGTTTGTAAGTGTGTGTTATTTGTGTTTGTCTATTTGTATGTGTGTTAGTGTGCATGTGTTAGTATGTGTATTTGTGTGTGTTAGTATGAGTGGTTGTGTGTGTTTAGTATGTGTGTTTTGTGTGCTGTATGTGTGGTAGTGTGTGTGTGTTTGTATGTATGTGTGTGTTTTGTGTATGTGTGTGTTAGCATGATGTGTACTGAGTGTGTGTGTTTGTATGTGTGTTAGTGTGAGTTTCTGTACGCTGTTTGCGTTAGTGAGTGTGTGGTGTTGTGTGTGATGCATGTATGTCAGTGAGTGTGTGTGTTGTATGTGTATTTGTGTGTATGTTTGTGTGTTAGTGGATGTGTTTGCAAGTGTACTTTATTTGTGTTTTGTATGTGTTAGTGTGGGGTAATATGTGTGATAGTGTGTATGTGTGCTGTATGTGTGGTAGTGTGTGTGCTATTGGTGTGTTTTGTATGTCTGTTTGTATGTGTGTTTTTGTGTGCTGTATGTGTTAGTGTGTGTGTGTCTGTGTAAGTGTTGTATGTGTGTTAGTGTGTGTGTTTGTAAGTGCTGTATGTGTATTGTATGTGTGTGAGTGTACGTGCTCTATGTGGTGTTGTATGTTTGTGTGTTTGTATGTTTGTGTGTTGTGTATGTTTGTGTGTTGTTTGTGTGTTGTGTTGTAGGTGTGTGTATGTTTTATATGTTACTGGGTGTGTGTGTTCTTTGCATGTGTGCGTGTTGTATGTGTGTTTTTGTGTGCACGTGTGCTGTATGTGTTTAAGTATGTGTGTGCGTTGTATGTATGTTAGTGTGTGTGTGCTGTAAGTGTGTTTGTGTGTGTGTGTTAGTATGTGTGTGTTTGTGTTGTATGTGCTGGTGTGTGTGTGTTGTATGTATGTTAGTGTGTGTGTGCTGTATGTGTGTGTGTTTTTGTGTGTGTTTGTGTTGTATGTGCTGGTGTGTGTATGTTGTGTGTTTGTGTTAGTATGTGTGTTGTTGTGTGTTTGTGTTGTATATGCTGGTGTGTGTTGTATGTATGTTTGTGTGTGTGTTAATATGTGTTTTTGTGTGTTTGTTTGTGTTGTATATGCTGGTGTGTGTGCGTTGTGTGTATGTTAGTGTGTGTGTGCTGTATGTGTGTTTGTTTGTTTGTGTTGTATGTGCTGGTGTGTGTGTGTTGTGTGCATGTTGGTGTGTGTGTTAATATGTGTGTTTTTGGTGTTTGTGTTGTATGTGCTGGTGTGTGTGCGTTGTTTGTGTGTGTGTGTGTTTTTGTGTGTGTGTTTGTGTTGTATGTGCTGGTGTGTGTGTTGTATGTATGTTAGTGTATGTGTGCTGTATGTGTTTAAGTATGTGTGTGTGTGCGTGTTGTATGTATGTTAGTGTGTGTGTGCTGTATGTGCGTTTGTGTGTGTGTGTGTGTTAGTATGTGTATTTGTGTGTGTGTGTTTGTGTTGTATGTGCTGGTGTGTTGTGTTGTATGTATGTTAGTGTGTGTGCTGTTTGTGTATGTGTGTTTTTGTGTGTGGTTTGTGTTGTATGTGCTGGTGTGTGTGTGTTGTATGTATGTTATGTGTGTGTGCTGTATGTGTGTTTGTGTGTGTGTGTGTGTTAGTATGTGTGTTTTTATGTGTTTGTGTTGTATGTGCTGGTGTGTGTGCGTTGTATATATGTTAGTGTGTGTGCTTTTGTGTATGTGTTTTTTGTGTGTGTGTTGTATGTGCTGGTTGTGTTGTGTGTATGTTGGTGTGTGTGTGCTGTATGTGTATTTGTAAGTATGTGTGTGTGAGTTGGTGTTGTATGTGCTGGTGTGTTGTATGTATGTTGGGTGTTTTGTTTGTGTATTTGTATGTTTGTGTGTGTTAGTGGGTTTGTTTGTGTGTTAGTGTGTGTGTCAGTGTGTTTGTGTGTGCTAGTGTGTGTGTGTTACATGCATGTTAGTGTGTGTGATGTATGTATGTTAGTGTGTATGCTTATGTGTACTGTATGTGTGTTTGTGTGTATGTGTCTGTGCTTATAATTACATTAGTGTGTGTTTTATGTGTGTTCATGTGTGTGTTTGTGTGTTCACTGTGTGTGTTAGTATGTGAGTTTCTGTGGGTTTTTTTTGTGTGTGCTGTGTTTGTACGTTTGTATATGTGTATGTTTTATGTGTGAATGTTTTATGTGTGATGTATGTGTGTTTGTGTGATAATGTGTATATTTGTGTATGTTGTATTTGTGTGTTAGTGTGTCTGTGTTGTAGGGGTGTTAGTGTGTGTGTCTGTATGTGTGTACTTTTGTGTATATTAGTGTGTATAATGTCTCGGAGAGCGGAACAACTCCTCCTCTGGTGCGAGGAACACTCGATTCGGCTCTCAGCAAAACATGTCCCGGGAAAGATCAACATACTTGCGGACTCTCTCAGCAGATCCCACATGGTTCTTCCCTCGGAATGGACACTGGTCCATGCAGTCCTGGAGCCAGTATGGGCAGCATGGTTCAAACCACACGTGGACCTCTTTGTCACCAGGTTCAATCACCGCCTCCCTTTGTACGTCTCTCCATTTCCCGACCCAGTGGCCGGCGTAGATGCCTATCGATTCCATGGTCGAACCTCATCGGCTATGCTTTCCCCCATTCCCCATTCTGGGGAAAGTACTGCGGAAGGCCAGGGAGGACTCGGCGACATTGATCCTTGTCGCACCCAAATGGCCAGCCCAAGCATGGTACCCAGAACTTCTGCACCTGTCCATGTGCCGCCGCTAAAACTCGCGGTGTCGGGTCGCTCCCTCCTTCAACCCAGGTCAGGCATTCCGCACGGCAATCCAGAGGTTCTAAACCTTCACGCCTGGATGCTGTGCGGGACTCGATGTCTTCATTAGGCTTGTCCCCGGCCGTAATCGGCCTTGTGCAGCAAGCTCACAGGCCGGGCACACAGGGGGTGTATAATGCCCACTGGAACGGCTGGCTCTCTTGGTGCACCTCAAATGCGGTGTCACCCCACTCACCCTCTCGCTTGCAGTTGGCCAACTACCTCGGCTTTCTGTCAACCGAGAAAAAGCTTTCGTCCTCCTCAGTGAAGGTTTACAGGGCGGCCATCTGCACCACCATCAGTCAGTTGGGTGGTCCATCCTTTGCGCACGATCCCCTATTGCGGGATCTTGTCAGAGGGGCTTCTCTCCAGGAAGCCAGAAACCCCCGACCGTGGGATCTCTTTCTCGTCCTCTCATCCCTGAGACTCCCCCCTTACGAGCCCATCAGGGAGTGTTCTCTCAAGTTCCTCTCCTTCAAGACGGCCTTTCTCGTCTCTCTCGCGTCGGGGAGGCGCTGCAGCGAAGTGCACGCCCTTAGTGGTCTCCCCGGAGATGTTGCTTTCGAACCTGATGGCTCGATGTCTCTCCGCCTACTCCCGGAATTCTTAGCCAAGAACCAGTCGCCAGGTTCTCCCTCGCCGACCATCCCCATCCATCCCCTCACGTCTATCCTCGCTCCGGACGACGAGGATCGCACGCTCTGCCCTGTTCGCGCCCTGCGAGCGTACAGAAAGCGGACGAAATCTTCTCGCCAGCAGCAGCGCCACCTTTTTCTCTCTTACAACGAAAACTATAGAAAGGACATTAGACGCACGTCCATCTCTCGATGGCTGAGGGAAGTCATCAAGGCTGCGTATGCGAGGTCGAGCTCAGAGTTAGCTGTCTTCTCCCCAAGGCCCCATGAGATCAGAGCATGGGCTTCTTCGCTGGCAGTCACCCACAATGCCAGCATCCAGAGCGTCCTAGACGCCGCGTACTGGCGTTCCCCAGGCACGTTCATTCAGTTTTACCTGCGCGACGTCTCCCGTCTGCGCGAAGACGGGTCCAGGGGTATCGCTTCCGCTGTGGTGGCTCAACACCCCATCTCAGCCACACGCCCTGACTCCTGCCATTCCTCCAGGCATTAACCAGGTAAGCCCTCCATCCGGGTAGTGCTATTCTGCATTTGTGAGCCACGGCTATAGTATGTGTAATTAAAAGGAAATTTTCCTTCTAAAATTACGTTTAATCTAACATACTTACCGTGGCTCACGCAGAGTCCCTCCCTTCCTCCCCGCCTTCCTGATTCCTTCTATCCACAGTCAGGGTCTAGGTCTCCTCGAAAAGAGGAAGAGCACATGCGCATGCGCAAGACATGGATATTCTCAGAGTTACTGTCCCTTCGGACTTTATTGTTACGAGGCAGAATTGGCAAACCGCTGCCGCTTATTGCATTTGTGTAGTATGTTAGATTAAACGTAATTTTAGAAGGAAAATTTCCTTTTGTGTGTGTAAATTTAGTGAGTAAAAGTGTGTGTACAGTGTGAACACTTGTGTTAGTGTACATGTGTGTGTGTGTGTGTGACACTCCACACGGACACACAATACATGTGTGTGTGCACGTGTGTGTGAGTGTACTACAAATATAGTACCTCACACACAGTGCACACACATGTGTATGTTGTGTGTGCAGTGTGTGTGAGTGTACTATTTGTGTCATGTATGTGTTGGTGTACTCTGTGTGTGGTGTTTGTGTGTGTGTGGTGTTGGTGTGTGGTGTGTGTGTGTGTGTGTGTGTGTGTGTTGTCTGTCTGTCTGTTTTATATTACAAATCAGTCAGCTATCTTTAAGCTCGCAAAATCAAGTCAAACCAAATGAATCATTCCTCTTGATATGCAAGATTGACGACTGTCTTCTAAATATTATCTGCTTCAAGGAAACAACTAAACATGAGGTTCAAAATCGAACAGAATGGCACAAATACATCCCAGCGTTTCTGAATAGAGCTTAAATGTATTATTCTCATGGCCAGTATGACACAACCTTATGCCAGAGTTTCTGAATAAGGATAAATGTATCATTATCATGGCCAGAATGACACAACCTTATGCCAGAGTTTCTGAATGAAGGATAAATGTATCTATCATGGCCAGAATGACACAACTTTATGCCAGTGTTTCTGAATAAAGGATAAATGTATCATTATCAGGGCAAGAATGATACTATATGCCAGAGTTTCTGAATAAAGGATAAATGTATCATTATCAGGGCAAGAATTCTGCCAGTGTTTCTGAATAAAGGATAAATGTATCATTATCAGGGCAAGAATTCTGCCAGTGTTTCTGAATAAAGGATAAATGTATCATTATCAGGGCAAGAATTCTGCCAGTGTTTCTGAATAAAGGATAAATGTATCATTATCATGGCAAGAATGATACTATATGCCAGAGTTTCTGAATAAAGGATAAATGTATCATTATCATGGCCAGAATGACACAACTTTATGCCAGTGTTTCTGAATAAAGAATAAATGTATCATTATCATGGCCAGGATGACAACTTTATGGCAGTATTTTTGAATAAAGGATAAATGTATCATTCTCAGGGCCAGAATGATACTATATGCCAGTGTTTCTGAATAAAGAATAAATGTATCATTATCATGGTCAGAATGACGCAACTTTATGCCAGTATTTCTTAATAAAGGATAAATGTATCATTATCATGGCCAGAATGACAACTACATGCCCGTGTTTCTGAATTAAGGTTAAATGTACCATTCTGATGGCCAAAATGACACAACTACATGTTGGTATTTCTCAACATTATCGTTATTTTTGTTTAAAGCCCAGCCGACTGCGCAGAGCCGTGTCAAGGCTGTAACTGTCTCAAAACACACACAACACTTTAACAGGAAAAAAAGAGAAAGAAAACTAAGTACACATATCAATACATTTGTGCACATACTCTAAGGAGATACCCTTGGCACTGACCAGTCTAATTTATCGCACAGGGGTTTTTAAAAACATACCTGAATACAAATTCAAATACAGCATAAGGACACTAACGGGCCTAAATTACCTAAAATTGCTTCTGCATATCTCATTTCCCTAGAGCCAAGAATGCACCAATTATCAATCCTAAGAGAAAGTACGTAAGAGTTTACTGAACACATACAGGTGAATGAACCAGCAAGGCAGAAAATGATAGGAAGAAATAACAGAAAGCAGAGGAACAAGGCAGAAACAAAGAGAGTGACAGAAAAGAGGAAATTCCTAGCACAAAACTTCCAGAAGGTGGGGATACTATTTGTACTAAAAGAGCCCCCGGCATCCCCACAGGAGTGTTTCTCAACAGAGAATAAAAATGTATTACCGTTATTCTCATGACCAGAGTGGCACAACTACATGCCAGTATTTCTCAACACAAAATAAATGTATTATTCTCATGACCAGAACGGCACAACTACATGCCAGTATTTCTCAACACAAAATAAATGTATTATTCTCATGACCAGAACGGCACAACTACATGCCAGTATTTCTCAACACAAAATAAATGTATTATTCTCATGACCAGAACGGCACAACTACATGCCAGTATTTCTCAACACAAAATAAATGTATTATTCTCATGACCAGAACGGCACAACTACATGCCAGTATTTCTCAACACAAAATAAATTATCATTCTCATGACCAGAGTGGCACAACTACATGCCAGTATTTCTCAACAGAGAATAAATACATTACTCTCACAACATGAACTAAGTTTTCATTTGGAATTTTATTCCTGTTTTCTTTTTGCACATGGCTTATAAATGTCTGGACTTACACCATAACTGTTTATAAATGGTCTGTATTGTTTACATGATGATATTATTGTACAT
>JAPXFY010000015.1:18774488-18784488 GCA_030674185.1 Monoplex corrugatus
ACATGACCTACATCACCTATAATACACTGTCTACAATGTATTAGCTTACTGTACATGACATCAGTCACATGACACTCGATACATGACCTACATCACCTATAATACACTGTCTACAATGTATTAGCTTACTGTACATGACATCAGTCACATGACACCCCAATACATGACCTACATGACCTATAATACATTGTCTACAATGTATTAGCTTACTGTACATGACATCAGTTACAAGACCTACACTGTCATTGTCATTTCTGTTTAAAGCCCAGCCGACTGTGTAGAGCCATATCAGGGCTATAACCATCTCAAAACATACACAAATACTTCCACAGGAAAATAAAAGGGAAAAAAATTGAGTGCACATATCAATGCATTTGCACATAATCTAAGGAGATGCCCCTGGCACTGACCACTCTGTCCAATTTATCACACAGGGGATTTAAAAAAGCATACCTGAATACAAATTTAAACATAAATATGGACACTAAAACATGTATAAAAACGAGCCAACGCTACCTAAAATTGCTTCTGCGTGTCTCATTTCCCTGAGCCAAAAATGCACTTAATATATCCTAAGAGAAAGTATGCAAGACTTTATTGAACACATACAGGTGAATGGAAAAGCCAGGCAGAAAATTGTAGGAAAAAATGACAGAAAGCAAACGAACAAGGCAGAAACAAAGAGTGACAGAAAAGAGGAAATTTCCAGCACATAATTTCCAGATGGTGGGGATACTATTCATATCGAAAGAGCCCCTGGCATACCCAGTGACCTACATTATCTTTAATACACTGTCTACAATATATTAGCCACAATACAATACTTACTACACATCACCTACAATACAAAAATTGACAAAAACAGCACCTTCTGTGATAAAGAGAGAAGACAACACCAAACTATACATCAGATACAGAGAGAAGACAACACCAAACTATACATCAGATAAAGAGAGAAGACAACACCAAACTATACATCAGATAAAGAGAGAAGACAACACCAAACTATACATCAGATACACAGAGAAGACAACACCAAACTATACATCAGATACAGAGAGAAGACAACACCAAACTATACATCAGATACAGAGAGAAGACAACACCAAACTATACATCAGATACACAGAGAAGACAACACCAAACTATACATCAGATACACAGAGAAGACAACACCAAACTATACATCAGATACACAGAGAAGACAACACCAAACTATACATCAGATACACAGAGAAGACAACACCAAACTATACATCAGATACACAGAGAAGACAACACCAAACTATACATCAGATAAAGAGAGAAGACAACACCAAACTATACATCAGTTACACAGAGAAGACAACACCAAACTATACATCAGATACACAGAGAAGACACTACAAATAAAAACACAAAACTATACATCGAACACAGAGAAACAACACAAACTATACATCAGATACAAGAGAGAAGACAACACCAAACTATACATCAGATACACAGAGAAGACAACACCAAACTATACATCAGATAAAGAGAAGACAACACAAACTATACATCAGATACACAGAGAAGACAACACCAAACTATACATCAGATACACAGAGAAGACAACATCAAACTATACATCAGATACAAGAGAAGACAACACCAAACTATACATCAGTTACACAGAGAAGACAACACCAAACTATACATCAGATACACAGAGAAGACAACACCAAACTATACATCAGATACACAGAGAAGACAACACCAAACTATACATCAGATACACAGAGAAGACAACACCAAACTATACATCAGATACACAGAGAAGACAACACCAAACTATACATCAGATACACAGAGAAGACAACACCAAACTATACATCAGATACTACGAGAAGACTTAACAACTATACTATCAGATAAAGAGAAACAACAAATTACATCAGTTTCATTATTATAAGCTATATAATAATAATATAATTATAATTACAATTTGTAGCGCAAAATCTTGATAAAATCAAATCTTAGCGCTGAAACACACACACACGCACGCACGCACACACACGCACGCACGCACGCACACACACACGCACCCACGCACACACACACACACACACACACACACACACACACACACACACACACACACACACACACACACACACACACACACACACACACACACACACACACACACGGCTATAAATGGGGAGAAAGAATAAAAACAATGGAAAATTATAGAGAGCATATTATATACAATTATATATTGCAATGTGATTCCCCTCTGAGTGGAGACAGGCTGCAGAGGGGATTGAGTGAGGTCAGGATTTTATGCAGAGGAGAAAAGGTGAGTTTTGAGAGCGGACTTGAAAGAGACGAAAGTAGGTTGCTGACGGACTGAGAGAGGAAGTTTGTTCCAGGAGAGCGGACCAGAAACAGAGAAGGCTCGTGGATCATAGGTATTGAGCGTAGTGCGTGGAAAGCGAAAAGTCAGAGGATCGGAGGCAGAGCGGAGGGTACGTGAGGGAACATAGATCTCAAGGAGGCTTGACAGGTAATCGGGGGTTGCGTTATTGAGGCTTTTGTAGCACATGGTGTCTAGTTTGTACTGTATGCGCTTTGATACAGGGAGCCAGTGAAGTTGTGCCAGGAGAGGAGATATGTGGTCAGCTTTTTTCTTTTTGAGTACAAGGCGTGCAGCATTGTTTTGAATGCGCTGTAGGATGTGAGTGGTGGAGGCAGGAAGACCGGACAGGAGTGAATTGCAATATTCAATGCGAGACAATATGAAGGAGAGAACGAGTTTTGCAGTTGTTTCCACAGAGAGATACTTCCTGATCAGGCTTATACGATGGAGGTGATAGTAGCAAGATCTGGCAGTTTGAGAAACAAAGTTGTTCATGGAGAGGGTAGAGTCAATGCAGACACCAAGGTTTTTAGCTGAATCAGAAATTGGGACTGATGTGTTACATAATGGGAGAGAAAGAGGAGGCAGCTGAGAAAGTTTCTGACGGGTGCCAATGAGGATAGCTTCTGTCTTGCCATCATTTAGCTGAAGTTTGTTGTATGTCATCCAATTTTTGATGTCCGAGTAACACTCAGTGGTGCGAGTCAGGAGGCGCTGTATATTGTCAGGTGAGTCACTGTCTTGAAGTTGGGTGTCATCAGCATAGAAGTGGTGTTTTATAGAGTGGGAGTTGATGATGGTGGACAGGGGGGAGGTGTAAAGAGTGAAAAGAACAGGGCCAAGGACAGATCCTTGTGGAACACCACAGGTCAGGTATGCAGGTTGAGAGTAAGTGCCATTGATGAGAACAGTTTGTTTTCTGTTTGATAGATAAGAAGTGAACCAGGAGAGAGCAATGTCAGAGATGCCAAAAGTATGATGAAGTCTAGAAAGGAGAATACCATGATGAATGGTATCAAAGGCTGCAGACAGATCAAGGAGTGTGAGGAGAGAGACTTTGCCAGTATCAGTTGCAAGGAGGAGATTGTTGAGAATGTGTAGCAAGGCAGTTTCAGTGCTATGGCACTGGCGGTAGGCTGACTGGAAAGGATTGAGGAGATTGTTGGCAGACAGGTGAGAGTTCAGTTGGTTGAGGACAACTTTTTCAAGCAGTTTTGACAAGAAAGAGAGATTAGAGGCCGGTAATTTTTCAGTTCATTTGGGTCTAAATTGTATTTCTTGAGGAGAGGGTGAACAATAGCAGACTTGAAAGAATCTGGGACAGTTCCAGTTTGGAGAGAAGTGTTGATGATGTCAGTGATGAATGGGAGGAGCGTAGGGAGACAGTCAGAGTAGAGAGAACCTGGAAGAGGATCCAGTTCGCAGGTTTTGAACGACATGGATCTGATTGTGTTGAGAATTTCTTCTTGTGAGACTGGGGTAAGAGTAGTAAGAGGTGTGCCAGAGAAGGAATGGTCAGGTGGGCATGGTTGACAGGGTGTCCTGTCGAGCCTGTCACGAAGAGTTTGTATTTTGGTGGTGAAATACTTGGAGAATACTGTTGAAAACAGACAAATGTGGACACTAGGATAATTTTCCAGCACAAAAACTGACCTCCTCGCTGCCTATCTTAACCCTCCTGCACCCTATCCACCAGCTCCAAAAACTTAACCCTTTCACTTTTTCACCCTATCCACCAGCTTCCTGCAGGAAGCAATGAAGTCTATCAAAAACAAAAAAACCCATTGTGACATTTACAGGAATCCAGCCTCTGAACAAGAAAAGGCAAGCCTAGAACATGATACTAGCTGAGAAGTTCAGGTCTTAGACAGACCAACCCACGATCCAGAAGATGGGTGGTCTCATCAAAAATCAGTTAAAATGGAGAAACTTGTCACGGCAGCAAGAGGTTACTGCTGCAACATCAGCAGGCCCTGACAAAGGAAACACTCACCATCCCTGTGCAACCTGCCAGAACCATGGACACCAGAACAGCTAGACTTTGAAATCAGTATTAATGTCCAGCTAGACTTTGAAATCAATATTAATGTCCAGCTAGACTTTGAAATCAGTATTAATGTCCAGCTAGACTTTGACATCAATATTAATGTCCAGCTAGACTGTGAAATCAGTATTAATGTCCAGCTAGACTTTGAAATCAGTATTAATGTCCAGCTAGACTTTGAAATCAGTATTAATGTCCAGCTAGACTTTGACATCAATATTAATGTCCAGCTAGACTGTGAAATCATTATTAATGTCCAGCTAGACTGTGAAATCAATATTAATGTCCAGCTAGACTTTGAAATCAGTATTAATGTCCAGCTAGATTGTGAAATCAATATTAATGTCCAGCTAGACTGTGAAATCAGTATTAATGTCCAGTTAGACTTTGACATCAGTATTAATGTCCAGCTAGACTTTGAAATCAGTATTAATGTCCAGCTAGACTTTGACATCAATATTAATGTCCAGCTAGACTTTGACATCAGTATTAATGTCCAGCTAGACTGTGAAATCAGTATTAATGTCCAGCTAGACTTTGACATCAATATTAATGTCCAGCTAGACTGTGAAATCAGTATTAATGTCCAGCTAGACTTTGAAATCAATATTAATGTCCAGCTAGACTTTGACATCAATATTAATGTCCAGCTAGACTTTGACATCAATATTAATGTCCAGCTAGACTTTGACATCAATATTAATGTCCAGCTAGACTTTGACATCAATATTAATGTCCAGCTAGACTGTTGAATCAGTATTAATGTCCAGCTAGACTTTGACATCAGTATTAATGTCCAGCTAGACTTTGACATCATATTAATGTCCAGCTAGACTTTGACATCAGTATTAATGTCCAGCTAGACTTTGACATCAATATTAATGTCCAGCTAGACTTTGAAATCAGTATTAATGTCCAGCTAGACTTTGACATCAATATTAATGTCCAGCTAGACTTTGACATCAGTATTAATGTCCAGCTAGACTTTGAAATCAATATTAATGTCCAGCTAGACTTTGACATCAATATTAATGTCCAGCTAGACTTTGAAATCAGTATTAATGTCCAGCTAGACTTTGAAATCAGTATTAATGTCCAGCTAGACTTTGAATCAGTATTAATGTCCAGCTAAAATTTTGATTCATACGAATATTAATGTCCAGCTAGACTTTGAATCCAGTATTAATGTCCAGCTAGACTTTGAATCAGTATTAATGTCCAGCTAGACTTTGACATCAGTATTAATGTCCAGCTAGACTTTGAATCAATATTAATGTCCTGCTAGACTTTGAAATCAGTATTAATGTCCAGCTAGACTTTGACATCAGTATTAATGTCCAGCTAGACTTTGAATCATATTAATGTCCAGCTAGACTTGACATCAATATTAATGTCCAGCTAGACTTTGACATCATATTAATGTCCAGCTAGACTTTGACATCATATTAATGTCCAGCTAGACTTTGACATCAATATTAATGTCCAGCTAGACTTTGACATCAATATTAATGTCCAGCTAGACTTTGACATCAATATTAATGTCCAGCTAGACTTTGACATCAATATTAATGTCCAGCTAGACTTTGACATCAATATTAATGTCCACTAGACTTTGACATCATTTGTCAGTAACATGTCATTAATGTCGCAAGCTCTAAGTAGCTAGTTGAAATCAGTATTAATGTCCAGCTAGACTTTGAAATCAGTATTAATGTCCAGCTAAGACTTTGACATCAATATTAATGTCCAGCTAGACTTTGACATCAATATTAATGTCCAGCTAGACTTTGACAATCAATATTAATGTCCAGCTAGACTTTGAAATCAGTATTAATGTCCAGCTAGACTTTGACATCAATATTAAATGTCCAGCTAGACTTTGAATCATAATCCAGTATTAATGTAATGTCCAGCTAGACTTTGAATCATATTAATGTCCAGCTAGACTTTGACATCAATATTAATGTCCAGCTAGACTTTGACATCATATTAATGTCCAGCTAGACTTTGACATCAATATTAATGTCCAGCTAGACTTTGACATCAATATTAATGTCCAGCTAGACTTTGACATCAATATTAATGTCCAGCTAGACTTTGAATCATATTAATGTCCAGCTAGACTTTGACATCAATATTAATGTCCAGCTAGACTTTGACATCAATATTAATGTCCAGCTAGACTTTGACATCAATATTAATGTCCAGCTAGACTTTGAATCAATATTAATGTCCAGCTAGACTTTGACATCAATATTAATGTCCAGCTAGACTTTGACATCATATTATGTCCAGCTAGACTTGAAATCAGTACAAATCTATAATGTCCAGCTAGACTTTGAATCAGTATTAATGTCCAGCTAGACTTTGAATCAGTATAATGTCCAGCTAGACTTTGACATCATATTAATGTCCAGCTAGACTTTGACATCAGTATTAATGTCCAGCTAGACTTTGACATCAGTATTAATGTCCAGCTAGACTTTGAAATCAGTATTAATGTCCAGCTAGACTTTGAATCAATATTAATGTCCAGCTAGACTTGACATCATATTAATGTCCAGCTAGACTTTGAAATCAATATTAATGTCCAGCTAGACTTTGAAATCAGTATTAATGTCCACTAGACTTTGAAATCATATAATGTCCAGCTAGACTTTGAAATCATATTAATGTCCAGCTAGACTTTGACATCATATTAATGTCCAGCTAGACTTTGACATCATATTAATGTCCAGCTAGACTTGAATCATATTAATGTCCAGCTAGACTTTGAAATCAATATAATGTCCAGCTAGACTTTGAAATCATATTAATGTCCAGCTAGACTGTGAAATCAGTATTAATGTCCAGCTAGACTGTGAAATCAGTATTAATGTCCAGCTAGACTTTGAAATCAATATTAATGTCCAGCTAGACTGTGAAATCAGTATTAATGTCCACGCTAGACTTTGACATCAGTATTAATGTCCACTAGACTTTGACATCATATATAATGTCCAGCTAGACTTTGACATCATATTAATGTCCAGCTAGACTTTGACATCATATTAATGTCCAGCTAGACTTTGACATCAATATTAATGTCCAGCTAGACTTTGACATCAATATTAATGTCCAGCTAGACTTTGAAATCAGTATTAATGTCCAGCTAGACTTGAAATCATATAATGTCCAGCTAGACTTTGAATCATATAATGTCCAGCTAGACTTTGACATCAGTATTAATGTCCACCTAGACTTTGAAATCAGTACTAATGTCCACCTAGACTTTGAAATCAGTACTAATGTCCAGCTAGATTTTGAAATCAGTATTAATGTCCAGCTAGATTTTGAAATCAGTATTAATGTCCAGCTAGACTTTGAAATCAATATTAATGTCCAGCTAGACTTTGAAATCAGTATTAATGTCCAGCTAGACTGTGAAATCAGTATTAATGTCCAGCTAGACTGTGAAATCAGTATCTAATGTCCAGCTAGACGTGAAATCATATTAATGTCCAGCTAGACTGTGAAATCAGTATTAATGTCCAGCTAGACTGTGACATCAGTATTAATGTCCAGCTAGACTTTGACATCAATATTAATGTCAGCTAGACTTGACTTAATATAATAATGTCCAGCTAGACTTTGACATCATATTAATGTCCAGCTAGACTTTGAATCAATATTAATGTCCAGCTAGACTTTGACATCAATATTAATGTCCAGCTAGACTTTGAAATCAGTATTAATGTCCAGCTAGACTGTGAAATCAGTATTAATGTCCAGCTAGACTTTGATATCAGTATAATGTCCAGCTAGACTTTGACATCATATTAATGTCCAGCTAGACTTTGACATCAATATTAATGTCCAGCTAGACTTTGAATCAACTTATTTATGTCCAGCTTAGACTTTGAATATCAGTATTAATGTCCAGCTAGACTTTGACATCAATATTAATGTCCAGCTAGATTGTGAAATCAGTATTAATGTCCAGCTAGACTTTGACATCAATAGTAATGTCCAGCTAGACTTTGAAATCAGTATTAATGTCCAGCCAGACTTTGAAATCAGTATTAATGTCCAGCTAGACTTTGAAATCAGTATTAATGTCCACCTAGACTTTGAAATCAGTACTAATGTTCACTAGACTTTGAAATCAGTACTAATGTCCAGCTAGACTTTGACATCAATATTAATGTCCAGCTAGATTTTGAAATCAGTATTAATGTCCAGCTAGACTTTGAAATCAGTATTAATGTCCAGCTAGACTTTGAAATCATATTTAATGTCCAGCTAGATTTTGAACATCAATATTAATGTCCAGCTAGACTTTGACATCAATATTAATGTCCAGCTAGATTTTGAAATCAATATTAATGTCCAGCTAGACTTTGACATCAAATATTAATGTCCAGCTAGATTTTGAAATCAGTATTAATGTCCAGCTAGATTTTGAAATCAGTATTAATGTCCAGCTAGACTTTGAAATCAATATTAATGTCCAGCTAGACTGTGAAATCAGTATTAATGTCCAGCTAGACTTTGACATCAGTATTAATGTCCAGCTAGACTGTGAAATCAGTATTAATGTCCAGCTAGACTGTGAAATCAGTACTAATGTCCAGCTAGACTGTGAAATCAGTATTAATGTCCAGCTAGACTTTGAAATCAGTATTAATGTCCAGCTGGACTGTTGAAATTCAGTATTAATGTCCAGCTAGACTGTGAAATCAGTATTAATGTCCAGCTAGACTTTGACATCAATATTAATGTCCAGCTAGACTTTGACATCAATATTAATGTCCAGCTAGACTTTGACATCAATATTAATGTCCAGCTAGACTTTGAAATCAGTATTAATGTCCAGCTAGACTTTGACATCAATATTAATGTCCAGCTAGACTGTGAAATCAGTATTAATGTCCAGCTAGACTTTGACATCAATATTAATGTCCAGCTAGACTGTGAAATCAGTATTAATGTCCAGCTAGACTGTGAAATCAATATTAATGTCCAGCTAGACTGTGAAATCAGTATTAATGTCCAGCTAGACTGTGAAATCAGTATTAATGTCCAGCTAGACTGTGAAATCAGTACTAATGTCCAGCTAGACTGTGAAATCCATACTAATGTCCAGCTAGACTTTGAAATCCGCACTAATATCCAGCTAGACTTTGAAATCCGCACTAATATCCAGCTAGACTTCAAAATCAGTACTAATATCTGGCTAGACTTTGAAATCCGCACTAATGTTCCCAATGTCACCTCAATGTAGCAGAAGTACAAACTGTAAACACGTACCAGACTGTCACGTTAGCCATGATAGAAGAGCGTTTACCCACAGGAGCCATGGATATATGACTACACTTTTAGGTCAGCCATCACTGCTATGAGCAATGAAGGAGGTGGTATCCTCACCAACTGGGTCAGCCATCACTGCTATGAGCAATGAAGGAGGTGGTATCCTCACCAACTGGGTCAGCCATTACTGCTATGACCAATGGAGGTGGTATCCTCATCAACTGATTCAGCCACCAAATGCTATGACCAATGGAGGTGGTATCCTCATCAACTGATTCAGCCAC
>JAPXFY010000015.1:18786988-18886988 GCA_030674185.1 Monoplex corrugatus
GCTCAATGAAAGACACAGTTGGGTGTGGAACAGTTTTGGCTGTGGCTGGACAAGCAAGATTCTTGCTGCCATGGCAGTCCTTGGCACAGCTGACACACATGAAGACTGATGTTGTGGCTGGGTGGTCACTGCCTCAGCTTTCCCTCCCTCTCTTCTGACCAACTACCACCGAGTTCGAGTCTCCACGACAATGGCAATGCCTGCACATACAGCCTATCCCCAGGCACAGCGATTTCTAGCTGTCTTTTCCTAGGTGTCCACACTGATATCAGCAGACTTCTAGTCACATGTGCAAATGTCCCTATACCAAGTGGTAGGTGCTGTACTGGCCAAGATCCTGCAGTGGGCTTTCTATGCAGGATGTCTTTTGGGATGTGGCCATTCTGCTCGTGGCACACATGGCCAAACCAGAGCAGCCACCATGCATCATATGTATGTAACATACATACACATATACACACAAACTCATATTCATGGGTGTATGTCAAAAGTAAATGACTAGTTACGACAAAATGAAACAAATTTCACACACACACACACACACACACACACACACACACACACACACACACACACACACACACACACACACACACACACACACACACACACACACAGATAGGCTAGCTACCTAGATGATAGCTAGTTAGATCGATAGACAGACAGACAGACAGATAGATAGATAGACAGCTAGATAAACAGAGAGACTGAAGAAAGAAAGATTTCAGATTCTTTATTCATATAACAGACAACTGATTCCACGAAGCATAAAGACGTCTCAGAGAGACACACAGAGAGAGAGAGAGCCAGAGCCAGAGCCAGAGCCAGAGACAGACAAAGAGAGACAAACAAAGAGACAAAGAGAAAGAGAGAGAGAATCGGAACGTAAAACTTTGACAAGAAAAAAATCTAAAAAGAAATATTCACCACCACCACCAGAACCATCACCACCATCACCACCACAATAACCATCACCACCACCATCAACAACAAAACATACACACAAAATAATAACAAAAATAATAAACAATGATAATAACCCACCCCCCCCCCCCCCCGGTACTGTTTGATAAAGAAATTAAGATCTGGAACCACAGGAGCTATGTAGTTCGTTTTTATGTAGTTAGGGGTTCCTCTTTCCTGTAATGCTCTCTGTTCATTCACAAGTCTTCTTCTTGTTTCTGCCTTACAGGTCACTCATCTGTATTTCTTCCAATTTTCTCATTAGCTCCCACAATACAAAACATGGCTGCCTTTAGGGTGGGATAAAGATTGGTCATATAAGGAAAAATCCACTCCCTCTGCTAGGTTGGTCTGTTTGTATGAATTTATATGTTTAGACAGAGAGCACCAGCAGGGGCTTTAGCCTTCATTAAAAAGAAGATAATAATGATAAATATTATAGTAATAATAATAATGATAACCACTCATGATAACAATGATAATGGTGATTATAATATACTAACAGTGACAACAACAACAATAACATAATAACAATGCTAATGATGATGATGAGGAGGAGGAGGAGGAGATGACTTACTAACAACAAAAACAACAACAATAATAATTACAATAACACCCATAACAATACTGATAAATACTATTAACAATAATAACAATAATAAGAACAAAAATTACAATCATAATAACAATCACGACCCCCCCCCCCCCAAAAAAAAAAAAAAAAAAATTATGTTATATACTGAAGAAGAAGAAAAAGAACAGGAAGAAGAGGAGAAGGAAGAAGAACAGGAGGAGGACAGATCATCATCATCATCATCATCATCATCATCATCATCATCATCGTCATCATCATCAATATCATTATCAAAAACAGGATCTAAGGATCTCACAGGCCAGATGGCCGAGACATTCTACAAGTGTTTCTATCAGATACAAACATAAGATATAAAACCCATACACTATGTACGACCTCAAGACCTTGCCAATGCATGGAGCTACAAGCAGCCTTAAGGCTTATGCCATTGATCATTTTGGACCTTCTCCATCACATGGCATCAAAATGATGTAAATGCATGCTGAACCTTTTCCAAGCACAGAGACTTTATCTTGAGAAACTGGAAAAGTCTCTCTATCCATGTCAGCCCAATAGCACAATTTTCTTGTTTAAAGCCCAGCCAACTGCGTACAGCATATCAAGGCAATAACCATTTCAAAATGTACTAAATACAGGGGAAAAAAAAGAAAATTTGGTACACATATCAATGCATTCACGCATATATATATCTAAGGAGTTCTGAAGCGCAGAATCGCCCAGGTTCGCTCCCCGGCGTGGGAAAAAAAAAAAAATAGACAACAGCAGAAGGGCATCCAGGAGTCATGACCTGGATGTGGCCCGGCCCCCCGAGAGTGTAAGGAGTTCAGGGCCGAAACACTTGTCTTCTGTTGTCTAGCTCTCCCTAGAGTTTCTTTCTACCTGTACATGGTCAATCCATTGACTTCCGGGAATAGTTCGGAGGACATTCGGGAAAGACCGAACGACACTGGGAAAGACTAGATCTGCGGGCTTTATGGGTTGGCTTCCCACCTTGCCTTTGATAACATGCCACGAGTTCCATTAATGAAAGATGCTCCCAGGATTCACCGAAAGGGGGAGAGAATGATGAATCCATCGGCACTGACTCCATCACGACTGGAAACGCACAACGGATCATGATTAATGACCAGATGGAATTTCCGTGTGCGTGTGGAAGGAGATTCACCACCAAACGCGGCATGAATATCCACAGGACAAAAATGGGCTGTTTGAAGACTCATATGAACCAGCAGCAGCGCACTGCGATAGCAGGTGAGACGTTGGATGACCAAGGCCAGGAATTAAACCATAGTGCCAAGGACATCCACGCTGAATGGTTCTGGTGCGGATTTTGCACAAGCTCTTAACGCCAAACGTGAAAAACTCAATTTGCCGCCTGCCGGTGCAAAAGAACAATGGGAGAAATTAGATGAGGAACTTGTCCTTAAGCTGAATGCGCTAATAGGGAACAGTACGCTGGAACACAAACTTGACACATACGGAGACATCATATACTCTATCTGCAGGGACACTTATGGAGTGAAGCAGCCAAAGACAAAAACGCCTCCCCAGAAATCCAGAAGACAGCAACAGATGGAGAGCATCCGGAGGGAGAAAAGGAAGCTTAAAAAGCGAATGAAAACTGCCTCAGAATTCGAGAAGCAAGGGCTCCTGGAACTCTGGAAAGATCTGAAAGCCAAACACAATGCTCTCAGCAAAGTGGAATCAGCAAGGCGAAGAAAGAGCAAAAAGAAGAAGACTCAAGATCGTTTCTTCAAAGATCCCTTTGATTTTGCAAGAAAGCTGTTTGAACAACCCAAATCAGGGACTATCACAGTGGGCAAGGAAACCCTAAAGCAGCATCTCAGGGAAACATATTCCGATTCTCAGCGCGAGGCACCACTTGAAATCCAGAATCTGGTTTGGCCTGCAGCGCCAGAAGGAAAATTCAATAACAAACCACCAACACTGGATAAGTGAAGAACGTAGTAAAGAAAGCCAGAGCCAAGTCAGCACCTGGACCAAACGGAATACCATACCTGCTCTACAAGAAATGCCCAAAAGTGCTCGAGTGGTTCCACAAGATGATTCGATCAGCATGGAGGAACCAGAAGATCAGCGACCAATGGACGAGAGCTGAGGGAGTGTACATTCCGAAGGAGCAGAACTCCAGCAGCATCAACCAGTTCAGGCCAATATCACTTCTGAACGTCGAGGGGAAAATCTTCTTCTCTGTTATGGCAGCAAGATTGACAAAATACCTGACTGAAAACAAGTATCTGGATATGTCAGTCCAAAAGGGAGGCATACCAGGAATGCCTGGATGCTTGGAACATGCCACGTTGATTTGGGATGCCATCCAAAAAGCAAGAACAGAGAAGAGAGATATTGACGTAGTTTGGCTTGATCTGGCGAATGCATATGGATCAGTTCCACACGATATGATCCAGCTGGCTCTTGAAATGTATCACATCGCAAAAAACATCCGAACAATGCTGAGGAAGTATTTCCAAGGGTTCTCAATGCGGTTCTCTACCAAAGAATACACCACGGACTGGATAGACCTAGAGGTGGGCATTGCAATGGGCTGTGCAATCTCTCCCATACTGTTCGTGTTGGCAATGGAAGTCATCTTGAAAGCTGCAATGAAGAGTTCAGGTCCAGTGAATCTGGGAGATGGATACCAGATGCCTCCTCTGAAAGCTTTCATGGATGACACAACAGTCTTGTCCACGATGAGGAAGAGACACACCTAATCTTAAAGCAGCTGGATGAGCTGGTGGCCTCTTCAAGAATGAGGTTCAAACCAAAGAAATCCCGAAGTCTCTCACTGCGAAAAGGAAAAGTGGCAGATTCAGTCAAATTCATGGTAGCCAACCAAGCCATCCCCACTGTCACAGAAGAGCCAGTAAAAAGTCTCGGAAGATGGTATGATAACTCCCTGAAAGACACACAAAGGGGATGTGAAACCAAGCAAACAGCAGAAGAAGGCCTGAAGAAAATAGATAACTGCGGACTGCCAGGCAAATACAAAGTCTGGTGTCTACAGTTCATGCTGATACCAAAGCTGTTGTGGCCACTGCTAATCTATGACATTTGCACCAGCACCGTGAAGCAATGGAAGCCAAAATCAACAAATACACAAGAAAATGGCTTGGTGTCCCACCTGGTCTCACTGATGTTGCATTCTACTGTCGTCAAGCAATGCTGAAGCTACCTCTCAAATCCATAGTGGAGGAATACAAAGTTGGAAAAGCAAGACTGTTGAGCATGCTGGAGGAATCGAAAGACAATATCGTGAGATCAGTTCAGCCAAAGCTGAGAACTGGCAAAAAATGGAAAGTCCAAGAGGCTGTAAACAATGCCAAGAGAAACCTCAGCATCAAAGAAATAATTGGACACACGCAAACCAACAGACAGGGACTGGGAGCAACAAAAATGCAGTGGTGGTCCAAAGCCAAAGGGAAGGAAAAAAGAGACATGATCATACAGGAGTTGAAGAAAAGAAGATGTCAAAAGAGTGCAGAAGGCAGTCCAGCAAGGTCAACAGGGGCAATGGACAACATGGGACAGTGCACTCCAAAGAAGTCTCAGCTGGAACGATATGTGGCACATGGGCTCCTCTAAGGATAAGCTTCCTCCTCAGATCTGTATATGACCTGCTCCCCTCGAATGCAAACTTAGTGAAATGGGGGAAATCAGATGACCCAGCATGTCCGCTCTGTCAGAAGAAACAAACAGTGGAACATGTCCTAAGCTCTTGCAAAGTAGCGCTAGCCCAAGGAAGGTATACATGGAGGCACAACCAAGTTCTGAAAGTGATCACAGACGTGGTTAGCGAAAAAACCATGACCCCAAACGCACCAATTGCTATGACAACGTTCTACAAAGCAGGAGGGAAACAGGTCTGGCCCGAAATTGCTATGACAACCAGCACATTGCCAAAGGGTCTTCTGGATGGAGCAGTCGACTGGGAGTGTACAGCAGACCTCCCAGAGTGGAGAAATTACCCAGATGTCATCAGCAAGACAGGCATGAGACCAGACATCGCTCTCCACTCTGACTCCTCGAAACAAGTGATTCTGATAGAACTCACTGTGCCATACGAAAGCAGAATGGAAGAAGCACATATCTACGCTCGTACAAGACCGAAAAATACGCCGGTCTTGCCAGCACCCTGAAGAAAGCAGGTCTGCGGGTCAAAATCTTCGCCATAGAGGTCGGGGCAAGAGGGTTTGTGGGCACCTCCGCTTATGATCTCATGAAACAACTCGCCATTTCTGGGAAGAAGAGGACTAGAGCCCTTAAAGCGATGGCAGAGGCAGCAGAAAGGAGCTCAAGCTGGATCTGGGCAAGGAGGAACCAAAAATGAACTTCATAAGGATTAAATTCCCTACAGATGATGTGTGCCCCGTTAGCACATTGGTAAAACCGCGTACCGCAGTTCTGAAGCGCAGAATCGCCCAGGTTCGCTCCCCGGCGTGGGGGAAAAAAAAAAAAATAGACAACAGCAGAAGTCATGACCTGGATGTGGCCCGGCCCCCGAGAGTGTAAGGAGTTCAGGGCCGAAACACTTGTCTAAAGGGGGTTACTTCTCTGAAGACCTTCTGTTGTTTAGCTCTCCCTAGAGTTTCTATCTATCTATCTAAGGAGATGCCCCAGGCATTGACCACTCCGTCCAATTTATCGCACAGGGGATTTAAAAAACATACCTGAATACAAATTTAAACATAATTAAGGATTTGTAAAAACGGGCCTAAGTTTCCTGAAATTAGTTCTGCATATCTCATTTCCCCAGAGCCAAAAAAATGCACTCAATTCCCAAGTTTGTGGCGTGGACTTACCTGCGCGTTCAGATATGTGTTCCAGTTTCTCTCCTCGGTCCACCATCTTGGCCACGTTCATCCTCATTATGTCTGTCAACTCAATGGAGCACGTACAAATTCAGAATATAGTTATTCAGGTAGGTGTGTGTGTGGTGTGTGTGTGTGTGTGTGTGTGTGTGTGTGTGTGTTGGAGTGGGTGCATGGGTGTGTGTGTGTGTTGGGGTGGGTGCATGGGTGTGTGTGTGTATGTGTGTGTGTGTGCACGCGCGCACACGTACACGTGTGTGTGAGTTGGTGTGTGTATTTGCGTGTCTGTATGCATGTGTGTGTTGTTTTTCAAAGAAACAGTGAAATGTCAAGATCACAACAGCTGACTATTCTTTGGAACACACACACACATACATGAATGGCACTCTCTATACATGAAAACAGTACAAAAAAGACACTCTTTTGTCATGACAATCACATAGCTTGACCTAACCAGAAAATATGCAATATTAATTTATCAAACAAGGTGCATTTAAGCATGTCACCTACTTAGACTAAATGCTACACATGAATTTGGTGAAAGCATTCTAAAACTCAGTCATGATTTTGGAGGTGACCATACTTTAGATTTTTTTTTTTATCAATTTATTTATTTAATTATTTGTTTATTTGTTTATTTGTTTATTTATTTATTCATTTATTTATTTAATTATTTATTTATTTATTTAGCTAGTCAGTTAGTTAGTAAGTTACTTACTTATTTACTCACTTATTTACTTATTTATTTACTTATTTATTTGTTTAATCAATAAATTTATTTAAAAATTTATTTATTCATTTATATTTTTCATTTATTTACTTATTCATTCATTTATTTATCGATTTATTGATTTACTTATTCATTTATTCATCCTTGTGTTCGAGTATAATAACATCACAAACATTCGGTCTGGTGGTCTGGATGAAGTATGTGGTTTTCATCAAGTCCACTTTGTTACCCCAGAGCTGTTGCTCCAGAGTTGTTCCATTTGGCCATTACTTGTTTTAGTTCTGGACAATGAGCAAACCTATACAATGTGTTCTGGAAACTGTGATCCTGTCTGGGATGAACACTCATCCATATGGGACAGCCCCATCTGGCACATATGTTGAAGACTGTGGTCCTGTCTGGTATGGACACCCATCTGTGTGGGACAGCCCTAACTGACACATATGTTGGACACTGTGGTCCTGTCTGGTATGGACACCCATCTGTGTGGGACAGCCCTAACTGACACATATGTTGGACACTGTGGTCCTGTCTGGTATGGACACCCATCTGTGTGGGACAGTCCCATTTGACACATATGTTGGAGACTGTGGTCCTGTCTGGTATAGACACCCATCTGTGTAATAATAATAATAATAATATAATAATAATAATAATAATAATAATAATAATAATAATAATAATAATAATAATAAATAATAATAATAATAATAATAATAATAATAAATAATAATATAATAATAATTACAATATTTATATAGCGCAAAATCTTGATAAAATCAAATCTAAGCGCTGAAGCAGACACACACGTAAGCACGCACGCACGCACGCACGCACACACACGCACGCACACACACACACACACACACACACACACACACACACACACGCATGGCTATAAATGGGGAGAAAGAATAAAAGCAATAAAAGCAAGAATAAAAGCAATGGAAAATTATAGAGAGCATAGCATATACAATTATATATTATAACCATGTGATTCCCTCCGAGCGGAGACAGGCTGCAGAGGGGGGGGGGGGGGGGGGTTGAGTGAGGTTAGGATTTTATGCGGAGGAGAAAAGGTGAGTTTTGAGAGCGGACTTGAAGGAGACAAAAGTAGGTTGCTGACGGACTGAGAGAGGAAGTCTGTGGGACAGCCCCATTTGACACATATGTTGGAGACTGTGGTCCTGTCTGGTATAGACACCCATCTGTGTGGGACAGCCCCATTCAGCACATATGTTGGAGACTGTGGTCCTGTCTGGTATGGACACCCATCTGTGTGGGGCAGTCCCATTTGACACATATGTTGGAGACTGTAGTCCTGTCTGGTATGGACACTCATCCATATGGGACAGCCCCACTCAGCACATATGTTGGAGTACGTGGCTGTCCAGTCCTCAGAAGGCAGACCGTTTGTTGTTGTCGCTCAAGGAAATGGATGGGATCATTGGAAACTGAAAGTGAGTGTGTACGTACACGTACATTTCTGTATTAAGCTTTTATTTTTCTAACCAAACCCAATCCTAAAAGACTTCTAGAGTGCCCTATTCTCAAAAGTTATATATATATTAAAAAAAAAAACAGCAAAAAATAAAACAAAACAAAACCACCAAATAAACAGGTTGCCTACCAACCTGAAGTTTTGGTTTATGCATGATCTGATGATTTTGTTGGTCTCTTTGTCATTCTTGTTGTTTCTTTCATAAATAATTACACACAGCTAACACCATTTAACAGATTAATCTGAATCAATCCAAACTCTGAAAACATGACAGCTAAGTGATAGCAACTGGAACCAGCACACATAAACAGCAAAGAACCCAAATGATATCTCGACATAGCAATAGGGTGTGGGGATAGTATGTAGGGATAGGGCAAGGAGAGATGGGTGTACCAAGACTCCGCGTTTCTGCTCACGACACGATGGCATTCGACCAGAGAGGAAAAAAACAACTGCAATAGATGTTCTCTTCGAGTCGAAGGCCGTTGCGGAAGATAACTGTTGAAAATAAAACTATAGTCATTTTTACATGAGTTGCTTCCCTTAGACCATATTTTGTTGTCATTTGCGCGTTATTCGTGATTTAGCTTGCTACTAAGCGGCAATGACTACATCTGTTGTACTAAAATGACAGAAAGAAGCGCATGAAATCCATGTTTTGTTTTTTAACTTAAGAAGAAGTTTTCAAAACCTGGAAATTTTGACAAAGAATCAGACATTGTTGAGTCCAGTATTCCCAGTGAAACAAAAGAAAAATGAATACACATGGTCCTGAACCTGTTTGGAAGGATGGAGCATCTTCTTTAGATTACCTATAACAAGAAAGCTGTCATGACTATACCATCTATGTAAACTATTTTAAAAGTTCATTCCTTCTATTTTTTTTAGTCATGTTTGTTTCATGTTTGTGCAGTCTGCAGTTGATTTTTGTGTGTATATATGAATGTATGTGTATATGTCTGTGTGAGGGCATGCTTACCTGTTTACTTATGTACATACTCCTTTACTTTGTAGTTATTTATTCACCTACTTACTTCTTATTCACTTACTCACTCACTCGCTTGCTTGCTTACTTACTTCCTTGCTTAGTTGCTTACTTACTTACTTACCTATCGATGATTAAGAAAATATTGGCTTCACTTATTTGATAGATGGCTGAGCATTTGGGCATTGACTAGGGGGGAGGGGTCCGGTTCTGTCATGTGAGACGAGTTTATACAGAATAACTAGTTGTGTTGTGAGTCAGCCCTTCAATTATCTGTTCATTTACTTTATATATGTTCCTTTTTTAAAGGTAAGATACACACATACACACATCATTCACATGTAACCAAGACTATTCCAGTGGTAGGCCAGCTCATGGGTTTATGTGCAGACTTAAGGTTTGAGTCATGATCACCATACACATGACACCTGTGACGTTAGTGCTTATGGAATTCATTCCGAGCACAGAGACGTCGTCTTGAGATACTGAAACTGAAACTGAAGCAGTTGAGTTTTGGAAATTCCGTAGCCTATATTTTGATCGAAATTGTGTGATCGAGAAGTCAAATGACTGCGACTTTGTTCAGTTAAATTAATAATTTGACTGGTAAATACATAAGCCTCAAAACTAGTGTGTCAATGTCAAACTATCCATTACTGGATTTTTTTTTTTTAATTTTTTTTTTAGTAGCTTCATTAGCTGAGTTGTTAGTGTGCCATGCTTATTACACAGAGTTTGTGGGTTTAATATGTAAGAGATGACAACACACATCTATTACAATGGTAAATATGACAGCCGTTTTCCTCTTGAAGTGTGCATGTTGCATGTCTATTTTGCATCATACTCTTACCATGTGGTATTTTGCAGGACAATACTTTATAAAGGAAGTTATATTTGGGAGTGTGTGTATGTGGGGGGGGGGGGGGGGGGTTGTTTGTTTCTTTTGTTTTGCCTTGTTTTTTGATTTTGCATTTGTAAACCAGAAACACACAAAAATAGAATCAGAATGCACATGTAGTACGGATGTGAAGCGTGGACAGTCAACACACGAAGTCAGAACAAGATTAAGGCAGCTGAAATGTGGTTTCTAAAAAGAATGTTAAAGAGTTCCATGGACAGCAAAAAATTAACAAGACAGTCTTGAGGGAGGCAGACACAAAATGGACATTAATGAAGATAGTTAACAAAAGACAAGCAACATTTATAGAACATTTTATGAGGCAAGAGAAATTAGAGCACCCGGTCACAACAAGAAAGCTGGAGGGAAAAAGGGCACCAGGCAGACCCAGGGAGCAAATACTGGTGGACGGACTTGCACAATGGATGAAGACAGAGAGGGTAGGAGAAGTACTTGCAGCAACAAAAGATCAATTCACATGGAAGGCAATGATCGCCAACACCATGCAGCAGGGCACATGATGATTAATGTAACAAAACCAGACATACATATATATATCAAATCAAATTTTGGATCTATGTACATGGTGAGTCTTGTTTTCTATACAGATGTTCTTCAGTATTCTATATACAACTTACTTCGTCTGTTTGTGACTGCAGGTCAGCAATGGTTGTCTGGGATTTTTGTGGCACCGGCACCGGCTTTGGCTGTTTATCTCGTTTCTTAGTCCTGGGCAACACACAGAGCACATCCACATCAACAAATTGTTATATATAAAAGAGAAAAATAAACAGGAACTGCGCAATAATGAAAACAGTATTTTAGAAAGAAAAATTCCAGGGACCAAGTTGATTTTGGCTCATTAACTCTTTGACTCCCGCACCCTACCCATCAACTGTAAAACTTTAACCATTTGACTACTGCAGGAAGCTGGTGAACAGGGTGAGGGAACCAAAGGGTTAAGTTTTTGCTTTGCTAGCACGGTTGGCAATGAGGGATGCTGGTGGACAGGGTGTGGGAGTCAAAGGGTCAAGTCTTATCACAGAGCATGAATTAGTTTATTATGGTCAGAGACAGACAGCTTATAAAGTTATACAACTGAAATCATTATTTAAATCAGTATCATTATCATTAGTAGTAATAGTAGTAGTAGTAGTAGTAGCAGTAGTAGTAGTAGTAGTAGTAACAGCAGCAGCAGTAGTAAGTAGTAATGTCATTATTCTAAGTACAGCAAGAAGGTTATTCAAGGCTTCGTGAACATGTGTATACAGATGATGTCTCAATGCCTTAACGAACAGACGATCTACATATACCCAATCACAGGCTGTTCTGGTAAGTAAGTTGTGGACTGATTGGTTCTTCCGATAGAGGTGTGGATTCAAGATCTGATATCTTGAGTTCAATTCCAACCAACGAATTAAAACTGGCCTTACACCGCCCATCTTAACGTTTCCATCACTCTGGTGGTGTCAGCCTAGTGTTTCATGGGCAAACACCCTCTCTTTCCTATTTCAAACTCTTGCCAGTGCGTAGGGTTTTGCGCAGCCCCAGGGAGTCTGCCAGATAATTGTTAGCAGATTTGGGTGGAGCACATATGGAACTGACCAAGCACATGAATCCCTCTTTAACAAACTCCAAATGCCGGAATCTGTTCTAACTGCAAATGATTCACTTTCTACCCGTTTACCTCCCTTAGGCCACAGACAGCCCGTAATTTAGCTTTGTTGCACTCTGTGATACGGTCGTCTAGCTGAGCCACAGGGATTGTAAGCATACAAAGCTTTTCGTTATTATCATTATTGTGTAGAATCCAACCGACTGCCCAGAGCCATATGAGTGCTAAAGCCATTTCAGAACACACACATCTCAATGACCCTGAAAAAGAAACTCACCCGGAAATAAAATTAAGTACACTTGTCAATGCACTCACAAACATAATCTAAGGATATGCCCATGGTACTGACCATTCCGTCCACTTCATCATCAGAAGCTTTAAAAAAAAACTGAATACGAATGAATAAACATAACTAAGTATACACTAAAACACTGTATAAAAACAGGCCTAAACCAACAAAAATTCTTCTATGCGTCACATTTCCTTAGAGCCCAAAATGTACTTAATACATGAACCCATTTGTCAATCCAAATAAAAAGTATGCAAGGTCTTTACAGAACAAACACAGATGAATGAACCAGCAAAAGCAGAAAATAATAGAAAGAGATGACAGAAAACAGCGGAGCAAGGCAGAAACAAAGAGAGTGACAGAAAAGAGAAAATTTCTAGAGCAGAATTTACACAGGGTTGAATACTATTCATATGGAAAGTGCCTCCATCATCCCCACAGGGGACACATACAGAGCTAAACAATTTTGCTACATCATTCAACTGCTGGGTACATTCAAATCAATTCAAATTCGTGGTAAATATCAGTCATTAGTAAAGCAGAAGATGACCACTATTAATCGGCTTATAAATTATTCTGAACAGATTAGTAAAAAAAAAAAAATGCCCAAGTTTCAGGCAGAAAACGAAATAGGACTTAAGAAAAAAACTTCCATTTTGGAATTTGGGTTTTCTTCAAGAGGGATTCATTGTACTCGGTAAATTCCACAAGCGTTCCAACCAAATCTGCCAGCAATTATCTGGCAAACTACATGAACCTCAGCAAAACTGTATGTACAATCGAAGTGTTTGAAATGGGAGAAGGGATGGGGAGAGAGACCAATGAAACACTAAGCCAACACCAGCAGAGCAATGGAAACACTAATGTGGACAGCAAACAGACCAGCTTTCAATGTCACAGGCTGGGAATGCATTCCCACAGTTTGGGCCAGTATTATAGCCTACAAACGTGAGCACATTATCGCCACAAACAGGCAACATCATTTACCGAACAACAGTCTCTAACTTTCGACAGAAAGAAACGATGGACTGATAAAACTGGAATGAGCAGAGAAACCATTTGTACAGACCAGGCTTTGCCACAGAACCAACAGAGCTGGAGGAATTTGGTGACAGTTCTTTAGTGTGACGTCCCAATGACTCTTCAGACTTATGGGAGAAGACAAAGATGATGAAGTACAGACGTCAGCCCAACAAAACATACTGGTAGGAATCGACCCGCAGGTTATCACAGGCCTACACCGTGTAAGGGTCTACAAAGTTGCCAATCCTGTCTTTGAACATATCTATGCCCAGACGGAATGCTCAGACAAGATCAAAAGGCTGTATAGCAACAGCAAAAAGGAATCCAGGATGTGGCCTGGCTCACTTTAGAGTGAAGGAGTTTAGGGCCAAAACACTTGAGTGAAAGAGGGGGTAGGGAGCTTCTCCTCTGAAGACCTTCTGCCATCCAGTTTTGTTTTGTTTTGTTTGTTGTAAGAAAATCCAAAACAAGTGTGACTGCTCGCCTTCAAGTAAACAGGAACCAGAAAAAAAGGGTTTCTTTTTTTGTTTTTGTTTTTTGTTTTGTTTTGTAGCTACTGTATGCTCAGACGGAATTCTCAGACAACATAGAAACTAGAAAGGACGACAAAAACAGGAGGAAGAGAAGAAGAGGAGACAAAAACTCTGCAGTACCACCACCACTACCACCAATGACAATAACAACAATAAACACGATCAACAAACCATTCTTACAATCTCCCCTTTATACTAGATAAAAACTGCTGTAAAATGTGTGTGTGTGTATTTTTTGTGTGTGTGTGTGTGTGCGCGCGCGCGCGCACGCGTGCATTTGTGTGTGTATGTGTGTGTGTGTGCGCGCGCGCGCATGTGCATTTGTGTGTGTGTCTGTGCGTGTCCGTGTGTGTGTGTGTGTGTTTATAGGGGGTGGATAGGTGAAGCTATTTATCATACTGACTGAGGGGTGATTTGTGTGATGTGATTGTTTAGGACTAAGGGAGGGAAGTTTAACACATGTGGTTTTCATGTTTCCAGTTTGTTTGTTTGTTTGTTTTTTGTTTTCTTTTCTTTTGTTTCACACTACAGACTGATACACACATTTCATTACAATGCACCAGTAGCCTAGATTGAACTGATACGAACATAATATACAAAACCCATACGCTACATAGGATCTCCAGACTTTGCCAACGAAAAGGACATCTGTGAAAGCTGAAAGCTTATGCTATGGTCATTGTGGATCTTCTACGTGACATGACATCGGTTGCATTAGTACATTTTTAATTTATTTCGAACGCAGAAACGTTGTCTTGAAAACCCGAAATCCAAAACTGAAATTGTAAATGAGATAGTATTGGTCCAAGGGAAAGAACTGCTAAAAAAACTGTCTCCGGGTACCAAGAACGCGATTATTTCCCTTCCACTGATTTCTACTCTAAAAATCTCTCGAACGAATGAGCCTACCGCGGGCTCAAGTGGAAGATGCCAAAATAGTACACCTTTACAAAGGCAAAGGTGACATGTCCAGCTGTGAAAACTATCGTGGGATCTCCTTTTGAGCACTGCAGGCAAGATTCTCTCCAAGGTCATCTTAAACAGGGTGAATAGCCATCTTCTAGATGAGACAGTACCAGAAAGCCAGTGTGGTTTTCGCCAGAAGACGGACAGTTGACATGATATTCGCTGTAAGACAGATCCAAGAGAAATGTAAGGAACAAAATACGGATCTCTATATCCTCTCTGTATCGACCTCACCAAGGCGTTCAACACAATGTCATGCCCAAGATGTGGAACATACTTCCCCGAATTGGAATCCCTCCGAAGACAGTAAGTAAAAATAATCAGATGCTTTCATGATGGCATGAAGCAAGATTAGTCAACTGCAGTGAAGATGATGAGTTCCCCATCACTAAAGAAGCCAAGCAAGGATGCGTTCTTGGTCCAACACTCTTCAGCTTCCTTTTCAATATGATGCTTCTCTCTGCCTTTAAAGATTCAGATTCAGGCATGCAAATCACATACATGACAGATGCAGGTATCTTCAATACCCAACACCTGAAGGCAAACACCAAAGTCACTAAATCACTTGTTCCTGGCCTCTGTATGCTAATGACTGTGCTATCGTTGCCCACTCAGTGGATGATTTTCAAAGACTTACAGATTCTCTGTCTGTGGCCACTAAGTGCTTTGGACTCACAATAAGCATCAAGAAGACTGAAGTTATGTTTCCACCTGCAAAAGGATAACAGCAAACACACCTGAAACAAAGATCGACGGCAAGGTCCTTAACAATGTGAATTTCTTCACCTATCTTGGTAGCAGTCTCTCCTCTTCCAACAGTCTCAAAAAGGAGGTATCCAACCACATCACTAAGGCAAGTGCTTCATATGGCAGACTCCACAAGTGAGTATAGAATGAAAGGGGCTCGTAAGTGAAGACAAAGTGCGCAGCAATATTACAGAGCAGTAGTCCTTACTGCGTTGCTGTATGGACTCCGTACCATAGGTATGTCAAGCTACTAGATCAGTTTCACCAGCACTGCCTCTGACGTATCTTAAACATCAAATGGTACAGCAGAGTCTCAAACGTGAATGTACTTTTGCAAGCCCAGATGCCAAGCACAGATGCACTGCTAACACAGTCTCAGCTAAGATGGTCTGGACATCTCGTGCCCATGCAGGATAACAGGCTTCCAAAGCAACTCTTCTATGGTGAGCAGACAAAGGGCCGTCGACCAAGAGGACGGCCAAAGTGTCGCTACAAAGACACCCTGAAAAAATCCCTCCAGAAATGTCACACTGATGAACAACAATGGGAAATCATGGCCATAAAACAGGTCTGAATGGTGGCAAACTGTTCGCAAGGGAACAGAAACTTATGAAAATGGAAGGCGAAGCAGCCAAGTGGAAAAGCATGCAGCAATAAAGGCCAGAACCAACTCTACAGAGTGTTTCATTGAGTGTCCAGTATGTGGCCACCTGTGTGCATCAGACTGTGGCTTGAGATCTCAAATGAGGGTACCTAAATAAAGTGCTTGGCTGGACTTTATGGACCACGATAGTCCACTATACATATGATTTATTTCGAACGTGGAAACATCATCTTGAAAAACCCAAATCTAAACATACAGAGTACTGGTCCAAGGGAAAGAACTACTTAAAAAATTGTCCGCGGGTCCCAGAACGCGATTACTTCCCTTTGACCGATTCAGACACTAAAAATCTCTCGAACGATTGCGCCTACCTCGCTCTCAAAGAGTATACTACCTACCGTAGGTAGTATACTCTTAGTCGCTCTCAAGTGAAAATTCAGGGTCGGAATTCCGTGTCCGAGCAGACTTCATTGATTAATGAAAGTAAATGAAATCTTCGGAATGTTATGATTATATCCTTAATATGCGCATGATAGTTTGAGAAAACTGATCGCCTGTTGTGAAATCTGATCGTGTATGCCTGTCACATCGCAACATTGGACTAATGACAAAAGCTTTTCTCCGAAGGCGTTAACAAGAAACACCACGAGGGTGCGGATGGGACCCAGAGCACCAATGCACTGCCACTCTCGGGACAATCACTTCCCAAGCTCCCGACGCCAATCGATAGCCATTTCATCCAGCAAAGGGGGGCTGTCCATGTGTTGCATGACCCATTCGGACTCGGCCATCAGTTACCTTGTTTAAAAAAGATGTCTTGAATCTACCAAAGATTAATAAGCGTTGAAAATGTCATAGTTTGTATAGAAAAAAACCCCACCACAATCAGAAAAAGAAACAAGGAGGCTATCAAAATTTTGACATCATGTCATGTGATGCAAGTTTTCACAATCACGTATTTTGTAAAATACGCACGTGATCTTATGTAAATGTATTTCCGTCACAAAAACCACACTAAGATTCACTATTCATGCATGGGAAAGCAAATGCGCGAACGTGCACACACACACACACACACACACACACACACACACACACACACACACACACACACACACACACACACACACATACACACACACACACACACACACACACACACACACACACACACACACACACACACACACACACACATTGATAGGGTCTGAGAGAGCTGAAAAACGCCTGCACAGCACAGGATAAACAACGTGCACGCACACATTTGAGGAAAACAAACAAAAATGTGTAGAGATGATACAATGAAAGAAACAAGCAAGCGAAGATGATGATGACGAGAGGATGATGAAAAAACAGAAGACAGAGAAATAAGTAATGTAGGGTGGTGGTGACATCATATCATTATTAAAACAAACAAAACAAAAGCTTGGAGTATGTTCAAGAGGGATTCATCGGGCTCAGGAAACAAACAAAACAAAACAAACAACACAAACAAACAAAAGTAGTGGTTGGGCCAGATTTAGCCCAAATAACGAATATGACACATGGCTCATGTTATGAGTGGTTAAGCCAAATTCTTCTTGAAACTACGTTGAGGTCGGACTGGCACTGTCGTTATATCATTGGTCAAGAAAATCGGCAGTGTTACGAATATGATCAGCCAAGAACACACAAGTTAACTCCCATCCCCCCTCCTGGGATGTTTCTTCAGGACTTTTACTGTGAGCCGAGAAAAATGCGTTCGTCAAAAACATTTCCCTACATGTAAGGTAAGCCTGAGTGTTGCCCACACTTTCACTCTACCTTTTTCTTTCTTTCTTTCTTTCTTATTTTTTTTTTTAATTGTTTAAAGCCCAGCGTACTGCGCACAACCCTATCAGAGTTACAACCATCTCAAACCGTGTACAATACCTCCCTGAAAAACAAAAAACTGGAAAAGAAAATTAAGTACACATATCAATGCATTCGTGCACATAACCTTAAGGATGTGCGCCTAGCGTCGACCATTCCGTCCAATTTATCACCAGGAGTTAAAAAGAAAACAAAGCTGAATACAAACGTAAACATGAAGGACACTAATGTTTAATAACTGGCCTAAATAACCTAAAATTGCTTCAGCACATCACAGTTCCTTAACCCCAAAATACGTGTAATTCATATGACCAATTATTAATCCTAAGAGAAAGTTTGTTACACTTTATAGAACACATACAGATGAATGGACCAGCAAGGCAGATAATAAGAAGTCAGAAAGCAAAGAAGCAAGGCAGAAACAAAGAAAATAACAGGAAAGAGAACATTTCTAGCACAGAATTTCCAGAAGGTGGGCATACTATTCATGCTAAAAGAGGCTCCGACTTTCCTCGGGGGTACACTCTACGTCTTGATTTCTGTTTGTTCAAAGACAAAACTTTTGGTAACTGCTGCATTCTTGGCAACAAGACTAGGATTACATTGACATAATGCAAGGCATTGACCTACAAATACAGCATTTCAGTGTAGGTTTACATCTAGCTGTGGGTTGTGTGTGTGTGTGGACGCGACTGCGTGCCTGTCCGATGTGTGTGTGTGTGCACGCGTGTGTGTTCACATGTGTGTCTGTTCGTGCGTGCATGTGTTCGTAATCGTGTTGTGTGTGTGTGGTGTGTGTGTGTGTGTGTGTGTGTGTGTGTGTGTGTGTGTGTGTGTGTGTGTGTGTGTGTGTGTGGTTTCATGGATAGGTTATAGCCCTTTACAAGCGACTGAACATAATAGGCCTACAATATAAATTCATAATTATAAACATTGTGTGTTTAGGTCAGATGCTTTATGCACACGATAAGCGATTTTCTTAACAAGTGTTTTATTACCTATGGGCGTCAACAAATTAAATCTAAAATGTTACGCTTCAGGGATGAGTGTGTAAGTGTTTCGACTAAAAGAACTTCCTTTCGTTATTCCTCATCTCTTTTAACGTGTATTCGCATGAACATATTGGTTTCCAAAAGCAGTTCATCAATAGGCCAAAGATTTAGAAAAGTATATTACAATGCCATCTTTCAATAAGAAAGATTGCTTTTAAACTCTACAGAGATACGGGATGTAACTGCTTGTCAAAGTTTCTATAGTGCTACACAGTCCTTCAAAATTGAAAGTTAACAGTTACACGGGGCCCATAGTTTCTACACTGTTAATCAAGCAATTCTTCTTTCATCTATAGTTTCCCAGGCATTGTGGACAAGAGAGACCAACCACTAGCAGTCCTGAAGACCCTCAAACTAGAAATTCTTGATGGTATCTACAACTCTGAATAAAAGCATGTCTTCATAAATGGTACAGCGAATGGAACTGTGAAGAATGGAGGTAAGAGGAAGGATCCTCGTCCGTTATCCTATCGGTCATTGGAAGAACAGTTAAATGGTCCATCCCCACAGGAAAGTTGTCCACCAGCTACAGGGTAGAAGAGACAGCTGTCTTGAAAACCGCAAAAATCATTGAAGACGATGGTCCTTTGACCTTCTTGACAAATGCCTACCGACAATCTTACCAGACCTAGCACCATACAGTATATGTATGGTATTTATATATTATATATCATATCATATATATATATATATATAAGATCTACAACCTAATGCTCCTAAATAGGATAAGGCCAGAGAAAGATCCAGTTCTGAGGAAAAACCAAAACGGGTTTCGCCAAAACAGATCGATATCAGGACAAATACTCACCGTCAGACATATATTGGAAGGCATAAAAACCCAAAACCTCCCAGCTGTTCTCCTATTTATCGACTTTTCCAAAGCTTTTGATTCAATCCACCAAGGAAAGATGAAGGAGATTCTAACCGCATATGAACTACCCAAGGAAACAGTAGACGCCATCATGATGCTGTATCAGAATACTCGCTGTATGGTTCGCTCCCCCGACGGAGACACAGACTTCTTCGACATCACTGCTGGAGTCCTTCAAGGAGATACGCTTGCCCCCTACATTTTCATCATCTCTCTTGATTATGTGCTGAGGAAAGCAGTGGAAAAGAACAAAAAACTCAGCTTTACCCTCAAAGAACAGAAGATCAGACGCTACCCTGCGGTAAAGATAACAGATGCGGACCACGTTGATGACCTGACTGTTCTCGCAGACTTCCTAAAGGATGCAACATCTCTCCTTCACGATGTCGAAAAAACAGCAATGGAGATCGGGCTCTAGCTCAATGCGAACAAAACAGAAATCATCTGTCTGAACCAAGACGCATCAGAAGGTATGAGAAGTCTCAATGGAGATACGATCAAACAAGTTCAAGACTTTAAATAGGCCTACCTTGGCAGCTACATTGACTCCACAGAACAAGACGTCAACACCAGATTCGGAAATGCCTGGGGCGCACTAAATCAACTGGACAAAATCTGGAAATCCAATCTACCTGACAACCTGAAAAGGAACTTCTTCCGAGCAGCAGTGGAGTCCATTCTTACATATGGCTCAATCTATTGGACCCTAACAACGACATTGGAGAGGAAGATTGATGGAGCATACACACGAATGCTGCGTGCAGCCCTGAACAATCCTGGAGAGAACATCCAACTAACAAAGAGTTATATGGCAAGATCCCACCAATCAGTAAATCAATACGTCAACAAAGACTGCGCTTTGCGGGACACTGCCGGCGTAGCAAAGAAGAAGTGGTGGAGGATGTTCTACTATGGAGACCCAGTCACGGCAAACAAAGACCAAGACGTCCAAAGAAGACCTTCATCGACCAATTGATCGATGATACGGGCTGTCAGTTTGATGAACTACCTACTGCAATGTCTGACAAAGAAGGATGGAAGACACGTGTCATGTATAGCCGAACAAGCTTGACATGATGATGATGATGATAATGTGTGTGTGCGTGGGGGGGGGGGGGGGGGGGGCAGCACACTCTGTACCATTCACGGTACAATGGATTCCTGCCCAAAGTGACTTCTATCCAGGGGAATCAACAGGCAGACTCTCTGACAAAGGCAGGAAGCTGACAACAAAAGCAGCAACACTCTGTCTCTTACAGAGAAGCAAAGACCACCATAAACATAAACTTCCACCCTGAACATAACAAAAATGATCCCATCCATCCTTACCTTGGGCAGCAACAACATATCACTATCTTCCGCCTGAGGACAAGACACCACCACCTACTCCAACATATGTACCGAATGGGGCTGTCCCACACAGATAAATGTCCATGACACAGATAAATGTCCACACCACACAGATAAATGTCATACCACACAGATAAATGTCCAAGATAAATCCACACACAGATAAATGTCCATACCACACAGATAATGTCCATACCACACAGATAAATGTCCAACCACACAGATAATGTCCATACCACACAGATAATGTCCATACCACACAGATAATGTCCATACCACACAGATAATGTCCATGTAATGTCCATCACAGATGAAATGTCCATACCACACAGATAAATGTCCATACCACACAGATAAATGTCCATACCACACAATAAAGTCCATACCACACAGATAAAGTCCATACCACACAGATAAATGTCCATACCACACAGTAAATGTCCATACCACACAGAATAAAGTCCATACCACACACATAAATGTCCAACCACACAGATAAATGTCCATACCACCACAGATAAAATGTCCACCACACAGATAAATGTCCATACCACACAATAAATGTCCATACCACACAGATGAATGTCCATACCACACAAGATAAATGTCCATACCACACAGATAAATGTCCATACCCACACAGATAAATGTCCATACCACACAGATGAATGTCCATACCAACAGATAAATGTCCATACCACACAGATAAATGTCCATACCACACATAAATGTCCATACCACACAGATAAATGTCCATACCCACAGATAAATGTCTCATACCACACAGATAAATGTCCATACCACACAGATAAATGTCCATACCACACAGATAATGTCCATACCACACAGATAAATGTCCATCCCACACAGATAAATGTCCATACCACACAGATAAATGTCCATACCCACACAGATAAATGTCCATACCACACAGATAAATGTCCATACCACACAGATAAATGTCATACCACACAGATAAATGTCATACCACACAGATAAATGTCCATACCACACAGATAATCATACCACAAGATAAATGTCCAACCACACGATAAATGTCCATACCACACAGATAAATGTCCATACCACACAGATAAATGTCCATACCACACAGATAAATGTCCACACCACACAGATAAATGTCCAACCACACAGATAAATGTCCATACCACACAATAAATGTCCAACCACACGATAAATGTCCATACCACACAGATAAATGTCCACCACACAGAAATAAATGTCCACACACACACAGATAAATGTCCATACCACACAGATAAATGTCCTATCATACCACACAGATAAATGTCCATACCACACAGATAAATGTCCATACCACACAGATAATGTCATATCCAACACAAAAGTATACCACACAGTAAATGTCCATACCACACAGATAAATGTCCATACCACACAGATAAATGTCCATACCACACAGATAAATGTCCATACCACACCAATAATGTCCACACAGATAATGTCCAACCACACAGATAAATGTCCATACCACACAGATAAATGTCCATACCACACAGATAAATGTCCAACCACACAATAATGTCCACACACAGATAAATGTACCACATAACCACACAGATAAATGTCCATACCACACAGATAAATGTCCATACCAACAATAATGTCCATACCACAGATTGTCACACAAGAAAAAGTCCATACCACACAGATAAATGTCCATACCACACAGATAAATGTCCATACCACACAGATAAATGTCCATACCACACAGATAATGCATAACACACGTATGTCCATACCACACGAAGTAAAATGTCCATACCACACAATAAAGTCATACACACAATATGTCCATACCACACAAATAAAATGTCCATACCACACAGATAATGTCCATACCAACAATAAGTCATAACCATAGCCTCCACACGTACTACACAGATAAATGTACCCAAAATGTCTACCACACAGATAAATGTCCATACCACACAGATAAATGTCCATACCACACAGATAAATGTCCATACACCAGAATGTCTACACACAGATAAATGTCCATACCACACAGATAAATGTCCATACCACACAGATAAATGTCCATACCACACAGATAAATGTCTACACATAAACCACACACATAAATATGTCCATACCACACAGATAAATGTCCATACCCACACATATAAATGTCCATACCACACAGATAAATGTCCTACCACAACACAAAATATGTCCAACCAACAGATAAATGCCCATACCACACAGATAAATGTCCATACCACACAGATAAATGTCCATTACCACACACATATAATGTCCATTACCACACAGATAAATGTCCATACCACACAGATAAATGTCCTTACCACACAGAGTAATGTCCATACCCAATCCACACACAGTAAATGTCCATACCACACAATACACCATACCACATAAATGTCCAACCACACAGATAATGTCCAATGATCCACACAGCATAAAAATGTCCAACACACAGATAAATGTCCATACCACAAATAAATGTCCATACCACACATAAATGTCCAACACAATAAATGTCCTTACACACACAGATAAATGTCCATACCACACAGATAAATGTCCATACCACACAGATAAATGTCCATACCACACAGATAAATGTCCATACACACAATAAATTCCTACCACACAGATAAATGTACCTACACCACACAGATAAATGTCCATACCACACAGATAAAGTCCACTTAACCACACAGATAAATTCCACACACAGATAATGTCCCACCAAAAAATGTCCATACACACAATAAATGTCCTACCACACAGATAAATCCCTACCACACAGATAAATGTCCATACCACACAGAAAAGTCTACACCACACGATAAATGTCCATACCACACAGATAATGTCCTACCACACAGATAAATGTCCATACCACACAGATAAATGTCCATACCACACAGATAATGTCAACCACACAATAAATGTCCATACCACACAGATAAACGTCCATACCACACAGATAAAGTCCATACCACACAATAAATGTCCATACCAACAGATAAAGTCCATACCACACAAAAATGTCCTTACCACACAATAAATGTCCACCACACACAGAAATGTCCATACCACACAGATAAACGTCCATACCACACAGATAAAGTCCATACCACACAATAAATGTCCAACCACACAATAAATGTCCATACCACACATAAATGTCCACACCAATAAATGTCCATACCACACAGATAATGTCATACCAACAGATAAATCATACCACACAATAAACGTCCATACCACACAGATAAATGTCCACACACAATAAAGTCCATACCACACAGATAAATGTCCATCCACACAGATAAATGTCCATACCACACAGATAATGTCCATCCACACAGATAAATGTCCATACCACACAGAAAATGTCCATACACACAATAAAGATACCACACACATAAATGTCCATACACACAGATAAATGTCCATACCACACAGATAATGTCCATACCACACAGATAAATGTCCATACCACACAGATAAATGTCCATACCACACAGATAAGTCCAACCACACAATAAATGTCCATACCACACAAAATGTCATACCACACAGATAAATATCCACACACAATAAGTCCATACCACACAGTATGTCATACCACACAGATAAATGACCATACACAAAAATGTCCATACCACACAGATAATGTCCATACCACACAGATAAAGTCCATACCACACAGATAAATCTACACCCACACAAAATGTCCCCACACAGATGAATGTCCTACCACACAAAAAGATTCCACACAGATAATGTCCTACCACACAGATAAATGTCCATACACACAATAAATGTCCTACCACACACATAAATGTCCTTACCACACAGATAATGTCCATACCACACACATAAATGTCCAACACGAAATACCATACACACAGATAATGTCCATACCACACAATAAATGTACATACACACAGTAATGATAACACATAAACATCCACACAAGTAAATGTCCACCACATGTAATCAATACCAACCAAAGTGTCCATACAACAAGTATTCAACAAAATTCAACAACAGATATAAATGTCCATACCCACAAAAATCCATACCACACACAAAATGTCCATACCACACAATAAATGTCCATCCACAAACAATAAATGTCCATCACACACATAAAGTCCATACCACACATATAACATGTCATAACCCAACACTAAATGTCCAACCATACACATAAAATTCCATCCACACAGATAAATGTCCATACCACACAAGATATGTCCATACCTACACAGATAATTCCATACCACACAGATAAATGTCCATACCACACAGATAATGTCCACAACACACTAAAATGTCCATACCACACATAAATGTCCATACCACCACATAAATAATCCCATTACCACACAATAAAGTCCATACACACAAAATGATCAACCACACAGATAATGTCCAACACCACACACATAAATGTCCTACCACACAGATAAATGTCCAACACACAGATAAATGTCCAAACCAACACATAAATGTCCTTACCACACAGAAAATGTCCATACCACACACATAAATGTCCATACCACACACACAATAAATTCCACATACCACACAGAAAATCCATACCACACAGATAACGTCCACATACCACACACATAAATGTCCATACCACACACGATAAATGTCCATACCACACAGATAAATGTCCCAAATTTCCATACACAAAAATGTCCATACCACACAATAAATGTCCATACCACACATAAATGTCCAACCACACAAGCATACAAAAAGTCCATACCACAACAGATCATAAAGTTCCATACACACAGATAAATGTCCATACCACACAGATAAATATCCATAACCACACAGATAAATGTCCAATACCACACAGTATCAAATGATCCATACCACACAGATAATGTCCATACCACACAGATAAATGTCCATTAACCAACACATAAATGTCCTACCACCAACACACATAATAAATGTCCATACCACACAAAAATGTCCATACCACACAATAAATGTCCTACCACACAATAAATGTCCATACCACACAGATAAAATGTCCTACCACACAGATGAATGTCCATACCACACAAAATGTCCTACCACACATGATAAAGTCCATAACCACACAGATAAATGTCCATACCACACAGATAAATGTCCTTACCACACAGATGAATGTCCATATTCACACAGATAAATGTCCATTTAAATGTCCTTACCACACAGATAAATGTCCTTATCACACAGATAAATGTCCATACCACACAGATAAATGTCCTTACCACACAGATGAAATGTCCATATCACACAGATAAATGTCCACACAGATAAATGTCCATACCACACAGATAAATGTCCTTATCACACAGATAAATGTCCATACCACACAGATAAATGTCCTTACCACACAGATGAAATGTCCATATCACACAGATAAATGTCCACACAGATAAATGTCCATACCACACAGATAAATGTCCACACAGATAAATGTCCATACCACACAGATAAATGTCCACACAGATAAATGTCCATATCACACAGATAAATGTCCACACAGATAAATGTCCATACCACACAGATAAATGTCCACACAGATAAATGTCCACATCACACAGATAAATGTCCACACAGATAAATGTCCATATCACACAGATAAATGTCCACACAGATAAATTTCCATACCACACAGATATATGCCACACAGATAAATGTCCACACCACACAGATAAATGTCCACACCACACAGATATATGCCACACAGATAAATGTCCATACCACACAGATAAATGTCCATACCACACAGATAAATGACCACACCACACAGATAAATGTCCATACCACACAGATAAATGACCACACCACACAGATAAATGTCCACACCACACAGATAAATGTCCATACCACACAGATAAACGACCACACCACACAGATAAATGTCCACACCACACAGATAAATGTCCATACCACACAGATAAATGACCACACCCGCCCCTTTTCAGTTTATTACTACATGAATATGTTCAGAACCAAATTATTGCCAGTACATTTCTCTTTCCCTTTTCAATTTACCAATACCCAAATATCTGTTTATTGCCAATACATTATTTCATTTCCCCTTTTCAGTTTACTAATAGGCCTACATGATTATCTGTTTGTTGCCATTTTATTAATACATGATTATCTGTTTGTTGCCAGTATATCATTTCCCTTCCCCTTTTCAGTTTATTAACACATGAATATATGTTTATTGACAAATACATTCCCCTTCTTCTTTTCAGCTTACTAATACATGAATATCTGTTTATTGCCAATACATTATTTCCCTTCTTTTCAGCTAACTAATACATGAATATCTGTTTATTGCCAATACATAATTTCCCTTCTTCTTTTCAGTTTGCTAATACACGAATATCTGTTTACTGCCAATACATCCCCCCCCCCCCTTTTTTTTGTTCCCAATTTATTAATACATGAATATGTTCAGATCCAAAACATTATTTTCCGCCCTTTTCTGTTTATTGCCAATACATTTCTCTTCCCTTTTTCAGTTTACCAATACACAAACATTTGTTTATTGCCAATACATTATTTCACTTCCCCTTTTCAGCTTATTAATACATGAACATCTGTTTATTGCCAATACATTATTTCCCCTCCCTTTTCAATTTATTATAGCCTACCTGATTAGATCTATCTGTTTATTGCCAATGCATTATTTCCCTTCTTCTTTTCTGTTAACTTATACACGAACATCTGTTTATTGCCATAACATTATTTCCCTTCCCTTTTTCAGTTTACCAATACATGAATATGTGTTTATTGCCAATATATATCATTTCCCTTTTCAGTTTATTGCCAATACATTATTTTCCTTCCCCTTTGCAGTTTGTTTATACATGAATATCTGTTTATTGCCAATACATTATTTCCCTTCTTCTTTTCAGTTAACTAATACATGAATATCTGTTTATTGCCAATACATTATTTCCCTTCTTCTTTTCAGTTAACTAATACATGAATATCTGTTTATTGCCAATACATTATTTCCCTTCCCTTTTTCAGTTTCCTGATACATGAACATCTGTTTATTGCCAATGCATTTCCCTTCCCCTTTCCAGTTAATACATGAACATCTGTTTATTGCCAATGCATTATTTCCCTTCCCCTTTCCAGTTAATACATGAACATCTGTTTATTGCCAATGCATTTCCCTTCCCCTTTTCAGTTAACTAATACATGAACATCTGTTCATTGCCAATACATCATTTTCCTTCCCCTTTTCAGTTAACTAATACATGAACATCTGTTTATTGCCAATGCATTTCCCTTTTCAGTTTACAAATACATAAACATCTGTTTATTGCCAATACATTTCCAGTCCCCTTTTCAGTGTACTAATACATGAACATTGGCAATAAACAGATAATCAGGTAGGCTATAATAAATTGAAAAGGGGAGGGGAAATAATGTATTGGCAATAAACATGTTCATGTATTAGTAAGCTGAAAGGGGAAGTGAAATAATGTATTGGCAATAAACAAATGTTTTGTGTATTGGTAAACTGAAAAAGGGAAGAGAAATGTATTGATATTGTTCACTAATGTTAACAATAAAAAAAATCTCTTCGTATATGAATGCATGTGAGGGCATCATGTCCTTTTTGATTTGATCATAACATTTGTAACCTTACAAGCGAAATACTAGTAGCTTAAGTACAAAGTTACAGTTGTACTGCAAGTTTAATTAAATATTAATTTTTCTTTTCAAACGATTTCACACACACACACACCTGAGAGAAGTTGAGGTCTCTACCACCTCACCACCCTACGACCTTAGAGTCGTGATGGTTGTGGGGCATTTTCTTATGCACCGATCTGTTATTTTCAATGATTTGTGTTCGTCACTGTTATTGTATTGGTGGTCGTCTTTTATACACGCGCGTGCGCGCACGCATTCAAATGATATTCACTTTTTCGTATTCATAATTACATATCTTAATTCTAAGTTGTTGCTTCTTTGTTTGTTTGTTTGTTTTTAATTTTGTAAAATTCTTTTGCAGTATCCCAATTCCTGTTAACGTACGTGGATTTGCAACGGCAGGGAGGCTTAGGTAAGTTGGTCAACGTTCTGATATCTCTATTGTCAGAAAATAAAGTTTACATTTCATTATTTGTAATCTCCCTTGAAACAAAAGGGAGGCAATTTCAAAGCCACCAGAGTAAGTGTTCGAAGGGTAGGTAAGGCATTCTAGGATAACAAGTTGGCTCCTAAAAGTGTTTTCCATGTATTTTCAGATGCGACAAGATACGTGCGTTTTCCTTGTACTTTCAGATGTGCCAAGGTTGGGTGCATTTTCCCCCTGTCTTTTTAGATGCATCAAAGCATAATTGTATTTTTCTTGTATTATCAGATTAGATTATTTTCCTTGTATTTCAAGATGCGTCAAACTACGTGGTAACGTTATTTTGCTTGTACTTTCAAATGCGTCAAAGTTGGATGTCTTTTCCTTGTATTTTCAGACGCGCCAAGGTTAAGTGTTTTATTTTGTCTTTTCAAATGAGTCAAGGCTGTGTACTTTCCTTTTATTTTCAAATTCGTCGAGGTTACGTGTGTTCTCCTTACACTTTCAAATGCGTCATGTTATTCTCCTTGTATTTTCAGATGCGTCAAGCTTTCGGTTATTCTCCTTGAACTTTCAGATGCGTCAAGGTTATAGTTATTCGCCTTGTACTTTCAGATGCGTCAAGGTTATGGTTATTCTCCTTGTACTTCCAGATACGTTAAGGTTATATGTGTTTTCCTTGTACTTTCAGATGCACTAGGGTTATGGTTATTCTCCTTGTACTTCCAGATGCGTCAAGGTTATATGCGTTTTCCTTGTACTTTCAGATACACTAGGGTTATGGCTATTCTCCTTGTACCTTCAGATGCGTTAGGGTTATGGTTATTCTCCTTGTACTTTCAGATGCGTCAAGGTTAGATTGTTTTCCTTGTACCTTCAGATGCACTAGGGTTATGGTTATTCTCCTTGTATTTCCAGACACGTCAAGGTTATAGTTATTCTCCTTGTACTTCCAGATACGTCAAGGTTATAGTTATTCTCCTTGTACTTCCAGATACGTCAAGGTTATAGTTATTCTCCTTGTACTTTCAGATGCGTCAAGGTTGTAGTTATTCTCCTTGTACTTTCAGATACGTCAAGGTTATAGTTATTCTCCTTGTACTTTCAGATACGTCAAGGTTATAGTTATTCTCCTTGTACTTTCAGATACGTCAAGGTTATGATTATTCTCCTTGTACTTCCAGATACGTTAAGGTTATATGTTTTTTCCTTGTACTTTCAGATGCACTAGGGTTGTGGTTATTCTCCTTGTACTTTCAGATGCGTCAAGGTTAGATTGTTTTCCTTGTGCCTCCAGATGCACTAGGGTTATGGTTATTCTCCTTGTTCTTTCAGATACGTCAAGGTTAGATGTGTTTCCCTTGTACCTTCAGATGCGTTAGGGTTATGCCCACAACATAAAGATTGGTCTGTTTGCTGCACTTCTTAATGGTCGAGTTCAAGCACCAATGGGTATTTCCGCCTGGTTTCTAATTTCCCTGATCAACACGAGTGCAGATCTGCCCAGGCAACCTTTGTGTATACGTACAATAACAACTACACACGTTAAATGTTCTAACAGTCATGTTAGTGGATCGCTTAAGGAAGCATGAAAATACCAAGCATTGCACAGACTGCAAACAGACCAACGTCCACACTGTTTATCCCTGGTTTAACACAGACTGTAAACAGACCAACGTCCACACTGTTTACCCCTAGTTTAACACAGACTGTAAACAGAGCAACGTCCACACTGTTTACCCCTAGTTTAACACAGACTGTAAACAGACCAACGTCCACACTGTTTATCCCTGGTTTAACACAGAATGCAAACAGAGCAACGTCCACACTGTTTACCCCTAGTTTAGCACAGACTGTAAACAGACCAACGTTCACACTGTTTACCCCTGGTTTAACACAGAATGCAAACAGAGCAACGTCCACACTGTTTATCCCTGGTTTAACACAGAATGCAAACAGAGCAACGTCCACACTGTTTACCCCTAGTTTAGCACAGACTGTAAACAGACCAACGTCCACACTGTTTACCCCTAGTTTAACACAGACTGTAAACAGACCAACGTCCACATTGTTTACCCCTAGTTTAACACAGACTGTAAACAGACCAACGTCCACACTGTTTACCCCTAGTTTAACACAGACTGTAAACAGACCAACGTCCACACTGTTTACCCCTAGTTTAACACAGACTGTAAACAGAGCAACGTCCACACTGTTTACCCCTAGTTTAACACAGACTGTAAACAGAGCAACGTCTACACTGTTTACCCCTAGTTTAACACACACTGCAAACAGAGCAACGTCTACACTGTTTACCCCTACACACTGCAAACAGAGCAACGTCCACACTGTTTTCCCCCAGTCTAACACAGACTACAAACAGAGCAACGTCCACACTGTTTGCCCCTAGTTTCACTACAACAGACTGCAACCAGATCAACTCAATTCACCATATATCAGTGCAGAAGAAAAAACATCTTCTTACGTAGGCTAGAGCTCATACAAGCACTCCCTATGTAAGTATATAAATCCATACAAACCTAGGCATCCAGCAGAGACAGCGGGATTTTGTGTGTATGAACATTCTTTATCCTGCCTGAAGCAGTGATACTCCGTCTTTGGGGAGCTCAGGAGAGAACTTATAAGAAATACAAGTGAATGATATGGAAGGCAGAAATCAAAAAGCCCTTGCGAAGTAAAGAGAGCACGAGTCACAGGAGAGAAACCTGTACCTACCTAAAAGCAAACAGGAACCAGATAAACGTGAAAACAGAATCAGAACGCGTAATCAATACAACCAGACAAGACAGACGCAATTTTTCGGCCAACTGGCCTTTATCAAGCGTAAATGTAAGATCACAAACGAACAAATAAAAAATATTAAAAAATTTTAAAAAGGAGAAAAAAGACTAAAACTGCCTTGCCGCTTCGTCCAGTGGAGGAGAAAAGGATTAAAATGAAATTACAATGAGTTTGAGTAATGGTAAGAACAAGCGAGAGTGGAGGCAAATATGACGTCAGCGGGGAAGTGATGAATTCTGCAATTTGAAAAGTGGTCATGCCATATTAGTATAGTTTTATCCTGAAGAGGGTCCAGGTCTAAAACTATGAAAACTACATCTAAATACATGTATATATATTTGCCTCCCTTCTTTCCAGTTCTTACCATTACTCACAAACACATGATTTTAGTGCTTTTCTCAAACTGGACGAAGCAGCAGGGAAGACTTGGTCTTTTTCTCCAAATTTTTTTTATTTGTTGTTTGTTCTTTTGTGATCTTACGTTTATGCTTGACAAAGACTAGTCGGCCAAAAACATTGCATCTAGCCTGTTTTATCTGGTTGTATTAGATACGCGTTCGGATTCTCTGATTTTCTGGTTCGTTTGCTTGAACGCGGGTGGTTGCATTTGTTTTGGAATACCTAAATGCAAAATAGACAAATCCTATGGTTCAAAACACAAGGGGACTTCAAATTTCGGCATCTGCAGTACCCCATTGCAGGTTAAAAAAACAGCAAAAACAAAACAAGAAGAACAGAAAAAAAAAGTTTTACAACCTCACTTTTACAATGACCTTACCAAATACAAAAATGACGATACATATGACTGGACTCGATTTTCTAATTTAAAAATAAAATTATTTCATTAATATAACTCCCTGAAGATTCATGCAAATCTGTAGGTTATGATCATTTCTATCTACAAATGCTTGAGGCAGCTAAATGCAAGGCCTATGAAAACTCCTCGAAGGTCTTGCTCTTTTCTGTTTCTGTTGCTGCTCGTGTGTATGTGAGAGAGAGAGGGAGGAGAGGAGGGAGAGAGAGGGGGGAGGGAGAGAGAGAGGAAGGGAGGGGAAGGAGAGAGAGAGAGAGAGAGAGAGAGAGAGAGAGAGAGAGAGAGAGAGAGAGAGAAAGAGCAGCGAGAGAGCGTGCATGTAAGGGAGTACGTAAACTCGTCTAAAGTCTTGCTCTTTTCTGTTTATGTTGCTGCTCGTGTGTGTGTGTGTGTGTGTGTGTGTGTGTGTGTGTGTGTGTGTGTGTGTGTGTGTGTGAAAGAAAGATAGACAGAGACAGAGAGAGACAGACAGAGAGAGACACACAGAGAAAGAGACACAGAGACAGAGAGAGAGACAGTGACTGAGTGCATGTGTGTGCCTAAATATTTAAGCAGACTACACGACAGCAGTACCAGTAAGCAAGTTACTCGAAGAATGGTCTAGCCATCTCCTAGCCTTTGGCTCAATAACCTTGCTCAGAGGCATGATGGCCTATAGAAACATGGAACTATACAGTATGTAGGCCTACATCCACCACGGACAGCAAGCAGACTGTGCAGACTACAACATGACGCCTGCACTGTGTGGGACACACAACGTGCATACAGGCATACAAGGTAACGGTACCCAGAATGTTAACAAATAAATAGATATTGTTATTGTTGTTTACAGCCCAGCCGACTGCGTACAGCCATACCAGGGCTGTATCATCATCATCAGGTGCCCTGCCGCATGGTGTTGGCGACCATGGACTTCCAACCATCTCTATCTCTCGTTGCCCCCAGCATCTCCCCCACCCTCCTCATCCCCAGCCACTCTGCAAGTCCATCCAGCATTCTCTCCCTGGGTCTATCTGGTGCTCCCTTTCCCTCCAACTTTCCCGTTGTGACCAGGTGCTCCAAATCCCCCTTCCTCATAAAATGGCCTATAAATGTTGCTTGTCTTTTCCTAATCTTCCTTATCAGTGATCGACTTGTGTCTGCCTCCATCAAGACTGTCTCGTTTGTTTTCTTTGCTGTCCATGGAACTCTCAACATTCTTCTGATAAACCACATCTCGGCTGCCTCGATCCTGCTCTGGCTTTACTTGCTGACTGTCCACGCCTCGCATCAGTACAACAGTATTGGTTCTATATAACATTCAAGGACTCTCTTTCTGATGTTAATTGATAGGCATTTGTTGGTAAGAATGCATGTCATCTTCTTGAATGCCGTTTTGGCTTGGCCGATTCTGCCAGCTATTTCCGATGTGCATCTGACGTCTGATGAAATGACCGTTCCCAGGTATTTGAACTTATTAACCTGTGTCAAGGTTGTGCCATTTGCTGTTATTTTGCAGGAGGGGATTTCATGTTTTTTAATGATCACCATGACTTCAGTCTTCCTGCTGTTTAGTTCCAACCCCTTTCCTTTGCTTTCTATTTCTAATATATCCACAAGGTTTTGTAGGTCCCTTTCATTTTCTGCAATTAGCACGGTGTCATCTGCGTACCGAATGTTGTTTATCATTTTCCCTCCAACCTTTAATCCAGGGTCTTCTTCTAGGTTTCTCATGATGTTTTCGCTATATAGTGAAAACAGATCTGGTGACAAAACACAACCCTGTCTGACTCCTTTTTTGATGTTTTGAAAAGAGCTTATATTGTTTTCTATTCTCATTGCAGCTGTTTGTTCCCAGTACATATTCCTGATTATTCGTAGATCTTTTCCATCAATATTGAGTCTCTCCAGTTGGTTGATCAATTCTTCATGTCGGCTATAACCGTTTCAAAACATACACAATACTTCAACAGGACAAAAATAAAATAAAATAAAGCAAATTAAGTACACATATCAATGCATTCGCGCACGTAATCTGAAGAGATGCCCCGGCGTTGACTACTCTGTCCAATTTATCGCATAGTGGATTTAAAAAACATACCTGAAGACAAACTGAAACATTAAAAAAAAACTCTAAAACATATATAAGAACCGGCCTTTATTACCTGAAATTGCTTCCATATATCTCATTTCCCTAAACCAAAAATGCACTTAATACACGCACCCAATTATCAATCCTAAGAGAAAGTATGTAACACTTTATCGAACACATACAGGTGATTGGACTAGCCGGCAGAAAACGATAGGAAGAAAGGACAGAAAGCAAAGGAACAAGGCAGAAACAAACAGAGCGACAGAAAAGCACAAATTTCTAGCACCTGATTTCCAGAAGGTGGGGATACTATTTATACTGAAAGAGCCCCCGGCATCCCCATGGGGTGTGTGTGGGCCTAAATTTTTAAGCTTACTCGAAGAATGGTCTCGACTGTCTCCTAGCCTCTGGCTCAATAATCTTGCTCAGAGGCAAGATGGCTAATAGGAACATGGAAATATAGTCTGTACATCCACCACGGACAAGCAAGCAGACTGTGCAGACTGCAACATAACGCCAGCACAGTTGGGACACACAACGTGCATACAGGCATACAAGGAAACGTTATCTAGAATGTTATAAAAAAAAAAAAAAAAAAAAAAAAAAAGTAAATCAAATCAATGTCAGTTTATAAATAAAACAAATGAAGTGGTTGTGAAGGATTCTCCTTCAGTAAACCAAGAAACATAAAATGGTCAGAAACGTTTGAATGTATCCATCTGATACAGACACTGAATAACAAATGACGCCTATATGATCGACTTAGCGTTTGGAGTTTGCTCAAGCGAGATTTATTGCACTAAGACAATTCTATAAGCGTTCCACCTACATCTGCCAGCAATCATCTGGCAGACTCCCTGAGCCTGCGTAAAAGTCTACGCGCTGGCAAGGTCTTGAAGTTGGGATAGGGGGAAATGGACGAATGAAACACTAAGCCGAAACCACAAGAATGTTGGAATCAATAAAATGGGTAGCGAATAGGTCAGTTTTCAATTCTGCAGGCTGGGAAGGCAGGGACTGAACTTGAGATAGGCAACAAGATGTTGATTCCACAGCCCTATCAAAACATCGCCTTAGATTTAAAGATTAGGCCTACTTACATATTTATCACTCCTCCAAATGTGAACTTCCGTTAGGTTTGAACCAGACAACACGAATTTCTGATAGGATTCGATTTACGAATCCCGACGTGTCAATTCAGTGGCGTCACATGGATTAACAGGATAACAAAAGAATCTTTATGATAATCACAGATCTGAAATCATGATCTGCAGAGATACAGTAAAACACCATCGTCATCATCATCATGGTGTTGGCGATCATGGCCCTCCACATACAGCTATCCCCTGTCGCTGCAGGTACACCCCCCAATCTCCCCGTCTTCAGCCACCTTGCATCATAGAAGATAAAAATGAATCCTAGTAATTGAAGTATTGTTAAAAATAGTCCGTAGAACGTTGTCGCAGCCGCAATTGTGGTGAAGGCAGTTGTGGTGAAGATAGCGACGAGGACTGTGGACTACAGGCTTATCGGCCCTTGAACACTCCCGTCTTTGAATTTAATTTTCGACGTATGTTTGATGGTGCAAAGTCACCCATGCTGTCACCTGAATGATCACATCTCCGCCAATTTTCATGTCACTTCCACCAAATTTTATGACTGTCAATAAAGGATCCCGTCACAGTCCCTGAAATTTGTGGAAATTCAAAAACCAATAAATACATAAACAATAAAATCATTTCATGTTTCAAACTTTATTGGTGGTTTGAACTCATGTATGCTGTTTTTCGGTTGTTGTTTTTTTGTTCCCCCCCCCCCCCCCTAATATTACTGCCAAACATTAACAATGTGCAATTCAGCATCATAATCACTATAGGGGGAAAAGATCAGGCAGTTTTTGAATCAACCTCAAGATTTCTCAAAGACTGTAAAATTTCTTAAAAATGAATAGTGCTTTTCCTAATATAAAATTCAGTTACATAAACAATATTCTGAAAATGTTAGTTCTAGTGTGTTATGTCAAAGAACGCACCTTCACTGACTTGTAATCATATTTCATTTCTTGCATTTCTAATGAGCGTTTCCGTGTAATGTTTTTTCATTTATGGAACGATTTATTCATTTACTTTATGTATCTATCTGCCTGTCTATTCGTTCATCACAAATGTTTCAATTTCTTGTATTCTCTGGGAGTTGGTTAAATGTAGTGTTGGCCCTGATATGGTCTAGCAGTCGGCTGGGCTAAGTAATACGAGCTACGGATGGGCACAAGACCACAAGCAATTTAAAATTAGAACCTACGTGCATAAATTTAATTATATGAATTAAGTTCAAGTTCATATTGCTTACAGCCCAGCCGACTACTAGAGCCATATCAGGGCTAACACCAAGTCAAAAACGACAACCAGGTTAAGACAAAAGACAACAGTTAATAACCATGCTCACCGTTAACCTTAAAATTCTGAAATGAATTATGTGAATATGGCACAGATGAAATGACAAATGAAGTAAATTTTTAGGGGTATTTCTGGATAGTTGTATGCCAAGTCAGCTCCTCTGCGAAGCACTCGTCTAAGACAGCGACTACGAACAAGTAGGCCACGTTGAGGTGACCTTTACAAAAATCCTGTCCTTGTCACCTACATTAGAATTGGTGACAGCCAAAAAGACCAGGGCGGTGGGCTTTCTATGCAGAAACTTTAGGCACTACACCACAACGTTCAGAATTGCCACCTGTACTGCAATTGTTCAACTTACGCTTGAATATCAAGCTTCAATTGTTCAGAACCATCATAAAAGAGAGATATTCATCATCATCATGGGCCTTGCCGCATAACTTTGGCGGTCATGGCCCTCCATACGGATCTATCATTTGTTGCTGCAAGTATATCTATATCTTTTACCCTTTTTGTCCCCACCCACTCTGCAAAACTAACATTTCCTCCCTGGGTCTACCTGTTGCTCCTTCTCTCTCTCTAGCTTTTCGGTTGTGCTTAGGTGCTCAAATTTCTCTTGCCTCATAAAATGTCCTAAAAATGTTGCTCATCTTTTTCTAATCTTCTTCATTAATGTTCTTTCTGTGTTTTCTTCTTTTAAAACTGTCTCGTTTGCCTTCTTTTCTGTCCATAGAACTCTTTAACAATCAATTCTTCTTATAAACACATTTCAACTGTCTGTTTTGTTCTGACTTTGCTTGTTAATTGTCCAAGTTTTACATTCGTTTGTATTGGTTCTATATAACACTGGAAAACTCTCTTCCTGATATCAAATGAGAGGTAGTTGTTGGTAAGAATGCTTTTCATTTTCTTAAACGCTGGTTTAGCTGGGTCAGAGCTGCTGGATATTTCTAATATGCATCTGCTGGCTGGTGAGATGACCGTCGCTAGATACCTAAACATATCAACTTGTCTAAATGGTGTGCCATTTGATGTTATTTTACAAGAGGGGGCTTTTTTGTTTTGTTTTTATATTTTTCTGATTACCATGACTTTAGTCTTCTTACTATTTAGCTCCAGCCCTTTATTTCTGCCTTCTTTTTCTGTAAGTTTAAATTCACAAAACTTCGTAGGTCTTTTATTTTCTGCAATTAGAACGGTGTCATCTGTGTAACGAAGTTTATCATTTTTCCTCATTAGAATGGGGTCATCTGCATAACGAAAATGATCTCTTTTCCTCCAACTTTTATCCCAGGGCACAGGAAGACACTAAGGTATTGAAACAGGTCCAATAACAAGTGGCAAAGTATGCCTCAACACTTACTTTGATAGGACGCCAAGAACCCCTACTTCTTTCAGGAACAACCTCAAGCGGGACAATCAGGAACACTGCAGGCATTGCAACAGACTACTGCAGTGATGCTGGGTCGAATCACCAATGCGTTGGCAGATACCTACATTCACACACCTTATAGTTTTAATTCTAGGAACCTAGGAGCAAACAAGAGTCCATCAAGGTATGCTGCCCTACTTTAGTTTTTCTTTTCCCAAACATTTAGTGGGCCGTCTTCTTAAGAATCTTAAAAGCAGGCTAGAGCTCTTGCAAGCATTTCCTAAGTATATTATAAATTCATACAAACCTACCTGCGGTATGACCGTTCTTTATTCTGCTTTAAAAGCAGTCATGCTTCATCTCTGGGGAGCTAAGGAGAGAACTTTGAAAAAAACGGATGAATGATCTGTTATTTTTGTTTAAAGCCCAGAGCCATGTCAGGGCTGAAACCGTTTCAAAACATACACAATTCTTCAACAACAACAACAACAAAAGGAAACGAAAATTAAGTACACATATCAATGCACTCACGCACATAATCTATGGAGATGCCCCTGGCGTTGACCACTCCATCTAATTCATCGCACATGAGATTTAAAAACATACTAGAATAAAAATCTAAACATAACTCAGGACACTAAAACCTATAAAGACGGGCCTAAATCACCTAAAATGGCTGAAAGACAGAAATAAAATCTAGTCAAGAAAAGACAGCCAGGACAAGAAAGAGGAACAAGTAACTTACTGAGTGAAACCATTACGAAACATCTACTACCTTAGAATCACTGCTGGACACATTCAGTCAGAAGCTGGCTGGGCTGTAGCCTCCACAACCTAAAACAGGTCCTTCTGTTGCTCATTTTAATGACGGTTTTTGTTGTTGTTGTTTTTTTAATTTTAGTGATATCAGTTCAGTTTATCACAGGCCTCTCCCCTCCCTCCTCCCCTATTTCAAAACCTTGCGAGCATAGACTCTGAGAGTCTGTACGATAACTGCTGGCAGATTTGGATGAAACACACATGAAACTGAGTGCAATGATTCCTTCTTACATAAACTCCAACTTCAAGCTTTTTACAAAAAGACCTGCTCAAGAGGAGGTAGACTACTAAGCCAACCACAGAGCCATATACATGTACATCCAGGAGGGACCAGTTGTTATCCAGGGAAAAGCTGTGTATAAAAGATGGGGCTCCGGCATCCTTGCCAGGCAGCTACAGTCTCGTGCACAAGACAGAGGCAACTTGCATAGTCTGACTACAAGGCCTAATCCAACTTAGAAAGCTGATGGCCAGGCCAGTGCCAGGGATATGAATACGAACACGATCTTTTAAAGCTTCAGGCCCTTAAGCCTATTTACACGAAGCACATGGTGGTTGGGGATGAAAAAAAAGAAAAGAAAAATAAGCATCACTCAGTTCTTTGTGACATCGATATCTATATCCCAGTATTATGACATAGGATAGAGTTAATTTTAATGTTTATCTGATCACTGACGTTCAACATCCTCTTCACAGTCCATCACACTATTGCAACAGACTGTCTTTACAATGAATCCTGATAACTTTCATGACCAGCATCACTGGAGCAGTGCCAGGGAATGCAGGATAGCATCAGATTCAGCTCCTAAAGAAACACCTGTCCAACACCCAGTTCATCCGGATCACATGGATGAAACCATGAAAAAAAAAAAAAGCAGGAAGGCTTGGCGTCCGGGGGGCGGGGGATACATTACCTGGCAGAGTTAAGGAGCAGAACCTCTCGTTTAAGTGTTCACCCCCTGAATCTGAAGAAACTTCACTTTGACAAGTGAAATCTGGGCATTTTGGATGCAGCTTAGTTCCTTCTTAGCTTGCTCAGCAATTGCTAAGACAACTACATGTACTTAGAAAATGGCATTACTGTTAAAGAAGAGAATTAAATATGCATGAATCATACTGACGCTTAGTTTCTTTTTGACTTGGCCATCCACAAGACCACAATCATTATAAACTGCCATTCATGTCAGAGTTCTACAGAATATATAATACAAAGTATGCATGAACCAAAAATACACAATAATAGAATCAGAACGCTTCTTTACTCAGGACAGAAGCAAATTTTCGGCCAACTATCCTTTGTCAAGCATATACACAAGGCAAAGAATAAATGCACAACACTTACCAAAAAGAAAAAAAAAACTAAAGTGGCCATTTTCTCCTGCCAGACTCTATGACTGGGAAGTTGTCTGCTTTTTGTTCTGGTGTGTTTTCTAAGTGTTGTGCATTTGTTCTTGTCCTTTGTATACGCTTGACAAAGGCCAGTTGGCCAAAAATGTCCATTTGTCTTGTTTTTATCAAATACGCGTTTTAATTCTAGTTTTGTTTTTTTCTGGTTAACATTTGCCTGAACGCTGGCAGTCGCTTTGATTCAGATTTCAATATGCATGCATCATGCTGAACGTTTACCATACATGCATAAAGCTTACCCATAGACTGTTCTGGAGCGGCTGTCACTTTGAGTCTGGTGCTGCACTTTGACCTGGCATGCACTCCAGAAATGGCTCCTGGTTTGGCATTTACTGTTGAGTGACGCAGGCCCAACATCTGAGAATCTTTTTCTGTTAATTCATGCGCTGACAAATGAAAACATTCACAGCCATTATCTGTACAAGTCCCTATTTCCATACCTCTGGATGTTTCCTGGTCTTCTGCAGGGGGCAGGCCCTAATTCTGTTGAACTGTTGCTGTCACTGTCAAAGTTTCTGACATTTCAGATTCCTCAGCAGATGTGTTGTCCATCACTGACTTTTTTTACTTTTCTTCTTCTTCTTGTGTATAGTCAAGTCTTCTTGATTCTTGGCTTGATAATTTTGTTGAAGCTTGTGGTAAACTACGATGTTCACTGGCTCCCCCCCCCCCCCCCCCCAAAGTCTGATACTTTGTTACAAGGAATAGAATGGTTGGACAAGTTTGAAGTTCTTGGTATAGTGCCACCATCTGTAGCTAATTGTGTTTTGTATTACCCCGGTACAGCAAATTCGTTTTTCAATGGGATGTGAATGAAGAGAAAAACAACAAGGAGTGACATAAGTGCATTTAATTTAAGCATCTGGGTGTTAGCTGAGCAGCACCGTTTTGTACTTTCTGAAGTCAGAGAAGACTCTGTGGACAGCCAGCATGGAGATGAGTGTTTTGCTGGCATCCTACGAGAGGAGATGGCAAACAAAACCAATGCAACGAAGCTCCAAGTAGCAAGCGCGACAGACAAGAGGAAAATTGAAGAAGAAAAAAAGTGTCCTATTAAGTGTAATGCCAAGACTGCGCACACCAACAGAGATTTGAACGAGGCAGTTTTCTACCTGGACAGAAGTGGGGACCGAATTAGTGGACGAAAGTCTTTTGGGTGTAATGGAAATCTTCAAATTCATCACTGCTCATTGAATTTGTTGTTTGTCAGCTGTAGTTTTGCATCTTAGATACAGAAAGAAAAAACAATGGCGAGAAAGGCTATGAGACAGTGAGAAACTGGGTGTGTATAAAGAAGAAAGAGAATACGACCCAACATGGATCCTCAAGAGACTCACAATTTAAGGCATCTGAGGGAGAAAAAAGATAACAAATAATCTGTGCGTGATCAGAGACATACGACTAAAACATGAAACTGCATCATATAAGATGCTTAAGGTATCGTGAAGACAAGATATAAGAGTAGAATGATTTACTGTATCAAAAGCGGCAGGCAGATCCAGGAGAGACAGCTGACATATTTGACCATCATCACTGGCAAAGAGAAGATCACTGTCTAGTTTTAAGAGAGCAGTTTCAGTACTGTAACCAGTACAGCTGGCAGACCGCAGAGAATACAACAAGTTAGGATGAAGGTGGTCCTGGAGTTGGAGAAGCACGATCTATATGTTTGTGTGAGAAAGGAATGGTAAATTGAAGGTAAGTCTTTAGTTTTTTTTAAGTTCTCTGTGTCCAGGGAAGTATTTTTGCGAAAAGGTTTCACAATATCAGTTTTTAATACAGTAGGAAAACAACCAGAACTTAGGGATTCCTTTCCAATGTATGGCAGTAAATCATAAATAACAACAGATCTAAAAGAAAAACAAAATGTACACACGTACACATGTATATACATAGACCTACATACATTACACATACAAACATCCACACACACATATACTACACGTCATTATTTAAGGGCCAGGAACGTTTTTGAGTCAATTTTTGAAAGGAGAAATAACCTATTTTCTCTTACTCTTTTCTCCAATTCGTTGCCGTAACTGAATGGATAAGAGCTCAGACAACATTGCAGTTTCCTTTTGGCACGTGTTTGGGGATTTGCCGATTTGCAATGGGCGGCCCAAGGAAGACAATTTCCACACGAAATTGTCGAATCTTCAGCAGGGTCTCTCTGACGACGCAGGCAAGGTAGCGACAAAATTCGCTTTGCACGTGCAAGGCAAGCCCTTTTTGAACACTACTCCATCCAAAGTTGCCCGCAGACGAGGATAAAAAGGACCCGTTCTTGGTTCGTTTTAACCATGCTTGCAAGACGACGGATGACGGATGAGCAGCTGGGGAGAGCCCTCGCTCTGCTTGATGAAGGCCTAGCGCAGCGGGAAGTTGCTAGACGACTTGAAGTGTCGCATTCCACAATCCAGAGACTGCTGGAGCGCTTCAATGAGACTGGAGCAGTCCAGGAAAGGCGTCACACGGGTCGACCCAGAGTAACGACAAGACAGCAAGACCGCTACCTTGCCCTCTCCGTCCTGAGGGAAAGGGCATCCACTGCGGTGACCTTGAGGGGTCAGCTGAGGGACGCAACAGGTGCTAACATCAGCTGCAGCACGGTGAGAAGACGGCTACATGAGGCAAACTTGAGGTCACGGAGACCGGCCGTCCGACCCGTGCTGTCACCGGTCAACAGAGTGCGCCGCATGACCTGGGCCAGGGAGCACGTGACCTGGACAAGGCAACAGTGGGCCCGGGTCTTGTTTTCGGATGAGTCCAGGTTCACCCTGACCTTTAACGATGGCCGGGCTCGGGTGTGGCGACGTCAAGGGGAGAGGTTCGCTGACGCCACTGTCCAAGAGCATAACCGGTACGGCGGCGGGTCGGTGATGGTGTGGGGTGGCATGAGCCGTGGTACCCGGACCCCCCTGCTCCCCATTGACGGCATCCTGAACGGGGTCCGGTACCGGGACGAGGTTCTGGCGGCCGTGGCACTGCCTGCGCTTGTGGACCTTGGTCAAGGCGCCATCTTCCAGGACGACAATGCACCTGCGCATCGAGCACGCCTTGTGACCGACTTCCTGGAGCAGCATGAAGTCGTCCGTATGGCCTGGCCAGCGTGCTCACCTGACCTGAACCCAATTGAACACCTCTGGGATGTGCTTGGGAGGCGCATCAGGGACAACCACCCCCCACCGGGCACCCTGGCCAGGCTGGTCGACATCCTGCAGATCGAGTGGGCGGCCATCCCTCAGGACACACTCCGTACCCTTGTGGGGTCGATGCATCGGCGCTGTGAAGCATGCATCCAGGCTCGGGGCGGACACACGCGATATTGAAAACAGATTGGCCAAATCTGACACTTTCTGTTTTTTGAAAAGGGGGGGATGTTCCTTTAAATGCATGTGCTGTTCACTAATGGGTCATTGTGCTAATTTCTTTTTCCAAAACAGGTGTGGAAATGATGAAATAAAACATAGAATCAATTCTAAACATTGTCAATTATTTCAACTTAAAATTAGAGAGGAAGGAAGAAGTGGCCCTTAAATTATGATTAGGAGTATATATACATACACACACACATATACACAGAAGCACACACACATGCATATACACATACATATACTCCTAATCATAATTTAAGGGCCACTTCTTCCTTCCTCTCTAATTTTAAGTTGAAATAATTGACAATGTTTAGAATTGATTCTATGTTTTATTTCATCATTTCCACACCTGTTTTGGAAAAAGAAATTAGCACAATGACCCATTAGTGAACAGCACATGCATTTAAAGGAACATCCCCCCCTTTTCAAAAAACAGAAAGTGTCAGATTTGGCCAATCTGTTTTCAATATCGCGTGTGTCCGCCCCGAGCCTGGATGCATGCTTCACAGCGCCGATGCATCGACCCCACAAGGGTACGGAGTGTGTCCTGAGGGATGGCCGCCCACTCGATCTGCAGGATGTCGACCAGCCTGGCCAGGGTGCCCGGTGGGGGGTGGTTGTCCCTGATGCGCCTCCCGAGCACATCCCAGAGGTGTTCAATTGGGTTCAGGTCAGGTGAGCACGCTGGCCAGGCCATACGGACGACTTCATGCTGCTCCAGGAAGTCGGTCACAAGGTGTGCTCGATGCGCAGGTGCATTGTCGTCCTGGAAGATGGCGCCTTGACCAAGGTCCACAAGCGCAGGCAGTGCCACGGCCGCCAGAACCTCGTCCCGGTACCGGACCCCGTTCAGGATGCCGTCAATGGGGAGCAGGGGGGTCCGGGTACCACGGCTCATGCCACCCCACACCATCACCGACCCGCCACCGTACCGGTTATGCTCTTGGACAGTGGCGTCAGCGAACCTCTCCCCTTGACGTCGCCACACCCGAGCCCGGCCATCGTTAAAGGTCAGGGTGAACCTGGACTCATCCGAAAACAAGACCCGGGCCCACTGTTGCCTTGTCCAGGTCACGTGCTCCCTGGCCCAGGTCATGCGGCGCACTCTGTTGACCGGTGACAGCACGGGTCGGACGGCCGGTCTCCGTGACCTCAAGTTTGCCTCATGTAGCCGTCTTCTCACCATGCTGCAGCTGATGTTAGCACCTGTTGCGTCCCTCAGCTGACCCCTCAAGGTCACCGCAGTGGATGCCCTTTCCCTCAGGACGGAGAGGGCAAGGTAGCGGTCTTGCTGTCTTGTCGTTACTCTGGGTCGACCCGTGTGACGCCTTTCCTGGACTGCTCCAGTCTCATTGAAGCGCTCCAGCAGTCTCTGGATTGTGGAATGCGACACTTTAAGTCGTCTAGCAACTTCACGCTGCGCTAGGCCTTCATCAAGCAGAGCGAGGGCTCTCCCCCGCTGCTCATCCCTCATCCGTCGTCTTGCAAGCATGGTTAAAACGAACCAAGAACGGGTCCTTTTTATCCTCGTCTGCGGGCAACTTTGGATGGAGTAGTGTTCAAAAAGGGCTTGCCTTGCACGTGCAAAGCGAATTTTGTCGCTACCTTGCCTGCGTCGTCAGAGAGACCCTGCTGAAGATTCGACAATTTCGTGTGGAAATTGTCTTCCTTGGGCCGCCCATTGCAAATCGGCAAATCCCCAAACACGTGCCAAAAGGAAACTGCAATGTTGTCTGAGCTCTTATCCATTCAGTTACGGCAACGAATTGGAGAAAAGAGTAAGAGAAAATAGGTTATTTCTCCTTTCAAAAATTGACTCAAAAACGTTCCTGGCCCTTCAATAATGACGTGTAGTATATATACACACACAAACATGTATATGTGTGCATATATATAGATCTCTCTTCCCCCCCCCCCCTCTCTACATACATATACACACATATATAAATACACATATATCTGCGTGTGTGTGTGTGTGCGCGCGCGCGCTTGTGTGTATAGTTGTGTGTGTGTGCGTTTGTGTTTATGTGTGGTTTGTGTGTGTATGGAGTGTGTGTGTGTGTAGTCATGTGGCGTTGTGGTGTGTGTACACATGTATAGTGTGTAGTGTGTGTAGTCATGTGACATGGTGTGTGTGTGTGTGTGTGCGTGTGTGTAGTGTGTTGTATGGGTGTGTGTGTGCGCGTGCATGCGTATGTATGAGAAAGGGAGATTGTTAGAACGACTTGATCATCTTGGTTTTTCCCCCTCCTCTCCTCTCTCTCTTCTTTATTTTCTTTCCCTTTTCTTCCACCTTCAAACCCATATTTCCACAATATCATCTAATCATCATTCACTGCGAGTGTTTTTTTTTCTACAGAATGGACTGTTTCAGTGCACCCTTTTACAATCTCTTCTGTGCAAGTTGGCTAGAATGCCCAGGTTTTCTTTTTACCTTGACTGTGTGTAAGCCTACATAACTTGGCCAATCAATGATAGGTATACTCCATCAACAATAGCAGCACACTCACCTAGTCAATACCATCTTGTTCACAAGTCCACTCCCCTCTCAATTTTCACACCTCTCCCACCATCTCCTCTACCATCTCTCCCTCCCTCCCTCTGTGTGTGTGTGTGTGTGTGTGTGTGTGTGTGTGTGTGTGTGTGTGTGTGTGTGTGTGTGTGTGTGTGTGTGTGTGCGTGCGTGCGTGTAAAAATCATACACTTTGCAGTTTCGTTCAGGCAGTAACATTTGTGCTGCCTTCTATTGCTGATAAAGCTAACAGTTGGAGGTACAACTTTTGTTTTGTGTTGAATAAAGTAAATGTGAGTGTATTGTTAAAGCCCCAAGACACGGTAAGCAAGGTTGTCTCCCCTGCAAAGGTAAAAAAACACAAAAAAGCAGTATTTTTATCTATACACATGTTGTCATGGCATATCCCCAGTGGGTATGCCAAATGCACCCTTATAATGGTCAAATGTGACTGTGTTAAGGCAGCTATGAACCCATCTCAGCATGTCTGCCGGTGAAATGGTGACACATCATATCCAGCAGATCAGGTGTATATCATTGAGCTGTGGACCAAGAACCACCCCAAGAAATGACCTCTCTCAATTGTGCCTGCACCTGACAGATGCAAAATGGAGAGATGTGCGCAACTCACATGCTGAGGGCAAACAGGTGCTCCCACTGTCATTGGCTGGCAAAAGAGTGCGCCAACGTAGACGTCCCTGGAGGGCTTGATCCTGGCTGGGGGAGGCCGAGGCATTTTCACCTCGCTCGAGGCCTACGGATGTCCACTTGCAAAGGGGGTACCCCTCTGGCAAATAGGTAGGGGGGTGGGGTGGGGATCAGGTACACCATAAGGTGTTCTCTCTTTTACCTGCCTTTTGCAATCTCCCCCATTTGAGCTGACGGGGTGGGGGGGGGGGGAGTTGGGGAGGATGTAAGCTCATGTGGTATATCACCAGTGGGAATACCATTCAGCAATTTGGTGACTGAAGGGGTTGTGTTTGTGTGACGGATGTGCTTTTATTATTTTCACACTATTGTTTTTATATTCGTTGTTACTGTTGTATAAGGCCTTTTGACTCATTTTGCTTTTGTGGAATGATCAAGTGTTCTTGTGCTGGCACGTCACTGATGACATGAATTCTGCTGAACGTCATCATCATGAAAAAAATAAATGCTTTACGTGTTACATACATGATACAATGACGTAGTTATATGAAAATACGTAAGGAACTATTGATTGGGTACTAAGGCAACAGGACAACGGTTTTATTGGAAAAAAAACGGTATCAGAGGAGGACAAGGACGAGAGGACACCAGGCACTGAGGACAGAGGTTCTCTGCGGGGAATAGACGAGATCTGTGCAACGGCACCGGTGGTCTTGTGATGGCGCGGCAGACCATTCTATGACTGTAAAAGTGAGCGGTGGTTGTTACGATGTTACATTCCTGCATAGCCTGCAAGCTGATGGAGCATATTGTCATCAGCCACATCATGTCCCACGTTGAAAACAATGAGATTCTCTGTCCAGAGCAGCACGGCTTTCGACGCAGTCGGTCATGTGAGACTCAACTCCTAGGGTATGTAGACGAAGCGACCAGAGAGATCGAGAAGGGAAACCAGGAGGACACTATTGTCCTTGACTTCTCAAAAGCCTTCAACAAAGTCAGCCACACCCTACTTGTCCACAAACTACGTCGTTACGGCATCAGAGGCCGCACCAACGCCTGGATCAAGAACTTCCTTGCGGATAGACAGCAGGCTGTGGTGGTGGAGGGAACTGTAAGGTGTCTGCTTAGATAGCCTCGATTTGACTGTAAACAAGAAGAGGGTGACTTCCCTTGGGCGAGCGGCCGGGGCAGAACCAACGACTCGACCTCCACTGATTGAACCGATCGACTGAAGAACAGAGGGTTAGAAAACGATACATGGTGTCAGAAGTGGGATGTGAGTCGGTGCTGAAGATATTTTCATTAATGAAAATTTTCAAAAGGTAAGGGAAGAGACAATAATTTCTTTCGATTTAACAGTGGTGATCGAGTGACGTCAGTTACCATGAATGACAATGAAAACGAAGAGGAACGGCCGCGAAGGCGACCCAAAAGACAAAGAAGAAGAAATATCCCATTGCCGTCCAAGTTGGAGGTAACGGGAGGTGACCTACAAAGCAACTGGAAAAAATTTCGAAGGCTTTGGGACAGCTACGAAATCGTCACTGAGCTGAATGAAGAAGATCAAGAATTTAGAACTGCAACGTTCTTGTCATGTGCTGGATCGGAAGGTTTGGATATTTTTGAAGGTTTGCCTTTCGCGAAGGAAGAAAAAAGAAAGAATCTTGACCTAATCCTGCAAAAATTTGAGGCATTCTGCATTGGAGAAAAAAATGAAACCTATGAATCATATGTATTTCATAAAAGACACCAAGTGGCAGGAGAATCTGTTGAAAATTTTGTTTGTGATTTGAGGAAACTCATCAAGTTATGCAATTTTGGCAGCAGTCAACTGGAAGACAGACTTCTTCGAGACCAGTTCTTGGCGTAAAAAATGAAAGTCTCAGAACAAAGCTGTTGGAAGTGAGAAAATTGTCATTGGACAATTGCTTAGATATATGCAGAGCATTTGAAATGAGTCAGCAGCAGAACATGGCCATGATGGCAGGAGATTCCAGGACTGAAGGAGAAGAGATCAGTGCTCTTCGTGAAAGAAAGAAAAGCCTCAGGAGAAAAGTAACTCAACTAAAAAAGTGCATATACTGTGGCAAAGAGCATAGATTCAGGAAAGAAGAATGTCCAGCATTTGGAAAAAACTGCCTGAACTGTGGAGAAAAAAATCATTTTTCAGTGGTTTGCAAAGCACAAAGAAAAAATTCAAGAAGAAATCCAGTTCAGAGATTTTCAGAAACAGGTGAGACGGATTCAGAAGCTGAAGTGTGGGCTGTTGACCATAAGAAGAAAGAGAAAATGTCAAAGCAAAAATACTCATCAATGGAAATCAAGTTCAATTTGTTTTGGACACTGGGGCATCTACAAATGTCATGCCAAAGAAGATGTATAAGAAAGTGTCTGGGGACACTTACTTAAAGAAACTGACACAAAGTAAGAGCAAATTAGTCATGTTCAACAAAACAGAAATGAAACCTCGTGGAGAAGTGGTGATGAAAGTGGTCAATCCAAAGAATAAAAACAGTTACAAAGTGAGATTTGTTGTCACAGAAGAAGCTTGCTCTCCAATACTGGGTCTGAGAGCAGTGCAAGGCATGGATCTGATCACAGTGAACACAGAAAACATTGCAGCAGTTTCAAAAGAGAAAGAAAGCACTATTTTTGAAAAGTATGCAGATGTTTTTGAAGGAGAAGTTGGACAATTTGCCGGAAAGCTGCACCTTCAGACGGACAAAGAATCCAATCCAGTCAAGATGCCTTGCAGAAAATGGCCATTATCAGTGAAGAAGAAGGTCAAGAATGAGTTGAAAAGATTAGAGAAATTGAGAGTTGTCAGCCGTGTAGATACTCCAACCGACTGGATCAGTAGTCTGGTGGTTGCAGTAAAGCCCAATGGGAAGATCAGGTTGTGTATTGACCCAAAACCTTTGAACAAAGCACTGAAGAGGAATGAGTACCCAACACCAACATTGGATGATGTTCTACCCAAACTCAAAAAAGCCAAATATTTCACACACCTTGACTTGAGAAATGGATTTTGGCATGTACAGCTGGATGAAGAAAGCAGTTACTTGACCACGTTTGAGACTCCTTTCGGAAAATGCAGGTGGAACAGAATGCCATTTGGAATATCTGTCGCACCTGAAGAATTCCAGAGAAGAGTTGATGAAGCACTCTCAGAACTACCAGGAGTATCGGCAGTCCACGACGATATTATCCTCTGGGGAGAAGGCGATTCTGATGAAGAAGGAGAAAAGAATCATGATGAACGCTTGGAGATGTTGCTACAGAGGTGCCAAGAAAAAACTCAACAAAGAGAAAATTGAGCTGAAACAGACAGAGATCAAATACCTAGGACATATTCTTTCAAGAGAAGGACTCAAACCTGATCTAAAAAAGATTGCGGCAGTTCAACAGCTACCAACTCCGGAATCAAAAGAGGATGTGCAGAGATTGCTGGGAGTTGTAGGCTATCTTCAGAAATTTGCTTCAAATTTGTCTGAAGAAGCGGCCCCAATGAGAGAACTTTTGAAAAAGAATGTTCATTTCAGGTGGGATCCTGAGACACACGGAACAGCACTAGAAAAAGTGAAGAAAACTCTGTCAGAGCCACCAGTACTACGCTATTTTGACGCGGCAGAAAAACACTGAAATCACTCTACAGTGTGATGCTTCATCATACGGCTTAGGTGCCTGCCTGCTACAGAATGGTCAGCCTGTACAATATGCATCTCGAGCCATGACCGAAGCTGAAAAAAATTATGCACAAATTGAAAAAGAGATGATGGCAATAGTCTTTGGTCTAGAAAGATTTGAAAGATATGTCTATGGGCACAAAGTTACAGTGGAATCTGACCACAAGCCATTAGAGGTGATTCACAAGAAAAGCTTCTTGTCAGCTCCAAAGAGAATCCAAAGAATGCTGCTACACACACAAAAATATGATTATGAAGTGGTGTACAAAAAAGGATCTGAAATGTATCTTGCAGATACTCTCAGCAGGGCGCTCAGTGGAAAACCTGAACAACAAATGAGCCACAAAGAGCTAATTTTCTGCACTGAACTTGAAGACACAGATGTTACTCAAGAACTAGCAATCAGTGAACTGACTCTTTCAAATCTTCAGAAAGCAACTCAAGAAGATGCTGATATGAGCGAGTTGATGAAAATTATTCTTGGAGGCTGGCCTGAAGAAAAGAAAAGTTTGACAGAAAACATGCAAGACTATTTTCCTTTCAGAGATGAACTGTCAGTGCAAAATGGAGTGATTTTTAAGGCACACAGAGTGGTTGTGCCGAACCAACAAAGACAGTTTTTCTTGGAGAAAATTCACTTAAGTCACGCTGGGATACAGGGATGCATCAGACATGCAAGAGAGGTTGTGTATTAGCCAAGAATGAGTTCTGACATTGAGAGTTTTATCAAAGATTGCCAGACATGTCAAGAGTTCAGTCAGAATCAACAAAAAGAACCACTCATCAGCAGTGAAATACCAGAGTTACCCTGGCAATATGTAGCAGCTGATTTGTTTGAGTTCAAAAAGAAAAGCTACTTGGTTGTTGTCGATCATTACTCCGATTTTTTCGAAGTAGATGTTCTGACCACCAAAGACAGTGCTGAAGTCATCAAGAAGATGAAAGCCCACTTTGCAAGGCATGGCATCCCAGAGAAATTGACAACTGACAATGGACCACCTTTCAACTCACATGAGTTTGTGAAATTTTCTCAGCTGTATGGATTTGAACATGTTACAAGTTCACCCGGTTATCCTCAGTCGAATGGAAAAGCTGAAAATGCCGTGAAACTTGCCAAGAACACCATAAAAAAATGTCATCACAGTGGCCAGGATGGCTATTTAGCCTTGTTGGAGCTGAGAAATACTCCATCAGAAATTCTGAACAGTTCTCCAGCACAGAGACTGTTTGCAAGAAGAACTAGGACACAGGTTCCTATTGCCAGATCTTTGTTGAAACCTTCAGTGATACAAGTTAGAGCTGGCCTTCACAACAGGAAAAGAAAGCAGGCTCAATATTATAACCGAGGAGCTGCAGAACTTACAGAACTAAAGCCTGGACATATCGTTCGATTTCGTCCACCAGGGTCAAAAAGATGGGTCAAAGCCCAAGTTGATAAACAAGTGGACGTCAGGTCATACAGAATTCATACAGAAAATGGACGCATGTTCAGAAGAAATCGACGCGACATCAGAGACACAAGGGAGGAGGACTTAAAGTCAGTACCTGAGCCACAAAAGATGAGCAAATCTGTCACCTTCTATCCTACCTGCAAAACCACTCCAGTCGCAAAATCGTTTCAATCGAGAAGAAAGAATGGATCGGACACAAAAGAAAAGTCATCTCCAAGACAGGAAGATAGGAAGATAGGTCGTTTGATGTAGAAACCGATGTGGAAAGGCCAACCAACAGTGACAGAAATCATGCCCCTGACTGCTCTGAAACTGAACCTGACTCCTGTGTGCATCAAGAAACGACGCAGGACAAGAGCACGATCTACTCAACCACATCAAGAAACAACACCTTCTACTCAGTGGAAACCAAAACAAACTCGCTTAGGTCGTAGCGTGAAATCACCTGTCTACATGAAGGACTATGTGTAGAAAGCAAAACAATCACTATCAAGTCACTATGTTCAATTGCTGTTTTGTTCAGTTATGTTTCTACCAATAACTTTAATGCTTCAAGTTCAACCTTACCTTTTAATCTTCGTGATGCTGTTGTTTGATTTCAAAAGACTTCGTGTGGACTGATCCAGAGGAACTGCTTCGGTTATGGTGTCCTATATATATATTCCTTCAATGTGACAGTTCAGAAGAGCCAGTCTTAAGTTTATTTTAATCCACATCACATTTAAAGACAGGGGGATGTAACGTGTCGTCTGCTTAGATAGCCTCGATTTGACTGTAAACAAGAAGAGGGCGACTTCCCTTGGGCGAGCAGCTGGAGCAGAACCAACGACTCGACCTCCACTGATTGAACCGATCGACTTAAGAACAGAGGGTTAGAAAACGATACAGGAACAAGATCCGACTTCCTACCTGTGGAATCCGGTGTCCCTCAAGGCTCGGTCCTTGGTCCGAGTCTTTTTCTCCTGTACATAAACGACCTTCCTGATGGCATCAAGTCGAAGATCCGCCTATTTGCCGACGATACAATGTGCAGCAAGACCATCATGGAGAAAAAAGACGAGCGAGTACTACAAGAAGATCTCCACAGAAGTTCCATCCACAGAAGTGCTCAACGCTGAGTTACATGGACAAAATCTTGAAAACGTCAACACCACTAAGTACCTTGGTGTCAACATCCAGGACAACATGCAGTGAGAATCTCACATTGACTCCATCACAAAGAAAGCCAGCAAGACCCTAGGCTTCATCCGGCGCAACCTCAAGATTGGCAACAAGAAGACAAAGGAAACTGCGTACAAAGCCCTTGTTCGCCCACTTCTTGAGTACGCAGCCACCGTCTGGGATCCCTACACTGCAAACGAGATTGAGGCCCTTCAGAAGATCCAACGAAGAGTAGCAAGATGGGTCTCCAATCATCATGCGTGGACACCATCCTTGACTCCCTCAACTGGCCTTCCCTGCAACAGCGTCGTAAGAAAGCCCGCTTGGAGATGTTTTATAAGTTCCATCACAGTCTCATCTCCATTAGCTCCATGTACCTGCCCAAACCACCTGACAGCAGGCTGAGCTCTAGGACAAACAACAACCTGAGCTACGACATTCCTACCTGCACGACACGGTACAGGCAGATGACGTTCTTCCCGAGGACCATACCTGAATGTAACAAGTTGCCTCAGGAGGTTGTGACAGCTGAGTCACTGGACTGCTTCAAGTCCAGACTGGCCTCCCATCTCTAACAACCTTCCCCCAACCCTCCCCCTTTGCCCTCCTCCTCACCACTACTCCCTAAACCCCCCCCCCCTGCCATCCCTCCCAGTCATTTTTCCATCCCTGACCCCCTCCCCCTGTTTTTCACCATCACCCCCACCACCCCTCACACCTCTATTTGACCTAGCCAAGTAGCGGTGATGAAGGCTGAGGCACTGCTGGTAGGGGCTTGACCCCGGGTACCTTCAAGGAAATCAGACTGGCTCAGTTGGAGTTGTGAAAATGTTCCAAATCCTCACAACAGCGCAATCTTCGGCAATCTCCCCAAACTACGACAAAACCATCAGCAGAATGATGTTGGCCGTATAAAGGAAGAAGAAGACTGTAAAAGTGTGCGTTGGTTGTTACGGTTCCTGTGACTGTAAAAGTGTGCGGTGGTTGTTACGATACTATGTTCCTGTGACTGTAAAAGTGTGTGTTGGTTGTTACGATACCACGTTCCTGTGACTGTAAAAGTGTGCGGTGGTTGTTACGATACCACGTTCCTGTGACTGTAAAAGTGTGCGGTGGTTGTTACGATACTATGTTCCTGTGACTGTAAGTGTGTTGGTTGTTAAGATACCACGTTCCTGTGACTGTAAAAGTGTGCGGTGGTTGTTACGATACTATGTTCCTGTGACTGTAAAAGTGTGTGTTGGTTGTTACGATACCACGTTCCTGTGACTGTAAAAGTGTGCGCTGGTTGTTACGATACTATGTTCCTGTGACTGTAAAAGTGTGTGTTGGTTGTTACGATACTATGTTCCTGTGACTGTAAAAGTGTGCGCTGGTTGTTACGATACTACGTTCCTGTGACTGTAAAAGTGTGTTGGTTGTTACGATACTACGTTCCTGTGACTGTAAAAGTGTGCGGTGGTTGTTACGATACTACGTTCCTGTGACTGTAAAAGTGTGCGGTGGTTGTTACGATGCTACGTTCCTGTGACTGTAAAAGTGTGCGGTGGTTGTTACGATGCTACGTTCCTGTGACTGTAAAAGTGTGCGGTGGTTGTTACGATACTACGTTCCTGTGACTGTAAAAGTGTGTGGTGGTTGTTACGATACTACGTTCCTGTGACTGTAAAAGTGTGCGCTGGTTGTTACGATACTATGTTTCTATAACTGATTAGACGTTGTATATTTGTCTCTATTATTATATGTTTGGGGATGAACTGAGGGATTCTGACTGATTATAAAATATTTAAATATACTGTTTTGTTTGCAGAGGTTGTTGAAGTGACTGAATGGAGGGTTGTATGTGATTGGGGCAAACACATAGAACACGCACCTACACACATACAGTCTACTTTCATTCTATTTCTGTCAGTCACACATAAACAGACCTTCTGTAACAGTTTGTTCTAAGGCAAATTATAAACCCAACGCAACATGTGGTTGTCAGAATCTGCAGGCAAGCCTACGACCTGAAGTTGTCCTGGTCCAATCTCCCACACTTTCTCCACAATATTTTGTGGTGACATGTCAATTCTTGCTACTGTAATATTGGATGCGGGAACAAATCCCCCACTTGCTTGATTCCTCTGTTTAAAAACAAAACAAAACAACAACAAAAAATGAAGGCAAGATCTAGCCTCATGAATGCCACGATGTGTAGCAGTGTAATGTGCAGCGATTCTAGCTCCCGAACTCATAATTGGTAGCTTTATGCTCTGCTAAATTAAGTCTTTAACCCTTTGACTCCCGCCCCCTGTCACCAGCATCGCGCACTGTCAACCACACTGGCAAAGCAAAAACGTAACCTTTTGACTCGCCCTATCCACCAGCTTCCTGCAGGTGAGTCAAAGGGTTAAGCTTTTGCCATTGGTGAATAGGGTGCGGGAGTCAAAGGGTTAACATGAGGCTCCTTGAGATTCTGAATCACTAAGTCTGTAACAGACCTGACTAAAATTTCCTTCTCCTCATAGCTCATGTAAGGACGAGTATGTTCCGCTCAGTAAGGGAGAGGTTTCTAGAAAGAATTCCCCTCTCTACCCAACATTTAGACTGACACACACACACGTCAGAAGTGTTATCACTTGCAACAGTTCTGCCATCCAAAGCCAGGAGCTTAGAAACTGTTTTAGATGCTCTCCCCCTCAAAAAAAAAAAAAAAAAATTAATCATGATCAAAAGAGAGAAAGACAAATCAGGCAAGACAGCATGATGTAAGGTGCGTGGCTATACCTGGCCATGCTAATATTAAGCACATAAAATGGCAAAACAGAGCATAAACTTGAATGACGAGGTCGCTTGTCCGAAAACAAATGTCTGTGATGATGGGGGCTGGAATGATGATTCGAGAGGTGCTTTTTCCAGCAAATGCCTGCACAGAGAGTACAAGGGATTGCACCACAAGGCCCTGGCAAGGCCACTTTCGCTTCATCTTGGTTTTAGCTGCTAAAATCGGTCAAAACAGAGCAATGTACTGGTGCCATCATGTTCACAGTCCAACATGATGCAGCTCATATGACGCCGAAACAAGGTTGTCTCCATTGCAAAAGTAAAACAAGCAAAAAACGAGACAAAACAGACCTTTAACTCAACAGAATTAACTGTCTCGTCCAAAATACAAAACGAAACAAAACAGACATCTCCGAGGAATATAAAACATTAAAAAAAAAAAGAAAAAAAAGAAAAACAAAAAAAAAGATAAAAAAAGAAAGAAGACTTCTTGGTAGTTGGGCAGGCTAGGAGTCCACAAGACTTTTGCTGAGTGCTGTGTCAGTATGATATTTAGGTAGGTTATTTTTGTTTAAAGCCCAGTGGACCAAGCAGAGCCATATCAGGGCTATAACCGGTTCAAATTACATACAATACTTAAAACAGGAAATTAAAAGGAGCAGAAAATTAAGTACACATATCAATTTACCACACAGGGCATTAAAAAAAAACATACCTGAAGACAATTTTAAACATTATTAAGGACACTAAAACATATATACAAACGAGCCTGAATTATCTGAAATTCCTTCCACATATCTCGCTTCCCTAAAGCCAAAAATGCACTTAATATAAGTACCCAATTGTCAATACTAGGAGAAAGTATACAACACTTCATCGAACACATAAAGGTGAATGGACCAGCAAGTGAATGTTAAAGAATTTAGAAGAGAAATATAAAGAAAATATATTCTTTTAATCTAATGAAGTAATCTTGTGTGGTTCCAGTATCTATCAAGAGAATGACGGACAGGAAACACACTGTCAAGGAAAGTAAATGTGAATATATTGTTACAGCCCCAAGAGAGGAAAAGCAAGATAGTCTCCCTTGCAAATCTAAAAAAACAGAAGACCAACTAGATTTTTTCCTCAACAGAATGAACTGTGTGGTCTAAAGTAAAAAAAAAAAAAAAACAAGAAAGAAACCTCTGAGGTTCAGGTTCAGGTTCATACTGCTTATAGCCCAGCCAACTACTACAGCCATATCAGGGCTAACACCATGTCAAAAATGACACCCAGGTTAAGATTAAAAAAAATAAAACAAAAAAGCCGTTAACTTCTGAGGAAGACAACCCAAACACACACACACACACACACACAGTGACACACACACACACACACACAGAGAAAAGAAAGAAGTCTGCTGGTGGCTGGGTAATAGTTCAAAGAGCACATATCACTGTTTAGGTCCTCCAATGGGAAGGTCCTATGTTTCCAAAGCAGATGAAATTTTCATTCTGTAAAGAACTTGTCAGACCTGATGCCTGGGATACTGAGAGGAGAGGTACCTCCACACACATACTTATGCAGAACAAGCCACCCAAACTAATGGTAGCAGAACTCCACACAGTGTAAAGACATCACTTAAGCAACAACCACAGCTCCAAAAAAGGTAAAGAAAAGATTCTGAGACATAAGCATAAGGAAAATACATTCTTTTAATCTGGGAAAGCAATCTTCAGTGTTTCAAGGTTTACAAAAACAAAGTTGTTGTCAGGGAGACAATACTGTCAAGTAAAGTAAATGGAAATACATTGTTACAGGCCCATGAGAGTGGGAGCAAGGTTGTCTCCCTTTTAGGTTCAGGTATGTATTGTTTACAGCCCAGCCGACTACTAGAGCCATATCAGAGCTAACACCTCCCTTGCATAGGTAACATCCAGCAAGTCACAGCTGTCAGACAGCAGATGGCCTTCAGATAAGGAGATTAGCAGCAAAATAAACCAAGACCAATAAATAGTCCTATATTGACTGACCATGGTTTCTATCAAGACGGGGTGGTATATTTGGCAAAGCAACATCTAAAAAAAATACCCTGTATGATGGAGCCATCAGGTGTTAAGGGCCACCTAAAATCCTAGCCCACTACATTCACAGAATAGATTTTTTGCCTATGAGCTACTGTTAAGAACAGAAAGGCTTGAAGGTGCCTTTTAACAAACCATGCAGTATTACTCAAACGTCTACATAGCATCTAAATCAGTTGAAAATGGTTCTCATCCATTGGGACCCTCCATGGTGGAGCAGCACCAAGTCCTGAATCAAAACAGAATCCACACTCAGCTACAGAAGGTCCCTCCTATATTCTTGAAACACATGGGAATACTGGAGGAAAACTACTGTTTGCACTATGACACAAAAATTACCCATCCAGCAGAGACCTTTCATAGTCATGTTCGGGTTCATGTTGCTTATAGCCCAACTGACTACGACTGCCATATCAGGGCTAACATAGTCATGTGCTGGAATGTAGAAAGGGTCACAAACAAGAAAAAATGTAGAAAGGGTCACAAACAAGAAAACCTAGCTGAGCATATACTATATGAGAACAACAACAAAGCCAAAGTCACCAATGAAGAAATTGGGAAGATTTCTGATTGGGAAACAAGCAGCCAATGAAACTGCTAAGAGCTATGTTGTCAACATCAGACAGGCCCACAACAAAATACAGAACCATGCCCTCAGATTCATCTATCCAAAAAGAAAAACTGGAGACATTTACAGGAATCCAGCTTCCAAGCCTGACAAGGAAAGCAAGAACAAGATGCTGGCTTAAAAATCTTCAGCGTTTGAAGATCATCCCTTTCAGCAGAAGTTGAACTGTCTCTCCAAAAATCGCCTGAAACAGAGCAGCTTTGTCTATGACAGCAAGAGTTTACCAGGGCAACGTCAGCAAGCTGTGAAGAAATACATTTCACCATGTCCTTTGTAACTGCCAGAACTGTGGATAACAGAACAGCTAGAAACTGAAATCCACACACACACAATGAACTGATCATATTCCAATTCAGTTACTAAGTTATTAAGTAACAGTATAACATGGTCAATAACAAACCAAAACCCCTATTACATTTTAAGTCATTCCACAACAACTGGAGCAAAATCATCAGGTTCAGATGTAAAGTCCCAGTTAAACTTTTCCGTCAGGTGCTGCCTAAATTTTAACCCCCGTGATCTCAATGTTGCATCAACATCCTGTGAGTCCAAATTGGAGAAGAACTCCTGAAGAGTGGAAGTAAGAAAATTGTTCTGGCTCACAATGTCCACAAAGAAGTCTTTGGGGATCTCCCGGATCTGGAAATGCAGCATACCAATAAAGTCAATGAACAGGTTGGGAAGCGCCAGCACAGCAGAGTCACTGGTACACAAGATATGCACCAGCCATTTCCACTGTTCAAATGAGTCATAATTCTGCCCAACCAAAAAGCAGATGAAAGCAAACTGCACTTCCCCAAGAATGCCAGCTGGGTTGTCTGCATAGCTGTTCTTCAGCATCAAATCCAGCTGGTAAGAAGAGTCGATACTGAACTTAGTGATCTCTGCAGGGCTGGCCCCATCAGGGTACTTCTGTTTGGGGATCTTGCTGTAACGAATCTTGGTGCCCTCCACTGCTTTCATCTTGGGAAGCTTGTCCTCCAGTGAACTGTGCTGATGTCTGTCGGCTGTTGTTTTCTCCGTCTCCATGGCTTCTATTTCTGCATCCCGTTTTCGTGATTCTGAAGTGCTGGGTTCCGAGACGAACTGGGCCATGGAGCAGATGGCGCCGCACTCGGGCTGAAGACTAAGGGCAATGTCAGCGGTAATATGTTTGGTGAGGGATACCCACTTCTTGTAACTGCAAACACACATGGCAAACATCAATCAGCAGGTACATGACTTGTTCAATAAACTGATCTGACAGAAAAATATTGTCAACATAATTACCGAGGCATAATGACATTACTACCTTTCAAACTTTTTTTTTTTTTCTTACAGCGTTCCAATGTTTCTAATATTCATGCATGCATGCTGCTTTTGTCCACATTGTGCTGGCAATATGTTGTTGCACAGTCTGCATACTCCACTTGCAGTGGGCACACATACTGAGTATTTTCAGTTTTCCATAAGCCAGCCACTAACAAGACTTTTAAAGGACCTTCAACATGCATATTTGATATTTTGTATGTATATATAATACACAGGAGAAGGGTTAAGCACTGGCAGGTCTGACCGCATGTTGAACTAGGAGGTAGTAAATCTCCATCCTTTACCCACCAGGCAGAGGTGTCTAAGCAGACTGAACCCACGACCTTCTGACGTTTACCTATCCAGCTACACAGGTTCACCTCTAGCTCAATAAAATGTTGTGCCTGTGGCCTCCAGTCAATCCAGCCATGACTAGGGCCTCCAGTCCCTCTACCCACAACCAGGTAAGTGACTTGGTTCAGGTTTGGAAAAGTAAATCAGCAAGAGAGAAAGACGATGGCACCACCCATAAAATGCTGGTCAGAGAAAATGTGAAATTTACACCTAACTACTCTACAACCTCAAGGTCTGGGGACAACCTCTGCCTATACATGCTACTCTAAGAAAAACAAAAATCACATACAATTGCAACATGCATACTAACCCTAAGCAAAATATTTGCTGCTGGTTCAGTGCAAATAGCACATAGTGGGTAAGACACTGACTTCCAATTGGAAAGTTCGAGTTCCATCCTGCATGGGTTGCACTTGGCAGGTAAAGAGTGGAGATTTGTCAAACTCCTTGGTCAAGATATGTGTAGGCCTGATACCTAACACCTCCTATGTTACATATGTATATAGAACATAAGATACACACATGTTGTTGTTGTTATTGTTGTTGTTGTTTAAAACCAAGCCAACTGCGTAGAGCCACATCTGGGCTATAACCACTTCAAAACATACACAAGCAGCCAACACATTTCAATGCATTCACACACATAATCTAAGGACATGCCCCTGGCATTGACCATTCCATCCAATTTACCACACAAGGGATTTAAAAAAACATACCTGAATACAAATTTAAATATAACTACGGAAACTAAAAACATATATAAAAACAGACCTAAATTACCTAAAACTGCTTCCGCAAATCTCATATCCTTAGAGCCAAAAATGCACTTAACACATGTACCCAATTATCAATCCTAAAAGAAAGTAATGTAAGACTTTATTGAACACATACAGGTCAACGGCCGAGCAAGGCAGAAAATTATAGGAAGAAATGACAGAAAGCAAAGAGGGTAGAAAGAAACAAAGAGTGACAGAAAAGAGGAAATTTCTAGCACAGAATTTCCAGGAGGGGATACTATTTATACTAGGGGAGAGACTCCTCCTAACTCCTTGATCAAATTCATATTGCTAAAGAACACCCCTTGTGTTACATATGTTTCTAGAACATCAGATACACACATATTAAAGATCCTGTGAGTCATGTCAGTGTTCACTGTCTTACAGAAACAATAAAACCACCCAGCATGCACATGTACTAGAATAAGCAGACTGTGATTAACACAATGATTGCACAATGTGGGCTAAACAACATGCCTACACACATTCGAGAAAAATCTTGCTCAAAACAGGTAAGTACAAGTTCATATTGCTTATAGCCCAGCTGACTACTAGAGCCATATAAGGGCTAACACCATGTCAAAGACCACAACCCAGTTAAGATAAAAGAGCTCGGAACTGATACACACACACAGAGTACAGAACACATATGAACAGGCCTCATGGCAAAGCTGAAAGCTTGAGCGCTTGTGTCTGCATCACAGATGATTCTATATGGAATACATGTGGAATATGTCATCTACAGTTTGAGAAGACCCTAGATATGAGTTTCCAAGTTTGAGAACAACAGGACAACTGCTGCAGGCGATTACGACTTCAAAATGTGGGTCTCAACTTTCAAACCTATAGTGTCTCTCTCTCTCTCTCTCTCACACACACACACATACACACACACACACACACACACACACACACACACACACAACACACACACACACACACACACACACACACACACACGTGCATATATAACCTAACAATCGATCAATCAATCCCCCTTAAAAACATTTTTTCAGCACTTTATGACCTACCTGTCATTTACCACTAGCACTGAAAATCTTGCAACAGAAACAATCAATCACTCATGTTACACCCTGCATATCTCTAAGCTTTTCATGTCACTTTGTAACAGCATTATTCACAGTGTCACCTCCCGAGTTTTTGTTTCTTTGCTGTTTTTTGTTGTTGTTATTGTTTTGTCCAAACAGCATAATGCAATGCAATGTAGTCTCATCATGTGCTGGCACCTCAACAGAGAGGGTGATAGGGTGATGATGGGGACCCAGTTTGCTGTGGCGCGAGTGACTGTGCACATTACCTATTATCTCCCTTCTTCCAATCGAGTCTGTTATGGGAGCTGATTATACTGTTTCAGTTTTGGGGGTGACAATACTTCACATGCTGGAGTTTGAGGTCAGTCATGGTATCTGTGTTTTCCATCTAAAATTTAAGCTTATGACCATCATGTTTCTATAAGCCAACCACTGACAATAATTACAAAACCTTTAGTTTAATGTGCAATTTTGATATCCTACATGATGTACACAGAAAAGGGAATTTTGGCAATGGCAGGTCAGCGCACCAGGGAGATAAGAAAAACATCCACCCATTATCTGCAAGAAAGACATGTCTAGGCAGATCAAATCCAACGTTTACCCACTGGTCCACTGTGAACATCATTAGAAAAGAAATGTGTTGTACACTGATTAGCCACAATGAATCTACCAACATAGGATTGCTGATTATGAACATGACAGTGAACATGAAAACAGCATCCCAAAAACCATTAAAATCTGTTTTTTAAAATGTTTTGCATGATATATATGTGAGTGTGTGTGTGTGTGTGTGTGTGTGTGTGTGTGTGTGTGTGTGTGTGTGTGTGTGTGTGTGTGTGTGTGTGTGTGTGTGTGTGTGTGTGTGTGTGGTTTGTGTGTGTGTGTTTGTGTGTGTGTGTGTGTGTGTGCGTGTGTGCGTGTGTTTGTGTGTGCACACGCGTGTGTTTGTACATGCAAAGTCACAACCAGATTCAGTGATATTCTTAGCCCCCTAACTCCCATACCCTATCCACCAACTACAAAAACTTAACCCTTTCACTCCCTCACCCTGCCTACCTGCAGGAAGCTGGTGGGTCAGGTAAGGCAGTCAATGGTTTAAGTTTTTACATGGCTAGTATGGCTGACAGTGCAGGATGCTGGTGGACAGGGTGCAGGAATCAAAGGGTTAGAATCAAAGGGTTAGACAGCAAACACATCAATTTCCACAAAATACTCCTGGGACTGTACAATGAGGGTCCCAACTATGTTTTCATCACGTATAAAAATATTTCATATTTTATCACTCATTTCTCACCTTTCATAGGGATAAGGGGCCAGGTATCTGTCCATTTCTCTTTTGTTTGCTTCATATCCTGACAACTCTTCTGTGGACACAGCATCTGGCTTGATATCTGTATGTAACACACTCACACACACACACCCACACAGACACACACGTTATGCCGTTAAATCAAAGATAAAACATTTTGTTCAATACTAATCGCTTAAGGGCTTTTCTATTTCTGCACAGGTAGGCCCTATGAACCAACAAAAACAAAACAGATCTTGCACTCTACATAGCAAGCCATCTGATCCACAATACAAACTGAAACAGAAACACAGAGCACTGCCCAAGTTCAAATTGTCAAGTCAAGAAAGGGAAAGCAAAGTCGTTTCCCCTGCACAGGAATAAACAGACAAAAACCAACACACAATATACTTTTTGCTCAACAAAAAATAAATTGTCTGGTCTACAATATAAACTGAAAGAAATCTTTGGCTGTGCCATGCTGTACTTAGATCCTTCAATGGAAGGTTCAAAGCTTCCAAAGCAGGTGACACATTTCAATCTGTGTAGAACTCCATACATACATACACTGCAACACAGGAAAGTTGACAAAAATATATACCATAACTGCATTACAATGGTTAAAACACACACACACACATACACACACACACACACACACACACACACACACACACACACACACACACACACACATCTCTCTCTCTCTCTTACTTACTTTAATCTCCTATCAATGCAATGGAAGTAATTTTTCACTGCAAATTACATCAACAACAACAACAAATGTTAACAATAAAATATACATAAGAATGGGCTGAATTACCTAAAATTGCTTTTGCATATCTCTCTTCCCTAGAGCCCCAAATGCATTTACTACATGTACCCAATTATCGATCCAAAGAACACATACAGGTGAATGGACCAGCAAGACAGGAAACAATACGAAGAAATGACAGAAAGCAAAGGAACAAGGCAGAAACAAAGAGTGACAGAATAGAGGACATTTCTAGTACAGAATTTCCAGAAGGTGGGGATACCATTTATATTGAAAGAGTTCCGACATCCCCACAGCGGGGTGGTGGTGGTATTCCTGCATATGTGCTCACACACACGCGTATGTGCGTGCACACACATTCTCTTTTTAGTCTTCTATCAATGAATGTGGTTTCTTATTGCAAATTACAATTAAAAAGAAAGAAAACAAAATTGTCACGTCAACAGCAATAGCCATTTCATGGCAATTTCATCCTATACAACAGACATGGATCTATGTCAACAAGGATAGCTATCGGACAGTGGTAGAAAGTATTCACAATGAAAGCATGAATACATTTGATCCACAGAAAAAAACAAAACAAATAAAATCAGGAAAAAAAAATCATGAAAACCCTTTTAAAGAACAAAGGTTGTCTTGTATTTATCTAGGCCTTCCAGTTGATTTCTTTCTTTCCTATAGTGGTCAGATGTCTTTAAGTGAAGTTAATATCTTTTTACAAACCAAGTTTCATTGTCTAAATGGGCACAGCATCTTCACACCATGTCAACTTGATGGTTATTTCATGGCAATAAAAAACAACAACCAACCACAAGCTACCAAAGTTTATCAAAACAAACAAAAAAACAAAAAGGCACAAAGTTTATCAAAAACTGGACTTAACTGCATGACAATGCACACTGTTCAGTTCAGTTCATATTGCTTATAACCCAGCCGACTACAAGAGCCATATCAGGGCTAACACCATATAGTGATCAGTAGTGCTCTACTGTACAGTCGCAGGAACCAGCAAGGCAGAAAATGATAGGAAGAAATGACAGAAAGTAAAGGAAGAAGGATGAAACAAAGAGTGACAGAAAGGAGGGCATTTTTAGCACAGAGTTTCCAGAAGGTGGAGAAACTATTCATACTAGTGAAAGAGCCCCCAACATCCACATGGGAGAACTTGACACATGTACTCAATCATCAATCCAAAGAAACAGCACCTAAGACTTTATCAAACATATACAGGTGAATGGACCAGTGAGGCAGAAAATGATAAGAAATGACAGAAGGCAAAATGATTGATAATGAAGGATGCTGATGGACAGGGTGTGGGAGTCAAAGGGTTAAACTGGTTTCACTATCAAATAAGTGTTGGGTCTTGATGTGATGTCAATTCTACATTTACCTCAAAGCAACCGAAAACAAAAACAAAAAACAAAAAAACATACATGCTTTACTTAGCAACACCCAGACCTAAATCCCATGTCAACGGCTGTGGTTATTTCACATGGGACTCGCACTCATTGAGTCATTTGTCACCCCACATCCCCCCCCCCACACACACACACAGTCACACACATACAACACAAACATACACAGACCCCCGCCCCCTAAACATACACACTACACTAGAGTATTACAGACTCACCCACACACCACACATAACACACAAAAACTGACTCTCTCTCTCTCTCACACAAACCATTGTAGACTCATCCCCACAGACTCACTCCCGTACACACACACACACACACACACACACACACACACACACACACACACACACACACACACACACACACACACACACTCTTTAGTGATCAGTAATGTTCTAGTGTACTAATACAGTACTATTTCTTTTTGCTACAGTTTTGCCATTAACCCTTTGACTCCTGCACGCTGTCCAGCTGCATCCTGCATATTCAACCATGCTAGCAAAGCAAAAACTAAACTCCCTATTACCTTACCCTATCCACCAGCAGGAAGCTAGTGGATACAATGAGGGAGTGAAAGGGTTAAGTTTTTTGCAGGCAGTGGTCAGGGTGCGGGAGTCAAAGGGTTAACTGAAAATTGGATCTTAATGCCATGTCAATTTAGTGGTTTTCTCAAAGCAACAACATGTTCATGTTCACGTTCATATTGCTTACAGCCCAGCCGACTACTACAGCCATATCAGGGCTAACACCACATCAAAAACGACAACCCCGTTCAGTTCAGTTCATATTGTTTTTAGCCCAGCCGACTACTACAGCCATATCAGGGCTAACATTACATCAAAAACGACAACCCCGTTCAGTTCAGTTCATATTGTTTTTAGCCCAGCCGACTACTACAGCCATATCAGGGCTAACACCACGTTAAAAAACAACCCATTAAGATAAAAGACAACAGTTAAAAAACATGCTAACCGTTAACCTTGCAAATCTAAAATCTTGCTACCAAAGTTTATCAAAAACTAGACCTTCAAGTCCATATTGCTTAAGCCCAGCCGACTACCAGAGCCATATCAGGGCTAATACCATGTCAAAAATGACAACCAGGTTAAGATAAAAGACAACAGACCCTTTGACTCCCACACCCTATCCTGCAGGAAGCTGGTGGAAAGGGTGAGGAAGTCAAACTGTCAAGCTTTTGCTATGCTTGCATGGTTGACAATGCAGGATCCTTATAGACTGGATACAGAAGTCATAGGTTTAACAGCACGACAACGATTAAAAAAAAAACACACACACACACACACACACCATGCATGATGTATGGTACCAGTAATCAGTAATGAAGAAGTTGGATCTTAGCGCCATGTCACACTATAGTTATCAAAATAACAAAACAAAAAGGCTTTTTTAACAACACCCAGACCACAATCCCACGTAAACGACTGTGGTTATCTCACATGGGACATATACTCATTCACCACCACACATTCCCACTCATTCACCACCACACATTCACCCCACACACACACACACACACACACACACACACACACACACACACACACACACACACACTCTACACATACAAGGTATTACATTCACCCCAAAAGCTACTTAACACACACATTCTCTCTCTCAAACACACACACACACACACACACATATATATATATATATATATATATATATATATATATATAAAAGGTAATACCTTCACCCCAAAAGCTACTTAACTCTCTCTCTCTCTCATGCACACGCACACACACACACATGTACACACACACACGCACGCACGCGCGCGCACGCACACACACACACGCGCACACGCACGCACCACACACACACACACACACACACACACACACACACACACACACACACACACACACCTTTAATCCTCTATCAATGGAAACGGTTTTCACTGCAAATTATCCAAAAAACCAAAAATTCCCATGTGAACAGCAACGGTCATATCATGATGAATCATCGTATACAGCAGACATGAATCGTACATCGACAATGATGGCTATCAGACAGTGTTAGAAAATATGTACAGTCCAAGCATGAATCCAAAATCATGTTGTCTCATTATGATTTAAAAAAAAATCAAAATGAAAAAATAACAATGGAAACTTGTTATTTTTTGTCTGTTTATATAAAAGAAAAAATTAATTATAAACAAAATCAGACAAAAACAAAACCTTGAATTATGTATCTGTCTCATGGTTACCTAGGCTAAAGTTTCTCTCCTACAATGGCCAGATGCCACATGGCAGTTAAAAAACAAACAAACAAACAAAAAAAACACAAGCTACCAAAGTTTATCGAAAACTAGACCTTGTTCTTGTTGTTTAAAGCCCAGCCGACTGCGCAGAGCCATATCAGGGCTATAACCATTTCAAAACATATACAAAACTTCAACATTCGCGCACATAATCTAAGGAGATGCCCCTGCCATTGACCACTCCATCCAATTTATCACACTCCTACACACACACTCACACACACACACACACACACACACACACACACACACACACACACACACACACGCGCGCGTCTTTAGTGATCAGTAATGTTCTAGTGTACTAGTTCTAGTACTGTTTGTTTTTGCTAAAGTTTTGCTGTTAACCCTTTGACTCCTGCACGCTGTCCAGCTGCATCCTGCATATTCAACCATGCTAGCAAAGCAAGAACTAAACCCTCTATTACCTTACCCTATCCACCAGCAGGAAGCTAGTGGATACAATGAGGGAATGAAAGGGTTAAGTTTTTGCAGTTGGGGGTCAGGGTGCGGGGGAGTCAAAGGATTAACTAAAAATTGGATCTTAATAACATGTCAATTTAGTGGTTTTTCTCAAAGCAACATCATGTTCATGTTCACGTTCATATTGCTTACAGCCCAGCCGACTACTACAGCCATATCAGGGCTAACATTACATCAAAAACGACAACTCCGTTCAGTTCAGTTCAGTTCATATTGCTTTTACTAGCCCAGCCGACTACTATGGCCATGTCAGGCCTAACACCATGTCAAAAAACGACAACCCGTTAAGATAAAAGAACCAACAACAACAACAACAACAAACATACATGCTTTCACAGCAACACCTAAATCTCATTCCCATATGCATACACATACATTCTCTCTCTCTCTCTCACACACACACAAGTACAGAGTCACACACACACGCACAGAGTCACAGTCACACACACACACGCACGCACACACATGCACGCACGCACACACACACACACAGTCACAAACACACACATGACACATATACACACACACACCTTTAAACCCACATCAGTGGAAGTGGTTTTCATTGTAAATTGCCAAACAAATACAAAATTCCCATGTGAACAACAATGGTCATATCATGGTGAATCATCATATACAACAGACATGAATCGCACGTTGTCAATGATGGCTATCAGACAGCATCAGAAAAGATTTACAGTGCAAGCATGAATCCAGAATCACAGTTTTCTCAAATTGGTTTTTAAAAAAACAGAAATGAAAAAGTAACAATGGAAGCTTATTATTCTTTGTTTGCTTATATAGTACAAAAAAAATCATAAACAAAATCAGTGAGAAAAAAAAAACTTGTAGTGTTGTATCTGTCTCACGGTTACCAAGGTTTCAAATTAGTCATTTCTTTCTCTCTTACAATGACCAGATGCCATTTTTTTGTTTGTTTTAGAAATGAACTTCCATTGTTTATATATATGGGCACAGTATCTTCACACCATGTCAACTCAATGATTATCTCATGGCAGTAAAAAAAAAAAAAAAAACCAACAAAAAACAAAACCACAAGCCACGCATTCTCTCTCTCTCACTCACTCACACACACACACACACACACACACACACACACACACACACACACACCACATACAAGGTATTACATTCACCCAAAAAGCTACTTACACACTCTTCTCTCTCTCTCTCTCACTCTCTCTCTCTCTCACACTCACACACACACCACATACAAGGTATTACATTCACCCCAAAAGCTACTTAACACACACACACACACACACACACACACACACACACACACACACACACACACACACACCACATACAAGGTATTACATTCACCCAAAAAGCTACTTACACACTCTTCCCTCTCTCACACACACACACACACACCACATACAAGGTATTACATTCACCCCCAAAAGCTACTTAACACACATTCTCTCTCTCTCTCTCTCTCTCTCTCTCTTTCATGCACACACAGACACACACACACACACGTACATACATGTGCGCGCGCACACACACATCAAAAACTAGACCTTAAGTTTTTGCTATGCTAGCATGGTTGATAATGCAAGATCCTGATAAGACAGGATGCAGAAGTCAAAGGGTTAACTGCATGACAATAATTAACACACCCACACACACATGTATGATGTATGGTAATCAGTAATGTTTCTTTTAACTACAGTTTTGCTGTCAAATAGAAGTTGGATCTTAGCGCCATGTCATTCTATTGTTATCTCAAAATAACAAAAAAAAGCAAACAGGCTTATCTAAAAACACCTAGACCGCATTCTCCTGTCAACCACTGTGGTTATCTCATTTGGGACAAATACTCAATCACCACCACACATTCCCATATGTATATGCACTCACACTCACACTCACACACACACACACACACACACACACACACACCCAAGGAATTACATTCACTCCAAAAGCTACAAACATTCTCTCTCCCTCTTTTTAATTACAATATTTATATAGCGCAAAATCTTGATAAAATCAAATCTAAGCGCTGAAACAGACACACACACACACACGCACGCACACACACGCACGCACACACGCACACACACACACGCACTCACACAAACACACACACACACCGCGCGCGCGCGCACACACACACACGCACACGGCTATAAATGGGGAGAAAGAATAAAAGCAATGGAAAATTATAGAGAGCATATTATATACAATTATATATTGCAATGTGATTCCCCTCCGAGTGGAGACAGGCTGCAGAGGGGACTGAGTGAGGTCAGGATTTTATGCAGAGGAGAAAAGGTGAGTTTTGAGAGCGGACTTGAAGGAGACAAAAGTAGGTTGCTGACGGACTGAGAGAGGAAGTTTGTTCCAGGAGAGCGGATCAGAAACAGAGAAGGCTCGTGGACCATAGGTATTGAGCTTAGTGCGTGGAAAGCGAAAAGTCAGAGGATCGGAGGCAGAGCGGAGGGTACATGAGGGGACATAGATCTCAAGTAGGCTTGACAGGTAATCGGGGGCTGGGTTATTGAGGCTTTTGTAGCACATGGTGTCTAGTTTGTACTGTATGCGCTTTGATACAGGGAGCCAGTGAAGTTGTGCCAGGAGAGGAGATATGTGGTCAGCTTTTTTCTTTTTGAGTACAAGGCGTGCAGCATTGTTTTGAATGCGCTGTAGGATGCGAGTGGTGGAGGCAGGAAGACCAGACAGGAGTGAATTGCAATAGTCAATGCGAGACATTATGAAGGAGAGAACGAGTTTTGCAGTTGTTTCCACAGAGAGATACTTCCTGATCAGGCGTATACGCACGCACGCACACACACACACACGCACATGCACATACACATGAACACATGCGCACACACACATGCATGCATGCACATGCAGGCAAGCGCGCACATCCACGCGCACGTACACCCACACACACACACACGTATACACACATCTTTAACCCTCTGACTCCCTCACCCTAACCACCTGCCTCCTACAGGCAGCTGTGGACAGAGGGAGGGAATAAAAGGGTTTAAGTTTTTGCTTTGCTAACATGCTTGACAATGCAGAACGCTGATGGACAGGGTGAGGGAGTCAAAGGAATAATCCCCTACGAATGGAAATGGTTTTTCAATGTAAATTACCACACAAAGCAAGCAAACAAAATACCCATGTTAACAGCAATGATCATATCATGGCAAACCAGCACAGCAAACATCAATCTTATGTCGACAACGACAGCCAGCAGACAGCATTAGAAAATATCTACAATAAAAGCTTGAATCCAAAATCACCATGTTTCCATATTACGATTTTTCTTTTAATCAAAATGAAAAAAATCACAATAGAAATTTCTTATGTCTCTGCACTGTTATTGGTGTTGTTGTTTAAAGCCCAGCCGACTGCGTAGTGCCATATCAGGGCTATAACCGCTTAAAAACATACAAAACTTCAGCAGGAAAAAGAAAAGAAAATTAAGTACACATATCAACAAATTCACGCAGATAATCTAACGACATGCCCCTGGCATTGACCATTCCGTCCAATTTATCACACAGGTGATTTAGAAAACACACCTGAATACAAATTTATCTCTCATCCCTTGGAAGAAAAAATAAGGCAAGTCCGTAACACCAACAATGGGTATCTCATGGCAAAACAAAACAAAAACTAAAAAGCCATGGTAATGACAGTGATTATCTCCCATTGTTCTGAAGAAAAAAAAAAGATAAGTCCATGTCACCAATGATAGGTATCTAATGGCAAAACAAAACAAAACAAAAACTAAAAAGGAACCAGAAAATCATGAAAGTAGAATCAGAACGCGTATTTAATACAAGACAAGACAGGTGCAAATTTTCGGCCAACTGGCCTTTGTCAAGCATCAGGGAAGTTTCAGTCTTTTTCTCCTAATTCTGTATTTGGTGTTTGTTTGTGATTTTACATTCATGCCTGACAAAGGCCAGTTGCCCAAAAATGTGCGCCTGTCTTGTCTTGTTGTATTCTATTTTCGTGTCTTTCTGGTTCCTGTTTGCCTGAACGTGGGCAGTGCACTTGTTTTGAAAAACTAAAAAGCCATGGTAACAACAGTGGTTATCTCTCATCATTTAGAAGAAAACGAAGGCAAGTCCATGTCACCAACAATGGGTATCTGATGGCAAGACAAAACAATGACTAAAAATTCATGGTATCGACAGTGGTTATCTCTTTGTTTAACTCTTCGGAGACGTAACAGCGGATATTCCACTGCACTGGCCAAACCATTAGAGACGTAACAGCGGACATTCCGCTGCAGCTGGCCAAACCATTAGAGACGTGATAGCAGATATTCCGCTGCGGTTTTTAAAAATAGATGCAAGCCGGTCGCTGGTCTAAGGGAACTAACTACACATATAGGAACACTCTTTGGTATCTTCTGAAGTGTTTGTTACTTCCCTTGCATTGATTTTATCCCGATTAGTCAGTTTCTTGCCTTTATCCAAACCAACCAGAGTGACCGTCCTTGCACCAAAATGGCGACATTTAGGCCTTCTTCTTCTTCTTCTTCAAAGGATCGTCATAATCACTTTGCTGCTTCACCTGTGTGAAAACAAAGCTGTGTTTGTTCTTTTATATCTTCTGGTCATACCAAGGACTTGTGATTACCTGGATTTCTGGATCACCTGGTCAAGAATGGGTGTTTCACTGACTTTATGTGTTGGATTACTGTCAATCAAAAACTTCTTTCCCAGAACCAAAACCCTACCCCATTTCACCTTCTAGGAAGGTAAGTAGAATAGATGTATTGTCCTTGTATGTAGCTTCAGCTCAAAGAGCGTAAACTGAATTTTATTTTGATATAAAATATGTTCTTGCGCTGTAAAATCTGTATTTTTGAGAATTTTTTGTAAACCCCCCATAATCGTGCATCACCAAGGGTTGTGGCAGGTCCCGTTGATCGCGTCCACAGTGGTTGTGCAAGGCAACTATATTACGTCTTCAAAGAGTTAAAAGAAAAAAAAAAAGCAAGTCCACGTCACCAACAATGGGTATCTGATAGCAAGACAACACCACAACTAAAAAGCCATGGTAACGACAGCGGTTATCTCTCACCGTTTAGAAGAAAGAAGACAAGTCCATGTCACCAACAATGGGTATCTCATGGCAAAACAACACCACAACTAAAAAGCCATGGTAACGACAGCGGTTATCTCTCACCGTTTAGAAGAAAGAAGACAAGTCCATGTCACCAACAATGGGTATCTCATGGCAAAACAACACCAAAACTAAAAAGCCATGGTAAAGACGGTTATCTCACTGTTTAGAAGAAAAAAGGCAAGTCCATGTCATCAACAATGGGTATCTGATAGCAAAACAAAACAAAAACTAAAAAGGAACCAGGAAATCATGAAAGTAGAATCAGAACGCGTATTTAATACAAGACAAGACAGGTGCACATTTTCGGCCAACTGGCCTTTGTCAAGCATCAGGGAAGTTTCTGTCTTTTCCTCCTAATTCTGTATTTGGTGTTTGTTTGTGATCTTACATTCATGCCTGACAAAGGCCAGTTGCCCAAAAATTTGCGCCTATCTCGTCTTGTCTTGTATTACATACATGTTCTGATTCCAGTTTCATGTTTTTCTGGTTCCCGTTTGCTTGAACGCAGGCAGTACACTTGTTTTGAAAAACTAAAAAGCCATGGTATCGTCAGTGGTTATCTCTCATTGTTTAAAAGAAAAAAAAAAGGCAAGTCCATGTCACCAACAATGGGTATCTCATGGCAAAAAAACACCAAAACTAAAAAGCTACGGTTATGACAGTGGTTATCTCTCATTGTTTAGAAGAAAACAGAAGGCAAGTCCATGTCACCAACAATGGGTATCTCATGGCAAAACAAAACTAAAGCAAAGCCATGGTTACATGAGTAGTAATCTCCCATTGTTTAGAAGAAAACAGAATGTAATTCCATGCTGACCATGCTTAACTCATGCCGAAACAAAACTGAAAAGAAAACAAGTTATTGGCAGTGGTAGCCTCACATATATCGATGGGTTTAATTTTGAGCTTGCTTTACTTTTTTGTAGTGATCAGTCATATAAGACTCTATTGGCACCATTTTTTTAACATAAGTTTCATTGTCAAAATCAACCCTTAACCTTTGACTCCCACACCCTGTCCACCAGCACCCTGCATCATCAACCATGCTAGCAAAGCTATGAGTCAACCCTTTGGACTCCTATCTTCCAGCTTCCTCCAGGAAGCTGGTGGATATGGTGAGGGAGTCAAAGGGTTAATTTTTTGCAGTTGATGGACTGTTGATGATGTTTAAAGTCCAGCCCAGTTGACGGACAGAATACGGAAGTCAAAGTGTTCATGTCATGTAGGTGGGAGTTCTGGGCACAGACACCAGAACTACAAGTAGAAATGCAAGCCATGATAATGACATGTTTCAGGAAAACCCTCAGCATCTTAATGACATGTTTCAGAAAAGCCCTCAGCATCTTAATGTTTCAGAAAAACCCTCAGAATCTGAATGACATTTTTCAGAAAAACCCTCAGCGCCTCCTTTATCATTATCTTTGTTGTTAATATTTAAAGCCCAGCTGACTGCACAGTGCCATATCAAGGCACTAACCATCTCAAAACCACATAACGCCTTGTTGACCTTGGAGGGGGGGGGGGGGGGATGAAAAAGAAAATCAATTACACATCTCAATATATCTGCCCAAGTAGTCTAAGGATATGCCTCTGGTTTAATGACCACAATGCCCAATTTCTCACCATCTGCTTAAAAAAACAACTAAATACAAGTGTATACACATAACTAAAGAACAAAAACTCATCTACTTTACCTAAAATTGCTTTTGCACATCACATTTCCCTAGAGCCAAAAATACACTTAATACATCATATGTACACAATCATCAATCCTATGTATGTAAGAACACGGAACAAGTAAACAGACCAGCAATGCAGAAAATGATAGGAGATAACAAAACAAAGGAGCAAAGCAGAAACAAAGTGACGTATAAGAGGGCATTTATAGCACATACTTTCCTGAAAATAGGGTTACTATTAATACTGAAAGAGACCCCACCATCCCCATGGGATAAATCTCTTATACCAGCTACAATATCAATGAAAAAGACCACAGAATCATCACCCAGCATTTGAATCACTACAACGATCTGACCACAGCAAAGAAACAGAAACCAAGACAATATGGGGTCTCCAGGATCATTCTGTAGGAATTAGGACAGGGGAAGATGACAGTGCAAACAAAGGACGCAGACAGGCTGACAACACTGCTGAATAGACCTGGAAAAACCTTTGCTGCAACCAGGGCATATCTGTATCACCTGGGAGAACACTTGTATCACCAAGTCTATGTGTCATCTGCTCCTTAAGTTACTATATGTATACATCTTTCTAACTAGCCTTCCATATGTCATCGTGTCTATATTAGTGCATGTCACCAAGTCTACATCACAGTGGTTTATGTGTATGTCACACTGCTTTGCAGCTAATGCACATGTATATACATATACAACAAATAATGAACACGCACAAAGGAACTTTTCATCTCTCAAACATAAAATGCACATGTGAACACCAGCACATAGAGTTCACTTCCATCCTGCTGATGGGCTGTCATATATATGCTACACTGACTCTGCCAAAAAATGACCATAAATGACTGAGAAAAGTCAATTTGAAATTTCAGCTGCTCAAAAGACAATCTAGATATTTTCTTTCTATAGATCATCGCAATTAGGGAAATCTCCTGAGTGCTCTTTTTTTGTTGTTGTTTGCTTTTGTTTGTTTCATTTTCTATGCCAGTTAATGACCATAGTAGCTGGCAGAGGTTTTACAATGCAACGATGAATTAAACAGCAGGAAAACTGAAGTCATGGTGATCACTAAAAAGCATGAAATCCCCTCATGCAAAATAACAGCAAACAGCACAACCTCGAGACAGGTTGATAAGTTTAAATACTTGGGAACGATCATTTCACCAGACGGCAGATGCACATCAGAAATAGCCAGCAGAATCGGCCAAGCCAAAACAGCATTCAAGAAGATGAAAAGTATTCTTACCAACAAATGCCTGTCAATTAACATCCCGAAGAGAGTTCTTGAATGTTATATAGAACCAATACTGTTGTACGGTTGTGAGGCGTGGACAGTCAACAAGCAAAGCCGGAACAAGATTGACGCAGCCGAGATGTGGTTTCTAAGAACAATGTTAAGAGTTCCATGGACAGCAAAGAAAACAAATGAGAGTCTTGATGGAGGCAGACACAAGTAGATCATTCATAAGGAAGATTAGGAAAAGACAGGCAACATTTATAGGCCATTTTAAGAGGAAAGGGGAATTGGAGCACCAGGTCACAACGGGAAAGCTGGAGGGAAAGAGAGCACCAGGTAGACCCAGGGAGAAGATACTAGACGGACTTGCAGAGTGGCTGAAGACAGGGAGGGTGGAAGAGATGCTTGAGGCAACAAGAGATAGAGACAGATGGAAGTCCATGATCGCCAACGCCATGTGGCAAGGCACCTGATGATGATGATGATGATTAACGATGATGATAATAAGGATGATAACCCTTTGACTTCCGCACCCGTCCACCCTGTCAAACATACTAGCAAAGCAACACCTTAACCCTCTGACTCCCTCAAAGGAGTCATAGTTAAGTTTTTGCAGTTGTGGGATAGGATATGGGAATCAAATGGATAATCATGATGCTATGGAGTGCCACCTAGAACTGAGACTGCGTGACAGGGCTGCAATGTACACTCACTATCATAACACATCCTGGCATTAACTCCTACAGTGCTGAAGAAGATTTGAGCAACACCCTCAATAACGCAACATACTTTCTTTCCACTACAACATATACCCCTTATATAACAACCATGAATAGTGAACAAACAGGCAGATTATGTGATAACCCTCTATTCTCATTTATCAGTGAAAAAAATTGGCAAACAAAGCAAATAAAATATCCGCTGACTTTGTGATAGCGATGGGCTAGAGACAGATCTATTTTAGATTGACATCTACAAATCTATACAGACAGACAAACCTATATATATTAAAAAAACAACAACTGAAAGACAGACCATCAGGGCAAGAAAATATGTTTCAGATGCAATGTACACTCACCTTCAAGAAAAGAGTCCCACTTTTTCACCATGATTTCTTGCTTTTGAAAGTTGTGGAAAAATCCTGACCTGGGTCCCGACTGATGATCCCGGTCAACAGCACTGTCACAAAAAACGACGATATTACAGACTTGTCAACATGGCATCAACATGGCAAAGTGTTTATCACAATGGCTTACTGAGTGGGAGATTGTACGTTCAAACCCCCATCAGACCAGAACAGTTTTGTGGGAATTTTCCACCCAAACTGGCTTTTGTTACCCAGAGTTGAACACACTATGGCCTTGCTAAGAAACTGGGACAAAATAGTCAAGTCTCATACACATTACGGCATCACTGAAATTTCTTGAAAAGACTTGTGTGTCTTTTTTCCCTATGTCTGGTTGATGTCAGAACACATTCTGAAACTAGAGTATAGCTCTATCATGCAGTTTCAATCCAAAATGGAACTCTTCTGCATCATCATCATTTCCATTATCATCATCACAGCACTGTGGAAGATTGTCCCAAAATCTGTGGCCTTTCATGCCCTGTTCAAATAATGACCTCAATTTTGATGGGTTTGGAAGTGTATTCCAAGAGCCAAAATGAATGGCATTAGGGTAGCGATACAGGGGCAAGCAGAGAGTGGGAAGGACAAAATCACTTTATCTTATGAACAGATATATTCTTTTCATCAAGCTGTTAGCTAGAAACTTATAACAAAATTTTGTCAAAAATCCCATAATCCTATCTAATTACTGTTGTGAAGTGCACTGCAATGCAGCACCATTAGACATGATGTGGGAAGTTTGTGAATATAGTCATACAACTGGTTTACACACATTATATATATATATATATATATATATATATATATATATATATATATATATATATATATATATATATATAATATATATATATATATATACACACACACACACACACATATATATGTAATTAACATATATATGCCATTGGCATTAAGATTTAAACTGGCATTAATTGCCTAAATATTTACCCTTGGAAACCAACAACAGGATTAACATTAGCAGATGTCTCCTGAGCTAGGGCTATAGTCACAGTTGAGAACGGAGCGCTTAAGCAGGGAACGAAGCTCTTAAGCAAAGTTTTTGTTCTTCTTGTTGTTTTCTTAATTACCTGGATTTCTCTTATTTTATTATCATGATTGGAAATAAATACAATCACATCACCTCTGTTTTCAAGCCATAAATGCACTGCACAAACAGAGGCACTACATCACAACATCAATAAATTTGAAAAAAGAGCACTTGTTTAACCTGTAGTACACAAAGTGTAGTCCTGGCGGTATCATCTTCATGCCACGGAAGTTGGGACCAACGTTCCACGAGTTAAAGTCAATGCCAAACTCTGACCCTTCGGGCATGTCAAGGAAGACAAGGATCGCCCCTTCTTCAAACAACACCTGTGCCGTTTGTTGATCCATTGTGATCTGTAGATGTGGTTACTTCTGCTCGACCTGAAACAGACATATCAAGCAAAGTCAAATAAATATACACATTTATGGCATCTATCATGACTATTGAATTGTATAATTCAAATGTGATTTTGATTTCATTTAACCCTTTGACTCCCTCACCCCATCTGCTAGCATCATACATTGTCAGCAATGACAGCAAAGTAAAAACTTAACCCTGGAAGAAGCTGGTGGATAGGGTGAGGAAGTGAAAGGGTTAAGTTTTTCCAGCTTATGGACAGGCTGCAGGAGTCAAAGGGTTAAATTAATCTTAGCTCATGTCATGTCTTCGGATCTTTTGAGACCAATTGCCTGAGGAATCTGCTTTGCATACATATTACATTTACACTTACAGACAAAATGTTTTGTATACTTATTATACACAGAATCATATATGCAATAAAATCATCACCCTAGTCAGCTGACATTGGCCACATCTAACGACAGTCAATGTCAATGACGTAAAACCATTAAAGCAATGTAAACTTGCTGTTAAGTTTTGTCATCCACCAAGGACCTAGTTCACAGTGTCCAAGACCATCCTTCAGAGTACCCTGGAACTGAAGGAAACTGTTGCTGAAGTCAACTCACTGAGAAGTGGACGGCAAACAGCACAGAACAGAATCTACAGCACACCCTAAACTGCTTTATATCAACAGACATACAGAGACACTCCATAAAATGGTTCCAAATTCGAATAACTATACTATAATGATTCTGGTCACAAACATAATTTTGAAAGAAATGAAAATCCCCGATTATAGCCAATGCAGAATCTGTAGGACTGCACTGAGGCACAGAACAATTTTTGTGGAGAAGTATTAATCAAAAACACAGATTTCATTTGGATTTTTTAAAAAGTTTAAAACGTATCAAACATGTCACATCTGTGTGTGAATGTGTGCATGCATGTGTCTATATCATGGGTGCAACTCCTGAAAAAAGAAAAAACCTGAAAGGCAGGGGTCCAGGGGCTGCCCAGGTCCCGGCGGGGTACAGGGGCAGAGAGCCTTGAAGCTGAAAGAAAATTAGCCTTTTTATGATGATTTGGGGGGTCTCTCCTTTAATCTGAGCATGAACAAATGAACAGAAAAATTGACATATTTCTGACTTACATGGTAACAGAATAGCAGTGTTACCACCAGTACTAACCATGATAGATTACTAGTTAATCATGAAAGAAAAATCTAGAAGAAGCAACAGCTGAATAATTCTGTCAAAGTCAGTCTTAAGAATACAGAAACTAGTCCAGTACAGTGCAGTCAATATCACTCTTTTGCTCCAATCCTCCTTCACAGTTTATCTGCCAAACAGTATCCTTGTGTTTATAACACAGGTCCAAACTGACCATAACACAGTATCTGACAATCCTCTAAGTGATGAGGAGACAGAAATCATTTGAAGATTAGCACTAGTCATTCATAAGGTGTTTCCAGGCCAACATGAGTGTAGCCTTTGTTCATAAAATCAACAACATCAGTAACAGTTCAGACACATTATTGTTTTAAAAAAGTGGAAGATGGTTAAATGTCCATTCTAGATTTCTTCAGAAACTGTCTGATGTCTTGTGATGACTTCATGGCAGCTCTTTTGCCACCTTTTGGCACTGTGTAGATGGTGGAACTGGGTTTGTGCAGAAGTGGCCTGTGCAGAAATAGCATGAAAACGTAACTAACCATCACATTTTCCTAGTGGCTGGGATGATCGGCATGTTCCTTTAGTTTTTTCTTTCCACTCTTGCCGTAGGCTACTTGATTTGCTTAGAGCAAACTGTGCAGAAACATGTTCCTGGTAAGTCAAGTTTCCAACACCACTCTCCGTACTCTTTGTCCTGCTCGTCTTTCTGCTTCAGCCACTCCCACCTCCACTTGTTTTTCACCCCTTCCTCCACCTTCGCAAGACGTGAAAAATCTGCTTCCGTGAGATAATGCATACTCAAACGTCGAACGAAAAGTCGCCTGCTTCGTGGAACAAAGATGGCACAAATTTGCAACAGCAGTATTCCGGTCACGTGCTTCGGATCTTCTGTACCTCCAACAGAGGAGAGCTCCAATCACTTTGCTTACGAACACTCCGAGCGGAAGCGGAGTTGCTCACTGTATCGAAGGATTTTAATCGGCATTTTTTTCCCAATCGCTTTGCTTACGAACACTCCGAGCAGAAGTGGAGTTGCTCACTGTATCGAAGGATTTTAATCGGCTTTTTTTTTCTTTTTCCTTGTCAAATTTTCAAAAACCGGATCTGTCCGCTCGATCGTTTTTCAAAAACCGGATTCCGGTCTGTAGCCGGAGGAGTTGCACCCATGCTATACGGATGCGAATATGTATGTGTGTGTACATATGTTCAAATGTGTGTGTACATATGTTCAAATGTGTGTGTACATATGTTCATGTCTATGCACATTGTGTGTGTGTGTGTGTGTGTCACTGTGTGTGTGCGTGAGTGAATGGCTGTGCCAGGTGTGTAACAGTGTGAGAGTGTATGTAATGTATATGTATCATTTGTATGTAATGTGTGTGTATGTGTGTGCGTGTGTTTGCATGTTTACGTGCGTGCGTGTGTGTGTGCGTGTGTGTGTGAGTGTGTGTGCGCGCGCATGTGTACATGTGTATGTGAGAGAGAGACTCGGAGAGAGAGTGTGTGTGTGTGTGTGTGTGTGTGTGTGTGTGTGTGTGTGTGTGTGTGTGTGTGTGTGTGTCGTGTATGTGTGTGTGTGTGTCTGTGTGTGTGTGTGTGTCTGTGTGTGTGATGTGTGTGCGTGTGTTGTGTGTGTGCGATGCATGTGTACGTGTATGTGTGTGTGTGTGCGTGCATGTGTGTGTGCATGCATGCGTGCATGTGTGTGTGAGTGTGTGTGTACAGTGTGTTCAGCAATTAGTGTAGTTTCATCAACTTGTGAATACTTCAGTTGTCTTGTGCTTGTAAAGACTTTTCTGGTGATATACAGATTTTGGTTCTTGATTCAGTCTTTCCACAGTTGTCACTTTATATGCACAAAATAAAGATAATAGATCTAGATCACTGTTTCTGCTATGTAAAAAAAAAAAAAAAAAAAAAAAAACGTTTTATACCACTGTAAAGCTACTTTTTACTTTTTTTGTGGCACTAATTACATAATTATTTCAAAAAAATATTTTATATAGGCCTACCTAACTATAGTCACTATTCATCTATTGTGACTATACTCAGGAGTCGGAAGCTCCCAACGCTGCTTTATTTCAACCATACAGGGTTTGCGAACGGCAGCAAGAACGGCCAGACACGATACTCAAGACACATCCCATTTCGCTTTTCAGCAAGGTCTAAACGTACTACCGTAATACGTAGACCAAACCAAACGTTAACGTACCTCCAAAATCCAAATGGCCCAAAAGGAACCGAAGTTCGCCGTCTTTCCAAGCCGTCACAAGACTTTCCCTGTGTAAAGTTTACATATGCCTTTATATATCAAAGTGACTTGCACTAGTTCTGTGGACGTAGTAGGCTAGTACTTGTACTTTGCAGAAAGCCTACTCAGTTTCCAGTTTTACTTTCAGTTTCTAAAGATGGCGTCTCCGTCCGCAAAGTACTCACTAACATGAATGCAGTGTACTACTACTACTAATATCGTTGTTACCTAGAAGTGTGTCCACATAGTAGTAAAGTAGAAACAAGTAGAGTATGCTTCTAATCATTTACGTACCTGTTTCAAGACTATTCTTTCCCGCACACCAGAAAAAGCGTTCATCAAATCGTTCGGGTGAACTCTCGTCAAACGCTTGCAAAACGTCGGAACAAGGGATTTAATGCATGTCGTCATGTGTGTATCAAGCATGATTTCCCTTTTAATATTTCCCAAAAGTATTATCTAGGCTAATCAACAATGCGACGTTGTTTTACGCACTCTATGCAGGCGGTATGTTGCTGCACTGCCTTTATAATAATCTGACTTCGATGGGCAAGCATGCTGGGTGTTTTCTTAAGCCATCCATTGACATGACTTAGAGGATCTTGAATATGCTTTGTTGATACTCTGCCATTTCTTTTAGCATCTTTATAATAATAATAATAATAATTACAATATTTATTTATATAGCGCAAAAATCTTGATAAAATCACACATACAAAGTTATTCCTAGTGCTTGTTCTTTTTCGTTATCATTTCATTTTGTCTTCAAGCAATACATGTTTCTCTTTAGTTAGGCTTAGGCCTTATCTGTTTTCACTTTTAATTTCTCAAGATGGTAATCTCCACGTTCAGAATAAAACCCATTTGGCAGATGCAATGACACCATAAATGCCATGTAATAGATAAGATCCAAACAAAATGATCATGACACAAGTCATAACCCTGCGAAAAAGCCGCAATAAGGTGTTCAAGGGGGTGGGGTGAGAGTCAAACAGCCTGAAACAGAATAGTGTACACAATCAGCGCTTCAAAATCATTATGTATGCGTACATGTGTCCTCTACAGCTTGGTGCATAACATTTCCGATACTGAAACCGAGAGATCCCGAAGCTCCTGCACGAGGATGTCCGGACATGTGCACGAGGAGCCGCGGAGCGGTATACATAGAAAACGTGAAAATTGATGCGCTGGCCAAAGAGTCCAGTAATTACCATATTAAGATATGCGAGACAACATGCACCGAAGTGTCGAGAGGAAGCTGTTCTACGCTAACTGATATTATAGTGATAACTGTTACGAGCCATATTTTTCATGATAACGGAGATATTTTTTTACCTTTACAAACAGGTGTGTGATCTATGGCATAGCCATAGGTCATCTAATTTTAGTACGTTTCCCTGGGAAATCTTAACGGGAAATAACTCGTCATATATACGAATGGCCGTGGTGTGTCTAGACTAAAGGTTTGTGTACACTGATTTTTTATTATGTCCTGTGTTCTCTTCGCTGTGTTGTTTTGTGTGACTGTTCGTAAACCATATAAATGATGGGCATGTATGTTTATGTGTAAACGAGCTCTGATATGCCGATTTATCAATCGCATCATGTTATTCATATTCATGATATGAGGTCCTTCATCAATGGGACTTGACTATAGGCCTACGACTTGTTTTGTTAAATGCTGTTCCAAGGCCATCTTCTGCACGGTTCGTGTTAGACGCAGTGTTATATAGCCTGTACGTAATAAGACTCACTGACAAGTATTCCACAAGTATGGTAACCAATGGTGATATAGGAAACATGATAATACCATAACGGTAACAATAAATATGGCTGCCTGTTTAATAACTTGCAGTTAAATCTCCAGAGACAGTGGCTGCATAACCCTTTGACTCCCTCACCCTATCCACCAACTGCAAAAACTTGACCCTTTGACTCCCTCACCCTAACCACCAGCTTCCTGTAGGAAGCTGGTAGATAGGATGGAGTCAAAGGGTTGAATTTTTCCTGTGCTAGCATGGTTGGCAATGCAGGATGCTGGTGGACAGGGTGCGGGAGTCAAAGGGATAATCCAAATGCTCTATAGCCTCAAGATGCCAAAATAACAAGACTGAATACTTCGTCTAAGCCTTACTTTTGTGTATGTGCACAAGACACCGAACACAAATGTTAATGCCCTTTGCAGGCCATATGGCATATCAGTCTTTGGTCGGTAATAGCAAGCATGAAAAATAGCCAGCACACGCATTCTTGAAAAAGGAATGACTGTCTGCATGGAGACTGTACAGCAATGTAATATCTGCACAGTGGAAGCCAAACAACCATGATAACAAGCACAGATATCAGAGGAAAAAATATTGCTCTGAACAACAACAGCAACAACAACAATAAAAGGCACACATGCACACACACACACACACACACACACACACACACACACACACACACACACACACCACACATATAACATACACACACACATATATACATACACACACACATAATACACATACACACACACACACACACAACACACACACATACACATGTATACACAAACATACACATGTATACACAAACATATAAACTACAAACTTCATGGGCTTTCAGTCCAACCCTGGGTAGAGAATGCTCTCAACTCTTATTACAATTTTTTCATGGAAACGACCCATTCCTATATTTCTTATCTCCTCACAGAGTTAGATATTCCTAGACAGCTCCTGGTATCAGATAAATGTGTTCTCTTTCTTCATCATGTAAAGATGAAGACTTTCAGCAAACAGTCATTCTCTTCCTATTCAGTGTACCATGGAATATGCTTCCCACAGATATTCATCATTTGCATTCTTTGTCCTCATTTTAAAAAGTTCAGAACATTTAATCAAACAATACTATTACTAGTATTAGCAGTACCAGTATTACTTCTATTTCCTCTATCTTCTTTACCTTATTATCCATATTGTGCTACTATGATGTATAAGATAATGCTATTTGTGTATCACTGTATGTGTCATCAGTTTTTTGAAAATTGTCTGTGCATCTTTCATTCTCTGTATAGGTGTTTGTGTTGATTATATGCATCAGTGAAAGCATGTGTCTATAGATACGTCTGTATTTAACTTTTAAGCATGTATGTCTCTCCATCATCCATGTATATGTATCTGTGCAGAGGTATATATTGATCTGTGTGTTTATGTGGAAGAGTTTTCGTATCATACAGTATAATACTGTTGTTTTCTTTTCTTGCTGTGTGTCTGATCATGCTTGTACCATTGATTTACTGTTGACTTCTTTATATTATATAAGTATTTTCTGTAAAGTGCATAATTAATACTGAGGAATTTGCTTCCTGGCATGTTGCACAATCATTGTTATTATTAATGGGAGGAGAGAGAGGTATAACAGGAGGAAGTGTATGTACAGAGGTTTTTTCAACACAGCCATTTATGACCCCTCCACCTTTATGACCCCTTCCACCTTTTATTATCTATATTGTTGTTATGGCATTCACTGAATATCAAACATCATAATCATGTATCATCAGATTGATTGAACAAGGTAAAGAATGCTAACTGACACTCTGCTCTATCATACTTTTTATGAACAGACAAGCATGCGCTTTATGTACAAACTAATAAGTATGCATGATATGATAGAATAAATATTTTAATTTAGTATCAAAATATTTTGATTTATTATCAAGGAAGCTTGTGTACTCTAGGTGTAGTTTTAATTTTAAATGAAAGTGCAATTCGAGGATGTGCAGATGAAATATCATGAATCTTACAGAAGAATATATTTCTTACATAAGTGAGTGTATTCTTATCCTGTGTGGTAATATTGAAGTTTTCTTTGGATAAACATTGCTATCAGTGGTGTCTGAGTCATTATGTGTTGATGCGTTGTGTGCTTGAATTAGGTCAGCTTTGTATTATCTATGTCCGTCTATTTATTCTTATCAGAGCTGGCTCTTCCCTTTGACAGTATCATTATCAGTCAGTTGTGGGTGAAAGTATTTTTTCTGTCACTATCAGTAGTACAGTATCAGCCAGAAGTGTGTCCATAAACAGTAGATATGATTCTGATGTATATGATATATAATACTTATAGTCACTTATATGTCATGATTAAGTCATTCTCATTGCAAATGTATACCATGGTGTACATTGTTTGTCTAAGATTCATAACATCGCCGTTTGGTAAGCATGACTTTGTATTAATTCTTTCACATAATGGTTAGATCTCTGATATAAATGATTATCTTTTTACGCAGTCTGGTTTGTTCATTTGAAAGAGCCATGACTCAAAATCTAATCTTTTGAGTTTGATCCCAGATGGCAACATTAATAAAAAAAATAAAAAAAATAAAAATTAGTCAAATAAAACTGGCCTGTTCACAGCCGATCTTAATGTTTCTGTCATTCTGGTGGTGTCAGCTTAGTGTTTCATAAGTCCCTGCCCCCCCCCCCCTCCTCACTATTTCAAGACCTTGCCAACACATAGGGTTTTACATAAGCTCAGGCTGTGTACCAGATGATTGCCGCATATTTGGATGGAATGTACATGTATATGGATTGTCTGAATGCTATAAATCTGTCTTTATACAAACTCCAATGAGCAAAGTGCCATTGTAGGTTGACAGCAGTCTCAGTAAATAATAATCTTCAATTTCTCAAAATGATGTCTCCGTGCTCGGAATAGATTTCATATGCGCTAATGTTACACATCATGTGATGGAGAAGATAAAAAAAATCCGCCTGAGGGTCAAACCCACGACCCGTGCGTCATCAACATGGCGTTCTAACTAGTTGAGCTAACGGGAACAGCTGGCAGCCTAAATAAACTGCTAAACTTATAGACAACCAGTAGATGATAATGTTGACAGATGACATTTGTAGAAAACCAGTCTTGACGTATTGTCTTCGATGTATGTATATAATGTGTAAATGTTGTTTCTCTGACTGGTTAAACCTATACTATACAGGCAACATATTTTGCTGTATTGTCTGCCATAATTTGCGTACTTTGGTGGGAAGCTAATATTGGAGAAAATGTAGAAAAATTGTACAAGATTTTAGTAAGAACATAAAAGCTGAATTCAGAATAAGTCTGGAAAAAAAGGAAGAGACAACTGAAAGGAGAGAAAGGAGCAGAAATGAAGATGCTGGGGAAAAAAAAAGGAATTCCAGAAGAGGGAGAAATTCTTTTTAAATGAAAACAGATATTGGTATGTCTGGAGTGACGGTGGTGGTGATGGAGAGTGTACTAATTACATAACAAATCCATTGTAGAGGGGAAAATATACAAACAAACAACAACAAAAACCATTGTACACTGATATTATCAGTCATTCTTTTATTCCACAAGTTTTTGTCTTCTCATTCTGAATTTTTTTTTCCCCTCACCCCATTACCGCTCGCCCACTGACGTCTTTCACAAGGCTGTCAAGACTGTCTTCTGCTAAGCCAACATTTATCAAGATTGTCCTCTGAACAGGTCGATCCAGGATTGTGCCTGTTGTGGAGACAAGTTTTCTGTTTAGGATGACACTATTATCGCTGCTTGCCCAGCATTTAGACATGGATGGTGTGTGTAGTAGTGAACATTATGATTATGTCTGTGCCCACCCTGACTGAGCAGCTCAGCACCAGCTGAGCATAGAAATTAGTGTGCTGTAGTAATAAGTGTGCAATAATAATAAGTGTGCATTGGTAAACAATGTTGATAGTCGGTCCATTTGTATTGTGCAAACAGTCCATGTACCAAGCATGCTCATTGCATTTTACATAGAAAAGAAAAAAGGGGGTGAGGTGGGAGAGGGTTGCCATGTCCATACATTAATGCAATATAGATGTAGTGACTTCATCTAAAATGAACACAGATTGTAATATAAAATCAGAAATTGATAGTAGTAACACTAGTCCACAAACAAAAAAGAAGAATGTAAGCAAGTTTTTCTTCTGTTACAACACTTGAAATGCAAAATCCAAAACAAGTGTGAGTGCCCGCGTTCAAGCAAACAGGAACCAAAAAAACATGAAAAAAGAATAAGAGCGCGTATTTGATATAACAAGACAAGACAGGCGGAAAGTTTTGGCCAACTGGCCTTTGTCAATTGTAAGATCACAAACAAACAAATGCTAGATACAAAAATTGGGAGAAAAAGACTGAAACTTCCCTGCTGCTCTGTCCCTTGTGAGAAAAGGAATAAACTGACTAAAATAACATCATAATGTGTTTTTGAGTAAATATGATGTCAGAGTTGAAGTGAGACGAATTCTGCAATTTGAAAAGTGGTCATCCCATACTAACGTTGTTTTATACTGAAGAGGGTCCAGGGCTAAAATTAAAAGTATGATGTACTAGTTGAGAGTAGTGTTTGGAATGTAAAGGATCTTACTATTAAATAATGCATAAGAGAAAATATAAGCATATGATCAACTGAATGGGAAAATGTATTGTCAAGGGGTACAGCTGATGTAAATTATGGACCGTGCCTAGTGCAACGAATCCGGTCTGACCTTGGAATAGGAAGAAAAACATCCTAAACCGACAGCCAAGGGGCTGAAGGGAAAACCGGAGTCCCAGAGAAAAAACTGGTAGTCAAACATGGCTGGGCCTGTCTTGTGAAAGAAAAATTAAAACATTTTGAATAAAGAAAATATATACATATATATACATATATAATGAAATAAAGTAAAGGAAAAAGAAAAAATGAAAAAGGCATATGTGCAGCCGCAAAGCCAAGACCTCACTGGGATGGGAAACTGGTGATAATATTGTCTATTTCAGTAAATCATCATCAAGGTAAAACATGCATGGACTCAAGGACACATTAAAAGAAGATTGTATGCATAGATTCATCCAAGCAGTACTTATAAACATAAATTATACATGAAGGACAAGGAAGATAATATCTATACATTCGAGTGAATACACACGCACACACATCCACACCAAGGTAAAAGAACTTGCACAAAGAGCCATGTCCAGATAAAAGTACATGAAGTGGCATGATACTGAATCCTGTTGAGGAAATCTTTATGGTATGTCATTGAGGCCATGTGGCTTGATTGTTCCAAGTTTATCCGTGAGATGGGATTTTCTGTCTTTCCTATCTATGGTGCTGTTACTGTATAAAAGCCACAGACCTTTACTCGGATGTTGTTGATTTAGTGGTCCGACTGGTTGGTTCAAAAACACATGATACCATTTTAGTCAGTTTATTCCTTTTCTCACACTGGACAGAGCAGCAGGGAAGTTTCATTCTTTTTCTCCTAATTTTTGTGTCTGGTGTTTGTTTGTTTGTGATCTTACGCTTGACAAAGGCCAGTTGGCCAAAAATTTGTGCCTCTCTTGTTGTATTAAAAAGGCATTCTTATTCTTTTTTTGTATTTTTTTCTGGTTCTTACTTGAAACACACACACACACACACACACACACACAACAACACACACACACACACACACACACACACACACACACACACACACACACACACCACACATACCACAACACACACACACACACACACACACACACACACACACACACACACACACACACACACACACACACACACACACAGAGTTATACACAGAGTGAAGGAGAGTACCTGGTCTATATACATTACTGTAGCATAATCATAGTCATCAGTGCAGTATAAACAACAGACAAGAACATGAAATCAAAAATAGATAAAGGCACCACTGGTTCACAAAGAGTACGATATGTAAAAAGAAGAAAAATGTGTAAATCCTCTGGTAAATACAAGTATCATATGCAAACAAACATATGAACACACACGATCGCGCTCACACACACACACACACACACACACACACACACACACACACACACACACACACACACACACACACACACACACACACACACACACACACACACACACACACACACACACACACACACACACACACACACACACACACACACACACACACACACACCCCCTGGTTGCTGCTTTTAAACAAAAACATATCTAAGTTACAACAACAATAGCAGTCACAGTCAGTCTTGATAACTGTTATTGCAATTTGAAGACAGAAGACTTGAAGTGTTATAAGTCAATTCTCTTTTCACAAAAGAGTTATTTATCATTTATTTTCATTGAAGGACTAATTCCTTTGATGCATGCATGTGTGCCCGCTTACGTGTACACACACCTACACAGTAAAGGTTCAAAAAGTCAAATGACTGGCAAACGTGTTTATTCTTCACCATTGGTAGTGCGTCCACTTCAAGGTGTCAGCAACAAATCAATCATAGATAAGTTTACCACCTGCCTGCTATGCCCTATGGCACGTCGGGCCATGACACAAATAAGTTGGTTTATGCCTGTCCTTGAGTTTGGCCGTCTTTTCAACACTGGTCCATCATCCATGTCAGGTTGTTTTTCTTCTTCTTCATAGTGTGTCACTTTATCTTCGCGTCTCTCTTACATTTTACTTCTGGTGTCCAGTGGAGATGAATTTTCATGATCATCAGCATTACTAGTGAGTAATTCTAGAAGAATTGTTAGTGGTTTTTGAATTCACTGTGGAATTACTTAACGTTTATTTTCAGTAAAAGGCTGTGCGTTAATATTGGAGTTATTGGAATTGTTCCAAGAGGGACAGCTCTGTATGTGCTCCACCCAAATCCGCCAACAGTTATCAGATGGATTTCCTGAGCCTGCACAAAACCCTATGTGCTGGTATGGTCTTGAAACGGGGAACATGGGAGAAGGAACCTATCAAACACTAAGCCGACATCACCAGAATGATGGAAACATTAAGATGGGCAGCAACCAGGCCAGATTTTAATGTTGCAGGCTGGGATTGAATTTGAGATATCAGATCTCGAGTCCATGGCTCTACCAATTAGCATGCAAAGAGTGTGTCAATCAGGAAGACGTGTATACATACAGAAATACGTGTTAATGTATGTTTACACACACACACACACACGCACATGCACATGCACATGCACATGCACATGCACACGCACACACACACACACACACACACACACACACACACACACACACACACACACACACACACACACACACACACACACCCACACACACTCACACACACATTATGCAACACAGTACAACGCAACATGACATGACATGACACAACAAAATACGACACAATCTACGTTTGGGAAATCTGAAAGATTCCTGGTTACTCATACGTTCATATTTGCACTTATGATTGTAATGATAGTGTGAAATGTGAAATTACTGTTGAAATCATTGACTGTTCTGTCACTTATTTGTAGTCAGCCTAGCTGATGTGTTTGTTTGCTAATTGCCACTGTAAAAGGGCACATGCAACTTGTGTACATACGTACATACATACATACAATGATACATACATGTATACATACATACATACATGTATACATACATATATACATACATACATACATACATGTATACATACATGTATTTTTGTACACACACACACACACACACAACACACACACACACACACACACACACACACACACACACACACACAAACATACATGTATACACACACACACACACACACAGACACACTACACACGCACGTGCGCGCGTGCACACACACACACACACACACACACACACACACACACACACACACACACACACACACACACACACACACACACACACACACACACACACACAGACACACTACACACGCACGCATGCACGTGCGCGCGTGCACACACACACAACACACACACACACACACACACACACACACACACACACACACACACACACACACACACACACACACACACACACACACACACACACACACACACACACACACACACACACACACAGCTTGAAATTTATTGAGAATAGCAGCAAACAATGACGTATGTGACACAAGGTCAGAGGGGAGAAAACTACTGTTCAGTTCATGGAAATGCAGTTTTCAGTGTTAGACACTGGTTAAGACATCCAGTTAGTGGTTAAGACATCTGTCACAAGGGTGACTTGGCCTTAAATCACCCAACCATCTTGATAATAATAATAATAAATCACATTTACATAGCGCTATTCTCCCACACACAGGTAAGGACTCATTGCGCTTTACATTAATTAGTTCATATACCGTGTGGTGCCATGGATTTGACCCCTGGTGGATGGGGAAAAAATGGTGATATTAGAAGAGGATCCAGGAGTCATCACCTGGATGCTGCCCAGTTCTTTGAAGAGTGTAAGGTGTTTAGGGCTGAAACTTTTGCTTGGGGGGAAGCTCCTCTTCTGAGGACCTTCTGCTGTCCAGCTGTCCCCAGTGTTTTTTGCCACATGTTGTGATGATGATAACTTTTTCTAGTGACCATATTGACTTCAGTCACCTCTGCAGGTTTTTTGTTTGTTTTGCTTAGTTTTGATCAAACATTTCTGTTTCATAGCTTGTTCATTAGTGACGGTGTGTGTGTGTGTGTGTGTGTGTGTGTGTGTGTGTGTGTGTGTGTGTGTGTGTGTGTGTGTGTGTATGTGTGTGTGTGTGTGAGAGGAATATTAGGTATAATGTATACATGTTTATATATATATAGATAAAGATATAGATATATGTATATATATATATATAATATAGAGAACTCAGAACTCAGAAAATGTTTATTGTACATCGGCCTTAGGCCACAATACATGCATGGGAAAGGGGAGGGGAGGAAATCAGGTTTTCTTATACATTCATACAAGTTATACTATCAAACTGCAGTGAACTCTGTCACATTGTCCCCTTCTATCGTTTACCGTCACATAAGCTGGGATACATTCATCTTTGCATTTACAGTAGTCCTTTCATTTGTATTCTAGTCCATATTCCTTAACTGGCCAGCTAAGAATATTTGTTATTAACCGCATCTATATCATTCATCCAACTGTCAATTTTACAATAACTGGCTATCAGACAAACAAACCATTCAATTAGTGCACAGATCTGACGTTTCTTGTACCCTTCAGTGATCATACAGTTGATCAATATATTCAACCACAGCTACTTGACATAAACAATCAATCCATCAATCCATCAACCAACCAACCAATCAATTAACCAATCAATCAACTGATTTACCAGTTGATCAATCAAATAATCCGCCATTCAGCCCGTGAATCAACTGACAAATCAGCTTTCAATTGACTGGGTCAGATACATCATCCAACTGTACAATCGATATCACTTCAGTAACAATCACTTCACGTAATCACTCCCTCACTCACTCAATCAATCGATCAATCATTTAACCAGTTAATCAGTCATCCAGTGACTTAATCGACAGGATAACCTAGAATTTAACTGAGTTCAATATATCAATTTGCAATCGTTACTTCAAATAACGCGAATCAATCATCCATACATTCCATAATTCAATCACTGATCGATCAATAGCTAAAACCATCAATCTATAAATCGATCAGTCGGTGAGCCACCCATCACCATCAATTAACAAATTATATAATCATTCCGTTGTCAGCTAATCATGCGTTCAGTTTGTCAATTTATTCATCAGTGAATCTAGACCAATCAATGGAATTAATGTACAATGAAATGAACCAAGAAATATATGACATAAGAGCAATTCGACCCCCAAACAGTCGGTTAATTGGCAAAAACAGACATTCATAATGCCAATCAATTAATCAGACTAATCGCAGATCAGTCACTCATTTACCAAAAGAATTGACATTGAGACAATACCAAATGATCATTCAACGCATATTTAGCACTTCGTGCATCTTTTAGTTCAGAGATAATTCAATCTTCGGCGGTCAGCAATGGTTCAGGCCATAGACTGAATTGAAGGTTATGTATAAACGCACATACACACATACACATCTATATACACGCACACATACATAATCACTCATACATATATGCACACATAGATATATACATATGTATCCACACATATACATAATGTAGATACTATCACCTATACATGCACATAAGTACACCAACGTCAATGTGAATACACAGGCACATATGCACATGTGTCTCTATATGAGCACCCCTTTCATATTCAAATAAACATTTTTTTTTTCTTTACAATTGAAATTAAGTATTGTCTGAAATTCTAGTGCTAGTATCTACATAACTATTTACTTTTCTTCTCCTTTTAACATTTTTTTTCTCCTATTCATGGCGTGGAAAACGTATCTGGATACGCTGTGACTTCGGTGGTTATTTGTTGATTGGAGCAGTATGCACATAGGCATGCTGACTAAATCCTTTAAAAATTTCGCCCTGAGGTCAGCGTAAGTGGAACATCTAAATAATAAGTGTTCTTCGTTTTCAGATTCTGTCCTGCAAAATGGACACACCTTTTCTTGATCAGATTCACTGTATCTATTTATATTATTGTTTAGTGGTAAAACGTTCATCCTTATTTGTGAAAGGGCAACTCTGAAACAGTATATATCAATAGAGTCAATGTACTTCTCTTTTTCAAAGATAGTCTTAAATGATCTGTAGCTTTCATACCTATCTCTGTCTCTGAGTGACCCAGACCATTCTTGAATATATAAGTCTACAAGTCTCTGTTTAAATACACGCAAAAAGGCTTTTACATCACCAACACCTTGTTGCAGCCACACGATATTAAATCCCGTTTCACACAAAATTTCCCTTATTTTTGAAGCCCAGCATTCTTTCCCAGTCCTGTCAAGTTCCACTAACATTTGGTAAGCCTTATAAGGTAACCTATTTGGATTCATTTCCAGTAATTTAAACCAATATCTAAGACCGGTAGTTGAGGAGTTGACATAAAGAGGATATCTTCCCAAATCCCCATATACCATCTTGTTAGGTGTCCTGACTGGAACACCCAACAGTCTTTTGCACGATACCGAATGTACTTTCTCTATATGCTCGAGTCTGTTAAGTCCCCATATCTCAGAAGAATACAACAAAATAGGTTGAATTTTTGCATCAAACAACTTGAAGAAAGTTTCTATAGTCATGTCTTTATATTTTTGAAAAATCCTGTTTAATAGCAAAGTTGCTTTTTTACCTTTTGTCACCAAATGTTCTGTGCCGGCCTTGGTGCTAATCATTGTCGTGAAACTGAACCCAGATAACAATATTTACTAACTACTTCCAATTTTGTCCCTTTGTAAAACCATTGTTCATGTTGTCCTAAGAAGCCCCCTCTTCTGAAAACCATAACCTTAGTTTTTTCAAGATTAACTTCCAGTTTCATGCTGGCACAGTATGTCTGCAAGACTCTTAACTGGTTTTGCAAACCATTTGGTGTTGTTGACAGAAGGGCTACATCATCTGCAAAAAGAAGAATGAATATTTCCATTAAACCTGGCATCAACTGGATGCCATGTCGCCCCTTTTCATCCATACAATTGGCTAATTGATTTATTAATACCGAAAATAAAGTAGGGCTTAAGACACATCCTTGTCTCACGCCTATGGGGTTATCGAATATTTCAGATAATTCCCGGTTTGCCTGAATACATGAGCATAATGATTCATACATTGCTTTTAGCGAAACCAAAAACTTCCCTTTTACTCCTTGATTTTGAATACACTTTAAGAGTTTGTCATGCTGAACCGAATCAAAGGCTTTCTTAAAGTCTACAAAAGCAACATATAGTTTTCTACCTTTCTTGCACATAGTTTTCTGAACCATAGCGTACAGACTGAAAATTTGATCCATTGTAGAATATCTTTTCCTAAAACCTGCCTGACTTTCTGATATTAAATTATTGTTTTCTAACCAAGCATACAATCTAGTATTCAGTATTGATGTGTAACATTTTGAAACAATGCTTAATAACGACACACCCCTGTAATTGTCCACTTTATCAGGATCTCCTTTCTTAAATATTGGTATGATAATAGCTTTTGACCAATCTTGAGGATATATAATATAGAGAGAGAGGGAGAGAGAGAACAATTGTGATTTACGAGGGTATGAATTATTCAGAGTCTGTATTGGATGTATTTTTGAATATACCTGAACTTGGTTTGTTCTGTTGGGGTGCTTTTGAGTCAGATTTTGTTTGGGTTTGGTTTGATGATGAGTACAGTTGTACTTTCAGTTTCACTGTCAGATTTTGTTTGGGTTTGGTTTGATGATTAGTACAGTTGTACTTTCACTATTTCTTCTTTTCCTGCCTTCCTTTGACCTGCTTTCTTGATTTATGATCTTGTCCTTCTACTCCTTTGTCTTTGTTATATTGTGCATGTTATGTTCCTATGCTTCTTCCTTCATGATGTTCTTCACACCTCTTCTTGTCAGGTTTATTGTGTGTATGCATGTGTGTGTAAATGTGCGTTTGCGTATTTGTTTGTCTTTCTCTGTGTGTGTGCGTGTGTCTGTAATATTGTATGTGTCTGTGTATGTCTGTAAATGTGTGTGTGTGTGTGTGTGTGTGTGTGTGTGTGTGTGTGTGTGTGTGTGTGTGTGTGTGTGAACCTGTATGTATGTGTGTGTGTATGTGTGCACGTATGTGTGTGTGTGTGAATGCACTTGTGTGCACGCATGTGTGAATGTGCAAGTGTGTGTGTGTGTGTGTAAGTGTGCATGCCTGCATGCTTGCCTGCACACACTTGAATTGTCTCCAGTTGTGACCATAACATTACAGTCGACTTGTATAGACCAAAATGGCATAAGGATATCTCGAAATGATCAACACGGCTTGCAGTTCAAGGCCGTTCTTACCATACAATCTGTCCTTCACCTGGTGACTGAGGTCTCTTGATCAGCAGTCCTTTATCCAACAATTCTTTATCGGCCAGTGACCAGTCAGTCACATCATGTCCTGTTTATGTGCTGTGCTGTCATCTTTCTCACTCCCAACTTGCCAGCGTCAGTTTCTGCGTCTTCTTTTGTCTGTTATGTTTGTCTGTCTCAGTGTCTGCCTGCCTGCCTGCCTGCCTGTCTGTTTCTCTTTCTGTTTCTCTGTCTCTCTCTGTCTGTTTGTCTGTCTGTCTCTCTCTCTCTCTCCCTCTTTCTCTCTTCTCTGTCTCTCCCCTCTCTCTCTTTCTCTTTATTTGTCCGTCTGTGTCTGTCTGTCTCTCTCTCTCTCTCTCTCTATCTCTATCTCTCCCCCTCTCTCTCTATCTCTCTCCTTCCCCCTTACCATCTCTCTCTCTCTCCCCCTCTCTCTCTCTCTCTCTTTCCCCCTTACCCTCTCTCCTTCTCTCTCTCTTTCTGCACAGAAAGGGAAAAGGAAAAGAAATAGGCAACTATGCATAAAGGGAAAGATTTGTTATGCTGGAACTGTGCATATTATGAATCTTAATTACTGTAGAAACAGATCTGTTTCTGCAATACTGAGATTTTAATACATGTTTTTCTTTGTCCTGGGAATGCTGCTCTGCAAAATCCCAAGCATGGCAGTGCTTTTCCACTTCAGTCCTTCCTCATTAGAATGATATCATGAATGTAGATTATTGTGAAATGAATGAACAGCAAAATGAAAATTATTGGCACAAGCACATAAACTTATATAATTTACAGTAGATTAATGCTGTAAATTTTGTGTAAGTTTGACAGCTTGGTGTGCTACAGAACTGTGACGGCCACACACAACAAACATACACTGATATAGTTGTTAAAAAGAACTCTTGCGAGTTTGTTGTGTTGCTCCAGAAATTCAGTACCGACATAATATTTTCACATTGAACATCACCACTGCATAGATAGATTTGTTGCGTTAAGAGTTCCAGTGTCAAGCACATAGTTTAATTTAGTTTCCACAGTAAAGACAAACACAGCATTTTCAAAATTAAAGTGGCAATCTATCATCTGGCTTGCGCTCGCTCATACATGCTCACAGACCGAAGGGGAAAAAAAACATGCGGTCCATATCACGTTAAGTGTAAGCCTGCGTAGGCCTACTGTAATTTACACCTTATAGAGAGGTGTGAGTAGGGTGGAGACAGATGATGAAGTGACAAACCAAATGACAGGGACGTCCAGCCTGGAGGTGCAAACAGCATTGCTATTATAATTAAATTACGTCTCCGTCTTTTCAAGGCCAAGAGTGACAGCAAGCTGACCAGTTTATCATGTAACAGAGTTAACCCTTTGACTCCTACACCCTATTCAACAACTACAAAAACTTAACCCTTTGATGCCCTCACCCTATCCACCAGCTTTCTGCAGGATAGGGTGAGGGAATCAAAGGGTGAAGTTTTTTTGTTTCAACGTCATGGCTGACAGTGCAGGATGCTGGTGGACAGGGTGCCGGAGTCAAAGGGTTAAACCAAACGCAGCAAATGGCAGAGACATTAGGCAGAGAGCGTAATTAGTATCGCTGTTAATTAATATGCACCTCCATCTGTTCAACAAAAAAAACAACCTGAGTGAGGGCGGCTGACAAATTAATTGTGAGACAAAATTAAACACAATGTACTGTTAAATCTGTGAATGGAGTCAGCATGAGTTGTAAGCTAATCATCGGAGGAGGTTAACGTCCAACAGCACAATACTGCCAGATCGCCTGACAAACGTGAATATAAAGCAAAAGCATGATGATGAGGCCAGAATCTCTCGAGTAACAAGATGTAATAGGGTCTGTAGTTGGAAATCAGTGTAACATCAGCTTTGTTCTTAATATCAGCAGTGAAAAGGTGTGGTCATATGGTTCTCTACCAGAACTGTTGGGACAAGTCAGAAGGTCATTGGTTTCTGTAGTCATTTAAGGTATGATAGTGTTTACTGAATATCTAGAGTGTGCTCATTCATAGATTAACCCTTTGGC
>JAPXFY010000015.1:18896988-18941988 GCA_030674185.1 Monoplex corrugatus
GGTTAATGATTATAATAATTCATCTGAAGGTTAGAATAGATGCTTTATTTGTGAATACGGTTGTTTCATAAATGGTGTATGATTATGATATTTCATCTGAAGGTTAGATGCTTTATTTGTGAATACGGTCGTTTCATAAATGGTGTATGATTATGATAATTCATTTGAATATTAGAAGCTTGGCAGTTCAGTCCTCGGGAACCAGAAAAATACAAAAATAGATTCAGAACACGTATTCAGTACAACCAGACAAGACAGGCACAAATTTTAGCTCAATGGCCTTTGTCACGCGTGAATGTAAAATCACAAACAAACACCAAATACAAAAACTAGGAGAAAAAGACTGAAACTTCCCTGCTGCTTCGTCCAGAGGGAGAAGGGGGCCAAAATAAATGTCACATTCGTGTTCAGGAGTTCAGTCCTCTGACACGAAAGAGTTTTTGGTTTGTTTGTTTTTTTATTATTTTTTGTTTTAAGCACGGCTGTTTAAACCGCCGCCGGGCGATCACTTAGTTTTCGGACACGGTGGCAGCGATTCGCACGCGAGAGGCGTGTTTTCCTGCTTACCCGCTGCGCTACACGGCCCGTCAGCGGTTTTGAGCTGTGAGTCATCGGTAGGCAAGCAGGACTGTGTGGCTGCCTTTGTGTGCCGTGATTACTACTGTTTCTACATTTCCCGCAATACTGCTTTGGTCATTTAGCCATATATGTAATTATCAATCTTACCGAAAAGTAGACTCTCTCCCCTACACATAGATATCAAACACGAACTGGTTTGTTGCCATAATGCGTAACGGGATTACACAGAAAAGGAGGAGAACGATTCTGAAAATATCGCGCCTTCACTGTTTCATGAGAAAAATAAGCCAACTTCCAACAACGAAAACAAGAGTTCACCAGTTATTACAGCAGAAAGAAACACATACAGAGGAAGAGTAAAGTATGTTTTAACAGACTGACTTATTGAACGGATCTTTTTTTGCTTCTTGCGGAGGTAGCGGTGGGTAAATCGAGATCACTGATAACGGCATGGACTCCATTATCTTTCACACTAGCACCAACATTTCACTTATAGTCTTGTATACCGCAATCTCCTTACTGCCATAGTAGGAACGTATACACACATGTCCATGCAAGAGTCAAGATTGGGATCACGATACCGAGACCACCATTCATTAAAAAAATGGAAAGACAGAGAGAGAGAGAGAGAGGGGGGGGGGGGGAGGGAGAGAAAACTTAATACATTTATGGGAACTTTAGGTTCACTGGTATTAAAAAGAAATAAAAACTCCTGAATATCATACCCACTTAACTACGCTTAAATCTTTCTGGTTGCCTGTCTGTCGCTCCCCCCCCCCCCCCCACACACACCACACACATACACAAACAAACAAACAATCAAACAAAAACAAACACACGCACAAGAATACTATGTATTTTGCTTAACAATGATAATAATACTCAAAAGTCTTTACTTATTTCATCCATGAAATGCATACACATAAACATCCAAGCAGGCAGACAGACAGACAGACAGGCAGACAGACAGAGAGAGAGAGAGAGAGAGAGGAATACTTTGCACTTTGCTTAATGTATTTGGGCCCTTATTAATTGTCTCATGAAATGTGCATGCACACACACACACACACACACACACACACACACACACACACACACACACACACACACACACACACACACACACACACACACACACACACACAACACACATACACACAACAAAAACAAAAGAAAATAAACAGAGATAATCAACGACTACAACATGCAAAACCTGACTCTGGTCGTCTTAGTACACTTATATTTCAAACGAAAATGTCCAAGGCAACACTATACACAATTATCAAGCACAAAGGAATTCTGCCACAGTGAGTACGTGGTAAGCGTTATCCAGAGGACTGAAATGATACCAACATTCACTGAAGACTCTAAAGATTAATGAGCTACCAGAACCAGTAACCACCAACCGCCTCGCCGGCATCCCTGTTTACCTTAGCTGTCACATGTGTTATTACGATACGCTGTACGTGGCCCCCGAGCCCCGAAACTTGAAAAATGAAAAACAGCCGTCCTCTACAGACAACATTCTTCTAATGTGTGCCTTTACTTTTATTCGAGAACTGGCATTTGGATTTTACCGGCGTTGGAACATTGATCATTTCACGGTCGAAGATTGAAAATCATGTCAACACCGTCTTTCATTCTCTTTCTTCTCTGTGCGTTTAGTTAGACACTTATATGCACGTAACGTGTTGAGTTACATATCATTTTATTGAGAAAAATCTCATCTTTTTAATGATGCACATTACAGACCAATACAAACAAAGCTCTTGAGAAAATTAGTGGAAAACTGAAGTTACTTGTTTGTAATAGTTACTACTGCGCTTATACGGCGTAGCGAGATCGCCGGAAACAAGGCGGAGCTATGAGCTCGTATTTCTAGGTCAGGGCAGCACTCAGTGGGCTTCGCGCTGCTACAGCTGCCGCCGCGGGACGAAACTAAGTGATCACCTTTAAACAGCCGTGTAAGGGTCATCGCACTCAGAGAGGTTACCTTTATGCTCACCTTTTTTTTTTTTTTTTTTCCCATTTTCTACGCCATCTTTAATGGCCACAAAAGCTGGCAGTTTTTTTTGTTTTTTTTACAGTGCGATGGTGATGATGTCGATGAGGATGATAATAATGATGCTATGAAGTTCCATCTAGGATTGAGACCGCGTGACAGGGCTATACTCTATGCTTACTATCATGATATATCCTGGTGTCAACCAGGCGGTGCTGGTCAGAGGATTTGAGCAACATCCTCAATGACACATCCATGAAGTGGATGAGACTCGCTGTGTGGTCCCAGTCTTCCCAAAGAGCCCATAGCATACCCAACTGTGGGTAGGAGCCGGTTAGAGCCGAAAAATCCCACAATGATATATTTTTGAAGGGACTGATGCGGATTCGAACCCACAACCTTCCAGTCGGTAGTCCGTTGCGTTAACCACTACACCATGGCGACTGGTAGACACAAAAGACTTAATGCTACGTTTCGCTTTGTGTCAACAGCAGTGAGATGGGGTGCCACTTCCAAAGCCGAGAGAAAAAGCGGAGAAAGATGAAGGCCTTTCTCAAGGAGCTGAAAGCCATGGTCCCAAACCAGCACAGTGGCAGCATGCCCTGCACTCTCAGCACCCTGGACTACGTCATCAGCAGCATGCGCAAAATCGCTGGTAAGTTCACTGTTTGTGTGCATATCGTTTTTGTTTCCCTTTAACGAAAAGGAAAGAAAACAGTAAAGATTTATCTTACTTCTTAACCCTGTGACCCTTGCACCCTGTCTACCAGATTCATCCTGTATTGTCAACCACATTAGTGAAGCAAAAACTTAACCCTTTGATTCCCTCACCCTGTCCATCAGCTTCCTTCTGGAAGCTGGTGGATAGGGTGAGGGAGTCAAAGGGTTAAGTTTTTGCTGTGGGTGGGTAGGGTATGGGACTCAAAGTGTTAATGATAATAATTATTTCGATTTAATAGAGCACAAATGGTCCATGGATTATTGAAGAAAAAAAAGCCAGATAACATGAAGGAATACGAGTATTCACGGACACACAAACAGTGCGCATTGACACACACACACACACACACACACACACACACACACACACACACACACACACACACACCACCACACACACACACACACACACACACACACACACACACACACACACACACACACACACACACACACACACACACACACACACACACACATACACACACACACACACACACACACACACACACACACACACACACACACACACACACACACACACTCTCTCTCTCTTTCTCTCTCTCTCTCTCTCTCATATACACACACACATGTACGCACGCACGCATGCTTGCTCGCATGTGCACACGCGCACACACACTCTCTCTCTCTCTCTCTCTCTCTCTTTTGTGTCAGTAACAGATCTTCAGGCCAGAAAAGCAAAGCATCAAGTTTACAGGGCTAGGTTAAAAAATTATGATAATTCGACCTTATCTTTGCTGATGAAACTCTGGTATGGTTTCCAAAATGTATGACCGATTGCGTTCCATGTTTCAGAAGAGCAGAAGGGTCAGATATTGACAGCATCTTCTTCAGAACCTGTGATCCTGCCTAACCTGCAGTGTCCGGAGTTGGTGGACTTCAGGAATGTCAATGATGGCATTAATCTCACCACAAAGGTAACTTGCAGGATTTGTTTTTATGTAAAAGGTAGATTCATCATTTTTCTGAATCCACTGAATTTTTTTAGAAGCTCATTTGAATTTTTAGTAATATGTTTTTATATCGGCAGAGTTAAATTCAATACTTTTCTGAATTTACTGATTTGGTAAAAGTATTTTTCTTTTCTTGACAGGTTTTGGTGTCAGTTCAGGGCTGATCTTTTGTTTGTTTTTTTGTTGTTGTTGTTGTTTTGGTGGTAGTGCATGGATTTGTCTTTCGAAATGATCTTGATGGTATCTTTTTATGTGTTTTCATTATGTTTATTCCATCGCTGTTGTCCTGTGAAGGTGCTGGGGGCATTTTCAGTATAAATAATATCCCCATATCTAGCAATTCTGTGCTGGAAATTTCCTCGTTTCTGTCACTCTGTGCTTCTACCTTTACTTCTTTGCTTTTTGTCCTCTCTGTCTTTATCATTGTCTCCTTGCTGGTTCATTCACCTGCATGTTTTCCATAAATCTTTACATACTTTTTGTCTGGTAGGACTGATAATTGGGTACATAGATATAATTGCATTTTTTAGATTTTAGTTCTACTAAGGGAATATGAACTGCTTAGTGGCAGTCTTAACGTGATGTTTGGCACCCCAGGATCATGATTTTTTTCTGATTTTTCTTGAATTTTTTTTTTCTAAGTTTTTGTCATTTTGATAGACTTTGATAGTTTTTCCGTCATGTGTGACCATTCATATGTATGAAAACATTGATTATTTTGAAATAAAATCAATTTGCCTTGGAGTAGGCATATAGTCGTACCAAAAAAGGCGATTTTCTCAAATTTGACTTTTATTCACATAGGGGGAGCGAAAAAATCTTTATTTTTCAACCAAAATACATAAAATTTGGCACATACATTCATTTATATCATACTCACAGTATGACAACTGGGATTTTAGATATCTGTATTGTGAAGTGAGATATTACTCATGAAAGTACACATCTTGCATCTTTTTGTTCAATATTGCCTCTTACTTTTTTGAATAACCATAAAATCTGTTCCAAGTAAAATATCAGAAAATCCAGTTGTAGTGTTGTAAAACAGTACTATGGGAATACATGTACTTATTTTTATTGCAATTGAAGCAATATGTGATGTTTAAGAGTTCAAAGAATGTGTTTTGATCCAATATGGCCGCCGTTGCCCCCTAGCAACGCATTTAATTTCACAAATTTTGTGTAAATAGTGTTTTTTTACCTTGTACTTGCTAAATATCACAATAATAGCATTAAAAGATAAAATGTAAAAAATACTGTTTTTTGTGTGCCAAGCATCACCAGGCCAGTTTTTACAGTTTAAGTATTTTTGTGTGTACTTAGTTATGTTTATGCGTTTGTATTCAGGTTTGTGTTTTGCAATAACCCAGGTGATAAATTTGGTGTAACGGCCAATGCTAGAGACATATCCTTAGATTATTTGCATGAATGCTATGATATGTACAGTTGATTTTCTTTACTATACATATTTACTAGGTTTTGTATTTTCCAGGGTCATAACTATGTTTAGATGTGTGTGTGTTTTATTTGTGATGATTATAGCCCTGATATGGCTCGAGCAGTCGGTTAACCCTTTGACTCCTGCACCCTGTTCACCAGCATCCTGCATTGCCAACCATACTAGCAAAGCAAAAACTTAAACCTTTGATTCACTTATCCTTTCCACCAGCTTCCTGCAGGAAGCTAGTGGATAGGGTGAGGGAATCACAGGATTAAGTTTTTGCAGTTGATGGATAGGGTGCAGGAGTCAAAAGGTTAAGCTGTAAACATTGATAATGATAATGACCATGGCTGTCATCCTGTGTTGTGTCTGTATATGTCCCCTTTGAACTGTGCCTGGAAATATTGCAGTATGTTGCCATGACATTTATATGCATATATGCATGCATGTGCGCAGGCGAGTGCACACACACACAGACACACGCACACACACACATGCACACACGCATGCATGCACACACACACACACACACACACACACACACACACACACACACACACACACACACACACACACACACACACACACTCACATACAGAGTCACACTCATATACACTCACTCGGTCTCTCTGTCTGTCTGTGTGTCTATCTGTCTCTCTCTCTCTCTCTTTCTTCTCTCTCTCTCTCTCTCTCTCTCTCTCTCTCTCTCTCTCTCTCTCTCTCTTTAACATAGACTGCTTTGTGTGCAGAGTGACTTAACAGTGGCAGTGTCCCTGAAGAATCATGTTGTTCTTCATACTTCTAGTGCACTCATGAACCTGCTAGGATACCCTCATGTAAGTACATGCTTTGCAGACATTTTATGTTGAGTACATGATTTGAAAACATTTTGAGTATATGATTTGCAGACATTTTATATCTTTTTATTTCTGTCCTATTTTGTTACGCCACTTTAATGGCCACAGAAGCTGGGACAGCGTTATTATGCTGTGCTGATGATGGAGAAGATAATCATGATGCTATGGAGTTCCATTAGGACTGAAAGTACTTGAAGGCTGTACTGGACTTGTACCATCTTAATTATCCTGGCGTCAGCCAGGCCTGAGAGGTACAGATACCTGCAGTGTTGGTCAGGAAACTCGACCAACACCTTCAATGATGCATCAGTGAAGTGGAAAGATTCGACTGTTTGGTCTCGGTCTTCCCAGTGGGCTGAAAAATCACACAATGATTTGGACAGAAGTGGTCGGATTTGAACCCACAACCTTCCAGTTGGTTGTTCATTGCACTTACCCCTGCATCATAGTACACAGTTGGTGATATTTTATGCCTGGTTTAGTTACTGAAATAAGCATTTATTCTTAGCTGTGTTCTGTTTTAGGTTCTGGGGGGTTTGTTAGTCTTTTTTATTAAAAACATTTTTTGGGTGAATACTAACGGACATCAGATTGAGATTTGCTGTTTCAAGGTCATGAACTCATCCTTTATAACTGATTGTGAGGCCTTACACTTCCCACTGAGCTCATAGCATGTTCAACTTTGGGTAGAAGCCAGAATGGATAGTTTAGTCCTAGTCTTCCTGCTGAGCTTACAGCATGCTCAACTCTGAGTGAAAGCCAGAATTGATTGTTTAGTCCTAGTCTTCCCACTGAGCTCATAGCATGCTCAACTTTGGGTAGAAGCCAGAAATGATTGTTTAGTCATAGTCTTCCCACTGAGCTTACAGCATGCTCAACTCTGGGTGGAAGCCAGAATCGATTGTTTAGTCGTAGTCTTTCTGCTGAGCGCATAGCATGCTCAACTCTGAGTGAAAGCCAGAATTGATTGTTTAGTCCTAGTCTTCATACTGAGCTCATAGCATGCTCAGCTCTGGGTAGAATCCAGAATTGATTGTATAATCCATGTCTCTCTGCTGAGCTCACAGCATGCTCAACTCTGAGTGGAAGCCAGAGTCGATTGTTTAGTCGTAGTCTTCCCTCTGTGCTCACAGCATGCTCAACTCTGGGTAGAAGTCAGAATTGTATAGTTTAGTCTTTCTATTGAGCTCGTAGCTTGCTCAACTCCGGATAGATTCTAAAGCTGAAAAACATTTAGTGAATTACATTTATTCCACTTCACAAGTTTATGTGCTCACAGGGGAGCATTGGAGGCTAGACTTTGATGCCCTGTACAGGCTAATTTTGATTCATATAATTATTATGAGTATTCTTCCCTAAAATCAGGCCAAGACAGGGCTACCTACTGGCACCATAATGGTATCAGTCTAGCAGTGTAAATGTTTTTAGCCAAAGATGTATTGTGATAAAAAAAAAATGCTGCATTCTGCATCCTTGGGTGGAAAAAAGACCAGAAAGAACAAGGGAATAATCTTAGTTGAGTTTGGGTGGTTTTTCTTTTTTCAGACCTGGTGGAAAGGACGTTTGCTGAAGGACTTTGTGCACAAGAAGGACATCATGACTGTCAACAGTTACATCAATTCTGAAACCAGTGATGGGGTTTCATGTGAGTCACCTCTCACTGTTCATATTTGACTAAAAGATACAGCATGATATTGATGATACTTTTTAAAATAATACAGGGGGGGGGCTGGCGTAAATAGCATGAAGATGAAAGTCGTGGTAATCAGTAAAAAATGTGAAATCCCCTCATGTAAAATAACAGTAGGTAGGACCAGCCAAATTTTTAACTTCAACTAAATATAATAAAATTTACATTTTTAGAAAGGAAATAACAAGACAAAAAGCACATGCAAAATTTCAAAAAAATATCTTTATTAGTTTTTGAGGTATTCACTGTTGAAATAGCTAAAATAATGGCGTTTTTCATCAAATGCATAATCAGCGACTTTTGGGGACTAAGATCTTCAAACCTAATGCTCACCCAAGGCTGCAAATTTACCTCCAAGCTCCCAATAACATGCACAGTGCACCTGATTTTTTCCAGAGCTGTCCTATAATTGGTTTTGAAGACTAAAGGCTCTAAAAATGAGGAAAAAAGTCATTTTGGCAGCTGTCCGATCACTGATTTTACACATGATGAACACAAAACAGAGTGTATCTTGAGAACTAATAAAGATACAGGAATGATACTTATATCAGTGGATTCAGCAGACATCCAGCTATCTAAATAACTTTGTTAAAAGATAATATACTGAAAATTAAGGGAGCTGGAAGGCACAAAGTCAAAGCCAATGCAAGATCAACTGGATAAAATGTAGACAAATATACCCATGAAAAGGCGAAAAGACTTCAAACACTCACTACCAAATTGTCTGGGTAATTTCAAGTGTGGTACATTTCATGTATTAATTTCTGGTATCCTGGCTGCTGCAGAAAAGTAATCTCTTGACCACCTGAAAGTCAAACACACCTTACAAAGTCAATACAGAGAACATGCTCACAATGATGCTGTTTGTCCATCATAGTCAGTGAAGACAATGACAGTCTAGTGGCTGGTAGACTGGGTCTGGTGTGTCCAAAGGTGGCTGATTTAAGTCAGGGACAGTTGTTCACAATATACTGTCAATACTGAAGCAGTCAAATCTGAGAAATAAATGTGGATGATGGCTCACGGGGAACAGGATGCAAACTGGTGCCCAACTACGCGTCGAGCTGTTCTGCATGCTGCAGGAACTGCCTCCACCTCCTCTTCTGCCTCTCTCTTGACTGCCCACACCCTGTGTTTCTCGACAAGGTCAAAGTCAGAGAAAAACACAAAACAAGCAGCAACTTGTTCGATGGTGTCGGATGAGGGCCACTTGAAGACGTTTTCTTCACCTCGCTGTTCTATGAACGTCACATCTGCGAGGTCAGGTCGATGGACCATGAGGACTTGTCCTAAATAGAACCTGTCATCGTAAAATACTGTGACAGACTGTCCTTGGCCAGTGTACTGGAAGTCAAAAGTTTCGGTGTCGTTCTCCAGCTCTTCTGGAACAGGAAGGGCATCCTCCTCTTCATCCTCATCTGGAGCATCAACTACAGGCATGGGGTCAGCATTGGCTGGCAACTCAGTTTTAGCAGCTACCTCACTTCAGTTATCAGCACAGCACTGCATGTGGTTGATCTGCTCTGACCTGGCATGCCTTTGAAAAATTATGATGAAGAAATCTAGTGTATGTATTCATAACAAATAACTACAAGGTACAGAGTTTCTAAACTGCCTGATGATGATTATATTTATAGCACATGCCATGGGCACACACCACATTCTGCTATCAAAAGTTGAGAATGAAAGTTGAAACTCAAGTTGCTGTTTCTTGCATGCACACCATGATCCCTTTCCCTCCTCAACCACTGAGGAGTAGAATCTTATCGCTTCCTCCAGTCTTACCATTTCTCCCGGAAAACGGATTAAGTTTCATATACACGTGTATAAAAGGAGAAGGGTGAAGGCATGTTGAAAAACCAACATGCGTTTCTTCGAAACTGAAAAAATTCGTCTGTTACCCTTCCCGAGTTATCGTTCCTGATCAGTGAAATGTCGAACAAAACATCATTTAAAAATAGAGGAACTACATAAAACGACTCTCCAAAAAATCGTAAGATCCTTAAGGCATCTTTCTTCAAAAACAATGGGGGTCTATAGAAAGATATCGCACGAATTCCGAGTTATTTTGCGATTTCATAGCCAGCACTGTACTCCCAGTCTTTCGATCGACTTTGCCACTTCCGGTTCGGGTACACGTAAACTGAGAGACAATTATGCGACGATTTCAGCCTAAAACATTACTGTAATCACAAAGGAAATCAAATATGATAACTAATCAACAGTTCCAGGTGGTAGACTTCCGTTATTTACGCAGTAATGGGGTAATCGCGTCGAAAACACGAGAGGTGCCATGCACGCCGGCTGCATCTGCTGGCTCAGCCATGTTGTCAGTGTGACAAAGCGAGCGCGTGTGGCCGTGCATGGGGTTCTCCCTTTTCTTCCCCACGGACTCAACGCGGGCAACGACTTCCGGGTCAAGTTATATACCATTTTAAAGAGGAAAAATCAAGCTTTCCGTCGATATATAGTTTGATCTGATTGAACGAAGCAGTAAAATTTCGCTGTACGTTGAAAAGAAGCGATTTTTCAACCTCTTGGAAACCTTCTGAATTGTAAACAAATAAATACGAAAATTACACCAACGTGTAGAGGAAATCCCGACCTTTCAATCGATAGTACATGTGTTCTGATTGGTCGGTTTGCGGAGAATCCGTGAGCATTCTAGGGGAGTACCCCAACACAGGCCGGCGCGAGGTGTGAAAAAAAAAATGGCCGCGGGGTTTGCTGCACGCGATACCCAAGCTCCGGTTTCAGCTTACATCGTCCACATTCTCTCGCATAAACATACAAGAAAGAAGGTAGAAGGATTGTTTTATTCACTGACATATTTTTTACAAGTGTAGGTGCAATATATTGTCAGCCAGGCCGATGTGAAAAGTAGCCAAAATGCAGCTTGTCAGCTTATGTTACACACGCTGTAATAGGCAGTGGTCCTACCTAATAACAGCAAATGGCACAACCTTGAGACAGGTTGATAAGTTTAAATATCTGGGAACAATCATCTCACCATACAGCAGATGCACATCAGAAATAACCAGCAGAATCAGCAAGCCAAAACAGCATTCAAAAAGATCAAAAGCATTCTTACAACACAAATGCCTATCAGTTAACATCAGGAAGAGAGTTCTTGAATGTTTCATAGAATGGATAATGTTGTACGGTTGTGAGGCATGGACAGTCAACAAGCAAAGCCAGTACAAGATTGAGGCAGCCAAGATGTAGTTTCTAAAAAGAATGTTGAGAGTTCCATGGAGAGCAAAGAAAACAAACGAGACAGTCCTGATGGAGGCAGACACAAGAAGATCATTCATAAGGAAGATTAGGAAAAGACAGGCAACATTTGTCGGCCATTTTATGAGAAAGGGGGAATTAGAGCACCTGGTCACAACAGGAAAGCTGGAGGGAAAGAGAACACCAGGTAGACCCAGGGAGAAAATATTGGAGGACCTGCAGGGTAGCTGAGGACAGAGAGGGTGGAAGATGTGCTTGTGGCAGCAAGGAGTAGATTCATATGGAGGGCCATGCGACAGGGCACATGATGATGATGGGGGCGGGCGTGGTAGCCAGGTCGGTAAGCATCAGACTTCCAGTTGTTAGGTCCTGAGTTTGATCCTCCTAAACAACTCCACCTGGTGGGTAAAGGGTGGAGATTTTTCTGATCTACCAGGTCAACATGTGTGCTGACCTGCCAGTGCCTAAACCCCCTTTTTGTGTGTATAAGCATGCAGAGCATCAAATACACACAGTTAAAGATCCGCTTGTCATGTAGGTGGCTCGCTTCTGGAATAAGAAGATATCCAGCGTGAACATCCACCGAAGATTGAGTATGCAGACTGTGCAGCAACATACCACCTGCACAGTGTGGGCAAAACAATGTGCATGCACTCAACTAAGAAAAACCAGAGCACTGAAAATGAATTAACGCTGAATAAATGATGATATTTTTGGTTTTTCATTGTTATTGTTTGTTTGTTTGTTTCATTCCACTTTAAAACAGTGTTTTTTTGTGAGACTGGATTCTTCTGTTTGATTGGTGTGGGCGTGTGTGTGTGTGTGTACGTGCATGCGTGTGTGTGTATGTGCATGCGTGTGTGTGTGTGTGTACATGCATGCGTGTGTGTGTGCACCCGCTTGTGTGTGTGCGTGTGGATGTGTGTGTGTGTCTGTGGATGTGTGTGTGTGCATGTGTCTGTGTGTATGCGCACTCATGTGTCTGTCTGTGTGCATGTGTCTGTGTTATTGTTTTAATTATGTCTGTGTATATACCTGTTTTAATCTGTGGAGTTTCTTTGTCGTCTCAATAAATACAGCTTTATCATATGTAACATTTAACATTCTTGTCATCATGTCCTGATATCTCCTAATCCTTCGTGCACCATGCTGGTCATGTACAAGGTGTGCTCTGTGTGTAACAGATTCTCTGTGTACACCTGAGTTTTCTCTTTTTCAGCGGAGAGGGGAAGTCAGCATGACACAAGAGACAGCCCTAGGTCACAGCAGCAGTTTTTGTATGCTAGATTCAGGTGGGTGGAATCATCTTCACTGTGTGTGTGTGTTGTGTGTGGTGTGTGTGTGTGTGTGTGGTGTGTGTGTGTGTGTGTGTGTGTGTGATGTATGTGTGTGTGCGAATGTGTGCGTGTGTGTGTGTGTGCATGCATGTGTGTGTGTGTGTTTTGTGTGTGCATGCATTTGTGTGTGTGTTTGTGTGTGTTTTCTGAGACATAATGTAAAGAAGACATTGATAAAGTTTAGGAAATATGGAATAGATGACAAAAAGAAATTCAGATTTATACAAAAGTGAGTAAAAGAATTTTTTTTTTTTTTTTTTTGCTTGTATTTCCTAAATATTGTTTCTGCCGTGCAGCTTGTACCTTCAGTTTGTAATGTGAAAAGTCTAAAGGACGACAACCAGCATTGTCAAAAGCATGCATGTCATTTTAATTTTGATTCCAGGCAATTCCGGAGCCTCTCTTCAGTTTTCAGCCTTTCCGGTTCAGGGTCGTACATGTTTTTCAAGGTCATGGTCGTTTCCAAATCAGCTGAGAACACCAGTGATGCTTCAGCAGAGCAGCAGAAGATACCCAAGCGTTGCATGATGTTATACTTTGCTCCTATGTCGTCTCCTTACAAAGGTGAATTATGACCGTTTTCTGATGTGGGTAAAATGAAACTAGAATCAGTGAAAATATTGAAATTTATATGCTTAAACCCGTTTTGGGGTGTTTGTTGATTAGTTCATCTTTTTTTGTTTTGTTTTGTTTTTTTGTTGTTGTTTTTTTCTAACCATTCCCCTGCTAGAATGCCAAGGGTTCTTTCAGTATAAATAGTATCCCCACCTTCTGGAAATTCTGTGCTAGAAATTTCACTCGCTTTGTTTCTTTCTTCCACCTTTGCTTTCTGTCATTTCTTCCTATTATTTTCTGCCTTGCTGATCTATTCACCTGTATGAGTTCGATAAAGTCTTAATACTTTCTGTTAGGATTGATAATTGGGTACATGTATTTAGTGCATTTCTGGCTTTAGGGAAATGAGATATGTGGAAGCAATTTTAGGTAATTTAGGCCTGTTTTTATGTTTTAGTGTCCTTAGTTATGTTTAAACTTGTATTCATGTATGTTTTTTTAAATCCCTGTGCGATAAATTGGACGGAGTGGTCAACACCAGGGGTATCTCCTATATTTGTGCAATTGTGTTGATATGTGTACTTAATTTTCTTTTCCTTTTTTTTTCCTGTTGAAGTATTTGCATGTTTTGAAACAGTTATAGCCCTGATAGGGCTCTATGCAGTCGGCTGGGCTTTAAACTAAAATATCAGTAACTGTTGAACCATTGATGCTTATTTCTGTTGTGTTTATCTACAGATGGTGAGTTGCCTGCTGAGCTAGACCAGCGAGTCTTCAGCCTGAGGCACTCCCTCCTCTGTACCTACACCTACACACATGCCAAGTGAGTTGTTTATGCACAGTAATTGTTTCCTCCTTAAAATGCATGAAGTAGTAAAGAGAAGGGGGGAGGGGGGGGGGGGTGATATTCAGATGAATCCAGTGTACAGGATTTTGTGTCAAATGATTCCATTGTACAGGAGTTTGTGTCAAAGGAATCCATAGTACAGGAGCTTGTGTCAAAGGAATCCATTGTACAGGAGCTTGTGTCAGATTAATCCATTGTACCGGAGTCTGTCCAATGAATCCATTGTACAGGAGTTTGTGTCAAATGAATCAATTGTACAGGAGTCTGTCAGATGAATCCGTTGTACAGAGTTTGTGTCAAATGAATCCATTGTACAGGAGTTTGCGTCAAATAAATCCATCATACAGGAGTCTGTTTCAAATGAATCCATCTTACAGGACTTTGCGTGAGATTAATCCACCTTACTGGAGTCTGTGTCAAATGAATCCATCGTACAGGAGTGTGTGTTGAATGAATCCATCGTACAGGAGTTTGCGTCAAATAAATCCATCATATAGGAGTCTGTTTCAAGTGAATCCATCTTACAGGACTTTGCGTGAGATTAATCCACCTTACTGGAGTCTGTGTCAAATGAATCCATTGTACAGGAGTGTGTGTTGAATGAATCCATCGTACAGGAGTTTGCGTCAAATAAATCCATCATATGGGAGTCTGTTTCAAGTGAATCCATCTTACAGGACTTTGTGTGAGATTAATCCACCTTACAAGAGTCTGTGTTAAATGAATCCATCATACAGGAGTATGTGTTGAATGAATCTATTGTACAGGAGTCTGTGTCAAATGAATCCACCTTATGGGAAATTGTATCAAATGAATCCAATGTACAGGAGTTTGTGTCAAATGAATCCATCATACAGAAAACATGTCAGATGAATCCATCGTTCAGAAGTCTGTGTCAAAGGAATCCATCGTACAGGAGTCCGTGTCAGATGAATCCATCGTACAGGAATTAGTGTCAGATTAATCCACCATGTGGAAATTTGTGCCAGATGAACCCACCTTATGGAAATTTGTGTCAGATGAAATCACTGTGCAGTAGCTTTTGTCAAATGAATCCACATTATGAGAAATTAGGTCAAATGAATCCACTGTACAGGAGTCTGTGTCAAGTGAACCCACCATACAGGAATTTGTGTGAGATGAATCCACATTATGGGAATTTGTGTCAGATGAATCCACTGTACCGGAGTTTATGTCAAATAAGTCCACTTTACAGAAGTTTGTGTCAAATGAATCCACCTTACAGGAGTTTATGTCAAATGAATCCACCTTACAGGAATTTGTGTCAAATGAATCCGCCTTATTGGAATTTGAGTCAGTTGAATCCACTATACAGCTGAAGATAATAATTGTGGCAGATAGGGAAAGCCTTTTTGTTGAGTTTTGACATAAATTCATTCCAGTTCAAAAGTTTATGTGTATCAGGATTTGAAAGAGATACATCATAGACAGTAGACTGTCAGTGAAATATAGAAGGATCCTTGTTAAATCATGTATCCAGATATGTGGGGTTGTGTACACATGTATTTGGCTGGAAATGACTGATCTTCAAGGTTTCAGTTACTGTAGAGAGAGCCGAAAATTAGTGGTGAATAAAGTATTACTAATAAAAGAAAAATGCACACCTAAGTTGACAGTCACATATGCACCCAATGCCCAGTTTCTATCAACTTCAGTTTACTCTTAAAGCTTTATTGTTTGTCATTTACTTTGTATATTTGTGCTTAAACATCTTAAAGCAGGAATGTTGTGGATAATGGCTTTGTGCAGTGTGTCCCTCTTGGGCTTCCTGTCCGAGGATGTGTGTGTGTATTTGTGCTTAAAATATCGTAAAGCAGGAATGTCATGGATAATGGCTGTTTGTGCAGTGTGGTTCCTCTGTTGGGCTTCCTGCCCCAGGACATTGTCGGAACGTCCATCTTTGACTACTACCATCCTGAAGACTTGCCACTGCTTCTGGACATGTACAAGAAGGGTGAGTAGGATTGTTTGGGGGTTTTGCGAAAAGATGATTATCAAGTGTTTTGAGACTTTGGCTGAAAATTGAAATCTGATAATGTGGGATAAGCTAAACCAGAGCTGTTTATATTATCACAAAAACCAGGACTAAAAAAATAGTAGAATTTCAGTATGAAATTTGTCTAATTGATGAGACATTCTGTTTGTAAGCTCAAGAAGGGTAGAAGATTTTTAGCAACACAGTGTAGACTTAGCAGTATATACATCTGTTTTGTTGAGGGAATAAACCTGAGAGGTTTGTGAATGCATTCAAGGGAATAAACCTGAGAGGTTTGTGAATGCTTTAGATTGGAATATTTTAGAACTCACCATTTTTAAGATAGTTTCCTACTGTGTTCAAGGCAAATCACTTTCGCACTCAGAATGGAACACGCTACAGTCTTTTGTTGCTTTACTTTCTTTCTGTTACTTGTTCTTACCAGAATAAGCTTAGAAGGTTTGCACGTATATTCAGTTTCATTCTGTGATGCATTGGCTTTTTCAGATTAATTACTGAAGTTTACGCTAGGATCCCTGTTTCTCAAACTAATGTGGTTTATGCTAGTATCTCCTGTTTATCAAAAGTCTTAATGCAATGTACACGAGCATCACCTGTTTCTCAAACTGTTTATTGTATTCCTCTGTGGGGATGCCGGGGGCTCTTTCAGTATAAATAGTATCCCCACCTTCTGGAAATTCTGTGCTAAAAATTTCCTCTTTTCTATCACTCTTTTTGTTTCTTTCTTCCTCCTTTGCTTTCTGTCATTTCTTCCTGTCATTTTCTGCCTTGCTGGTCCATACACTTGTAAGTGTTCGATAAAGTCTTACATATTTTTCTCTTAGAATTGATATTGGGTAAATGTATTAATTTAGGCCCATTCATATATATCTTTAAGTGTCCTTAGTTATGTTTAAATTTGTAGTCAGGTATGTTTTTTAAATCCCCTGTACAATAAATAGGACAAGAGTTCAATGCCAGGAGCATCTCCTTAGATTATGAGCATGAATGCATTGATATGTGTACTTAATTTTCTTTTCCTTTTGTTTTCTGTTGAAGTATTGTGTATGTTTTGAAATTTTGAAACAGTTATAGCGCTGATATGGCTCTACACAGTCAGCTGGGCTCTAACCAGAAATAACAGTAACAATTTACTGTAGCTTAGAAAATGGTTAATGGGATGCTTCCAGTCTTCCACAGATTCTCCCACCATTTTTTTTTTTTTTTGGTGGTATATAATGTGTGTGCATTTTCCTTATCACATATTTACTGTATATGGTTTGTGTATTATCAGTGATGCAGTCGATGGGTCAGCCATTCAGAAGCGGACCGTTACGACTGTTGACGCGTAACGGCACGTACGTATCGGTGACCACAGAGTTATCCTCCTTCATGAACCCCTGGGACTACAAACTGGAGTTTATCATCGCTCAGCACACTGTGGTCCAGTAAGTGACTTGACTGGTAGATACTATGGTCCTGGTTTTGTTGTGGTGTTTTGTCTGTGTGTAACAGCGCAGGTTTGCACTTATTTACACATTCCAATCAGAAAGTCTGGGTCTGGGCCCTGCCTGGAGGGGTAAAGGACACAGATTTTTCTGACCTTAGAATCCACATGTTAGTTTTTTAATCCTGTTCATGTGTATAATACTCATGCATAACACCTAACGTCTTCCCTTTCTGCTTTTAAATCCAGTTTAAAAACCCACCTCTTTTCCCAACAATTAATTCTACTACTTCTTTCCCTCAGTCTGTGCATTAAATATTGTAAGGTGGTCTTTGTCGATTGTATAATATGCCTGGTGCGTGAGTGCATTTTGATATGAATTGTCAAGATTTGGCGCTGAATCAGTACTGTAATTATTATTATTTTATTAACATTAAAAACACACTTTGAAGATCCTGTAAGTCATGTCAGTGTCCAGCGACTTATGGAAACATGAAAACACTCAACATGCATGTCCACCAAAGATGGAACGTGCAGACTGTACAGCAACATGCCGCCTGCACAGTGTGGGTGAAACAGTGGGCATATACACATCTGAAAATCTGAAAATTATATTAACGTGCAACTGTGTGTGTCATGCGTACTCACACAGTCATGCATTATGAGACTCTTTTCTCCACATTCTCAAATTTGCATTACACATGCACATGCACACGCACACATGCACACACACACACACACACACACACACACACACACACACACACACACACACACACACACACACACACACACACACACACACACACACACACACACACACACACACACACACTCACTCACTCACTCACTCACTCACTCATTATTATTACACAGATTACTAAGGAGAAACAAACATAAAAAAAAGGCAGAAATAGGATTTGAAACTATATACCATAGGTGGCAGGGGAGGCAGGCGAGACAGACACAAGAAGAACATTAATAGGATGGCCATGGAGACAGGCGAGACAGTCTTGAAGAAGGCGGACACAAGAAGAACATTAATTTAGAAGATTAGGAAAAGACAAGCAACATTTATAAGACACTTTTTACACGGCTGCATTTTCCCAGCCATTCTGCCACCCTTTATTTGCGACCCGGCGTCGCCTGCGTGTGCTATTTTTAGCCAGGCAGGGTCTACCAAAGTCCGTTGGTATAGCGCGTCTTTGTGCTCCCGCACTAGTGATAAAGGGACGGGTGAAAAGGGTGTGGGGAGTGGAAGGGAAGGGGCGCGCTATTAATAGCTGGCAGAAAGTGGCCAACTAAAGTATCTCGGATTTGTGCGCCATGTTTAGGCAAGAGAAATTAGAGCACCTGGTCACAACAGGAAAGCTGGAGGGGAAGAGAACACCAGGTAGACCCAGGGAGAAAATATTTGACGTTCTTGCAGCAGAGTGGTTGAGGACAGAAGGGGTGGGAGATGTACTTGGAGTGACAGGGACAGATTTGTATGGAGGGCCATGCTTGCCGGCTCCATGCAGCAGGGCACATGATGATGATCATACAGCAATATGGTGTACAGTTAAGTGTACACATCTTTTTCTTGTATGTCTGTGCCATGTCAGGTTGGATGGTATAAAAGTGAATTCTTGCTGTCAGTTTGTGAGTGACCATATAAACTGTTATTTACAGGCCTCCAGAAAATCCCAATGTGTTTAAGGACGGACCAGAGGCCTATGAGACTGCAGAGAGTAAGATGTCCAACGTCTCGCGCGATCTTATCAACAAAATCATAGAGATGTTGCAAAAGGTAAGGCAAATGCAAAAATACAGAACAAGTTGTGTGATTGTAAATGAATCATGTAATTGTAATCATCATACAAATCTAGCATTTTACCTCCCTCACCTCCCACCCCCCTGTCTTTTTTTTTTTTTTAAACAACAGATATTGAGATCCTTATGTATTAGTAGTCCATAGACATCTGAGAGATCTGTTTTGATTTTCTTGTGGTTTTTATTATTGTTTCCTTTGTCTTTTGAACTGCTGTGTCCCAGTGACTTTTGACTGAAAGTTTGATGTTTTCATTTGTGTGTTTTCTACAGACAACAATGTTAGACGTCAGACCTCTGACGCCATCAGACTCTTTGGATAGAGGTGAGTAGACAGCAAAAATGCATGCATGTACTCTGTGTGTGTGTGGGATGTATGTGTGTGTGTGTGTGTGTGTGTGTGGGATGTATGTGTTCGTTCGTTCGTTCTTTAATTTAACGTCTTTTCACTATAAGTGATATTAGACGGGTGTATGTGTGTGTGTGTGTGAATGTGTGTGTGTGAGCATGCATGAGCATATGTACAATAGAGTTTTATTAAGAACAGTATTTGAATATCGCAAGAAAAATTTGGTGAATATGTGTTGAGTGGAAAATTTTCAGGTACAGATGAGTGTGTACATGGGCAATGCTTGGGGTGGCTGAGGTTGTGTGATAGAGACAGTAAGTGTGAAGAGAGAAATGTGTTTTGTTTGTATAGATGTGACTGACAGTGAGAGAGAGTGATTGAGTTACTTATGTGCATGTGCGTATGTGAGAGGCATACATGCAAGACCATCTGTGTATACGTATGTGCCAACTTTGCATATGTCTAGCCAGTAAATTCATTTAAATCTTGATGTCCTTATGTGAATAATGCAAAATGATGTTATTTTGGGTGCAAGGATGTCTGTTTGGTTAAAGATATGGTAGAGAAGACAAAGAATGTTTGTATAATCAAACTTTAATGTAATTGAATTTATGGCCTATAGTTGAAATATCCCCCCCCCCCCCCCCCCCCATGGGAATGCTTGGGGCTTTTTCAATATAAATAGTACCTCCTCCCCCTTCTGGAAATTCTGTCTGTCTCTCTGTTTCTTTCTTCCTCCTTTGCTTTCTGTCATGTTTTCCTATCATTTTCTGCCTTGCTGGTCCATTCACCTGTATGTGTTTGATAAAGTATTATGTATGTTCTCTTAGGATTGATAATTGGGGACATGTGTTAAGTGCATTTTTTAAGTGCATTTTTGGCTCTAGGGAAATGAGATATGCGGTAGCAATTTTAGGTAAATTAGGCACATTTTTGTATGCTTTAGTGTCCTTAGCTATGTGTAAATTTGTAATCAGGTATGTTTTTTAATCCCCTTTGTGATAAATTGGACAGAGTGGTCAACACCAGGGGCATCTCCTTATATTATGTTCGTGAATGCATTGATATGTGTACTTAATTTTTGTTTCCTTTATTTATTTATTTTTTTTGCTGTTGAGGTATTGTGTATGTTTTCAAACGGTTATAGCCCTGATATGGCTCTACGCAGTCGGCTGGCTTTAAACAAAAATAACAGTAACAATAACAGTTGAAATATTTTAAATTACACATACTTGACTGTTACTCGCCAATGCTTAAACCATCATTGTGTGTGCTTGTGTGTGTGGTGTGTGTGTGTGTGTGTGTGTGTGTGTGTGTGTGTGTGTGTGTGTGTGCACATCATTATCAAGTGCCTTGCCACATGGCATGGCAATCATGGCCTTCCATCTGTTTCTATCCCTTGTTGGTGCAAGCACCTCTTCCACCCTCTGTCTTCAGCCACTCTGCAAGTCCGTCCAATATTTTGCCCCTGGGTCTACCTGGTGTTCTCTTTCCCTCCAGCTTTCCCATTGGACCATGTGCTCCAATTCCCCTTTCCTCATAAAATGGCCTATAAATGTTGCCTGTCTTTTCCTAAACTTCCTTATGAATGATCTTCTTGTGTCTGCCTCCATCAAGACTGTCTCATTTGTTTTCTTTGCTGTCCATGGAACTCTTCAACATTCTTCTTAGAAACCACATCTCGGCTGCCTCGAATACACATGCTTGACTGTAACTCACCAATGCATAAAATGTGTGTGTGTGTTGTGTGTGTGTGTGTGTGCGTGCGTGCGTGGTGCATGCATGCATGTGTGTGTGCGCGTCGCGCGTGCGCATGCCAGATACTCATCAGATTCTGTTTACCACATGAATAAGCTGTTTTTCATTAACTTGATGGTTTCAGTGGGATCATCTTTGGCTGCTGGAGCATGTGTGGCTGCTGTTGATAATGACAAGAAGAAAGATAACGGCAAAGTAAGAACACTGTTTTGTGCTTTATTGTTGACTTTGTCCAATCTCCTTTTTAACCCTGTGACTCCCGCACCCTTTCCAACAACTGCAAAAAGTTAACCCTTCAACTCCCTCACCTTATCCACCAGCTTCCTGCTTTGTTGGCATGGTTGACACTGCAGGATGCTGGTGGACAGGGTGCAGAAGACAAAGGGTTAATGTTGCTTTATTGTTGATTTTGTCCAGTCTCTTTTTTAATGCTACTTTATTGTTGATTTTATCCAGTCTCCTTTTTCTCTCTCACTTCTCACTTCAGCTTGTTTGGGTCCATTGTTGGACATAGGCCTTCCTCATCGCACGTCACTGATGCCACTAAACTGCTGTTCTGGTCCTTTGTCGAACTTTTCTAGATCGTCTCGCCACCTGGTTCTCTAGCAACCTCTGTTCCTTTTTTGGCTTCGAGGGATCCAGTGCGTCACTTTGGTGGTCCATCTGTTGTCAGAAGTCTCCTTTTTAATGCTGCTTTATTGTTGATTTTGTCCAATCTCCCTTCTTAATGTATTTATTGTAAATGACATAAATTCATCTCCTGTACATGTGAGTGGAGCGATGTATGGACAGGCGCTGGGGAGGAGATGTGATCTGTGAGTAGATTGATTGTTTCATTCATATTTGGTCCAGGTCTGCCCCTAATCTCCTATGCCCTGATGGATATGTCTTTATTACGTTTGGGTCATAGGTATGGCTATAATGTCCTGTGTTCTGATGGACATATTTCTATCACTTTGGGTCCATTTCTGTCCCAGATCTCTTATGTACTGATGACATACCGGTATCTCATATAGGCCACAGATTTATCTCTAATCTATGTTCCGATGGACATTCCTATGTCACATTTGGGTCACAAGTGTGTCCCTAATCTGTGTATTGACACAGACATACCTACATCATATTTAGGTCACAGTTCTATCTATAATCTATGTTCTGATGGACATTCCTGTGTCACATTTTGGTCACAGGTTTGTATCTAACCTCCTGTGTATTGACAGATATACCTGTATCACATTTAGGTCACGGCTGTATCTATAATCTTTGTTCTGATGGATATTCCTGTGTCATGTTTGGGTCACAAGTCTGTGCCTGTTTCCTGTGTATTGATAGACATACCATGTGCTACAAAAGCCTCAATAACGCAGCCCCCGATTACCTGTCAAGCCTACTTGAGATCTATGTTCCCTCACGTACCCTCCGCTCTGCCTCCGATCCTCTGACTTTTTGCTTTCCACGCACTAAGCTCGATACCTATGGTCCACGAGCCTTCTCTGTTTCTGGTCCGCTCTCCTGGAACAAACTTCCTCTCTCAGTCCGTCAGCAACCTACTTTTGTCTCCTTCAAGTCCGCTCTCAAAACTCACCTTTTCTCTTCTGCATAAAATCCTGACCTCACTCAATCCCCTCTGCAGCCTGTCTCCACTCGGAGGGGAATCACATTGCAATATATAATTGTATATAAATGCTCTCTATAATTTTCCATTGTTTTTATTCTTTCTCCCCATTTATAGCCGTGTGGGTGCGTGTGCGTGCGTGTGTGTGCGTGCGTGCGTGTGTGTTTCAGCGCTTAGATTTGATTTTATCAAGATTTTGCGCTATATAAATATTGTAATTATTATTATTATTATTAATATCACATTCAGGTCACAGGTCTATCCTTAATCTGTTCTGATGGACGTACCTGTATCACATTTGAGTCACTATTCTATCTCTCATTTCCTGTGTTCTGATGGACTTATTAATATCACACTTGGATCACAGGTCTGTCCCTTATTTCCGATATTCTAATGTATATATCTATATCACATTTGAGTCACAGGTCTGTCCCAAATTTCCTTTGTTCTTATGGACTTATCTATGTCACATTTTGGTCACAGGTCCATTCATCATTTCCTATGTTCTAATGGACTTACCTGTATCAAATTTGGGTCACAGATTTATCCCTATTTCATGTAATAATGGACTTACCTATATCATATTTGGGTCACAGATCTATCCATAAGTATCTCATGCTTGTTCTGCCTTTTTGGTGGTTTTTGTTGTTGTTGTTTGGTTGGTTGAGTGGTTGGGTTTTTTTTTGTGTTTTTGTTTTTGTTGTGGGGGGGGGGGGGGTGGACAGAAAAGGTTGACACTTACCATGTTGTCTCATGTGTTAAACCATTTAGTGATTGGTGCTGTAGTCAAGCGGACAGAACATCAGACTTTCAGTCAGAAGGTCTGGGGTCTGATTCTGCCTGGGTGCCACCTGCCCGATAGGTTAACTCTTTGACTTCCTCACCCTGTCCACCAGCTTCCTGCAGGATAGGGTGAGTGAGTCAAAGGGTTAACCTTTTGCAGCTAGTAGATAGGGTGCAGGATTGGTCAACTTATGTGCAAGCCTGTTCAGTACCTAAACCCGCTTTGTCATCAGTGATATCAAAGCAAAAACTTAACCCTTTGACTGCCTCACTCTATCCACCAGCTTCCTGCAGGATAGGATGAGGGAGTCAAAGGGTTAACCTTTTGCAGCTGATAGATAGGGTGCGGGATTGGTCAACTTATGTGCAAGCCTGTTCAGTACCTAAACCTGCTTTGTGTGTATTTGCACGCAGAATATTAAATAGGCATGTTAAAGATCCTGCAAGTCATGGCAGTGCCTGGTGGCATGTGGAAACATGAAAACACCCAGCATGCATGCCTAACAAAACAGCGTGCACACAAGCATCCAAGAAAAATCCGAATGTTTTAAAATAGATATCTAGCATAGCTGGATGTATCTTATTCTAAGATTACCAGTCACCGTGGTGTACTGGTTAACGCAACGGAATACCGACTGGAAGGTTGTGGGTTCGAATCCCCACCAGTCCCTTCAAAAAATCATTGTGGGATTTTTCGGCTCTAACCGGCTCCTACCCTGAGTTGGGCATGCTATGGGCTCATTGGGAAGACTGGGACCACACAGTCGAGTCTCATCCACTTCACAGATGCATCATTGAGGGTGTTGCTCAAATCTTCTGACCAGCTCTGCACATGTCTGTATCTCTCAGGCCTGGTTGAGGCCAGGATGTATTATGATAGTAAGCATAGAGTATAGCCCTGTTACGCAGTCTTAATCCTAGACGAACTCCACAGCATCATAATTATCATCCTCATCGGCGTCATCATCATCGCATTGTAAAAAAAAAAATGTACCAGCTTCTGTGGCCATTAAGGTGGCATAGAAAATGGGACAAAAAAGAAAAAGGTGAGCTCAAAGGTAACCTCCCTGAGATGATCCTCAAAAACAAAAAAAATCGAAAATCTTATTCTAAGATTAAATCAGATGGTAAATTTTTTTCAGCCATATACCTGTAAAGAGCATTAAAGAGCTAGGAAAGTGAGACTTACTTTATGGGCTGACTGTCTTACAATTTTTTTCCCATCCTATTTTCTGCACCACCTTAATGGCCGCAGAAGCTGGAACAGTTTTTACAATTTGATGATGATAATGTCGATGAGGATGATAATCATGATGCTGTGGAGTTCCATCTAGGATTGAGATTGCGTGACAGGGCTATACACTTACTATCATAATATATCCTTGCATCAACCATGCCTGAGAGATACAGACACCTGCGGTGCTGGTCAGAAGATTTGAGCAACATCCTCTATGACACATCTGTGAAGTGGTTGAGACTCGACTGTGTGGTCCCAGTCTTCCCAGTGGGCCCATAGCACGCCCACCTCTGGGTAGGAGCCGGTTAGAGCCAAAAAAAAATCCCACAATGATTTTTGAAGGGACTGATATAGATTCAAACCCAAAACCTTCCAGTCTGTGTTCTGTTGCGCTAACCACTAAATGAGTCTTAGAATTTCTATGATTTTGTTTTTATCATCAATTAATTATCACTGCAGGATGAAGATTCCCAGGTACAAACATCGCTGTCGGAACTGTCAGCTAACGATGTGGATTCTAAGAGCATCTCTTCCTTGTACCGACAAGTGAACTACTCTCTCAACATTAAAAAGTCAGTATTCAGTGTTTTCTTATTTTTGTACAGCTTATTGTGTTGGGAAAAAGATGTTTTGTTCATCATGCGGCATGTCTGGCTTCTGCTTGTTTGTTTGTGTGTGTGTGTGTGTGCGCGTGCGTGTGTGTGTGGTGCGTGCGTGCGCGCGCGCGCCAACTCGGTGTTCATCATTGATCTGAACATGTCCATATATGTGAGGTTAATTAGCAGTGCTTTATATAAAATTTGTGTGTGTGTGTGTGTGTGTACGCACATGTTCAGAATCAGTCCATGAGAGAAGAAATTGATGTACATATAATGCAAGCCACAAATATTTGTTAATAATATTTTATTGATTTTATATATATGTATTATCTGTCATGAATCTCTATGTGGATGAAAGTCGTTTGCAGTAATGTGTATGTATCTATTCAAGTTTTGCCCTTTGTAATGGTAACTGGGTATAATACAGACAATAATATAGTGTTCTTTGAGGCCAAGAGCAGTCCCCATTTTATTTATGTTTTAATGTCCTTAGTTATGTTTAAATTTATATTCAGGTATGTTTTTTGAATCCCCTATATGATAAATTGGATGGAATGGTCAGTGACAGGGTCATCTCCTGAGATTATGTGCTCGAATGCATTGATATGTGTACTTAATTTTCTGTTCTTTTTTTCCCCCTGTTGAAGTTTTGTGTGTGTGTTGAAACGGTTATAGCCCTAGCTCTAAGCAATCGGCTGGGCTTTTAGTAACACTAAGAATAAGAATAAGCTGCCTACACGTTGACGCCGCAAGAGAGAATATATTTTCTTGTATATATTATTAAGTCCTCTGCTCTATTGGGAGCTAGTGAAGTTCTTTAACTCTTTCAGTACTGACAGGTTTTCTCCCTTGTTTCCTCTGTGGACTGGCTATTTGCACAGGTTTGAAAAAAAAAATCATAACAGAATAACAGCACAAGCTACACGTTCAATTTTTTTGATTTATATTGTCAGAATGTTGGTTATGATCATATAATAGACAAATACAGCTTACCTTATTCATGATTGGTTTGAATAGGTTGCAAATTTTGGCTAAAATTTAGCTTACGTCAGAATACACCACTCATCGCGATCACATCCATTCATACAGATTGCTTGTGCATGCGTGAAGCACAGTCACGTCCTTAAGGGCTGAAAGAGTTAAGGAGTGGTTTGCATTGACCATTTTTGTTGAACGTAAAAATGATTCTTTCTGATAAAGTGTCATATGATTACAGGTTTTTGTTGAGTCACCCCAAGACATTCCCTGTGTCAGACAAAAGCAGCAGTGTGGAGCCGATGCAGAAGGATGACTTTGAAGGTAAGAACGATAAGCTTAAAATGTTTGTTTTGTTCTGCCCTTTCCCATCTCTTTCTTTGTGTTATTTTCTGTCTGGCTCTTTCATTTCATGTCTTTATTCTGTCTGTTTTTGGTATTAAGACATTACTATTTTTGTCCTGCTTTCAACAGCTTTTTTTATCCTGCATTTTAACTAGCAAAGGTAATCTGAGTTACGAGTCAAGTTTTATTTTTGGTTTCCTGGAGTTGAATTTTCATGATGTTTGTGTGTACATTCAGATGAAATACTTGATGCGTTTAGGTGAAAATGATTTTATCCTACATTAGTAGTCGTAGTGGACCAAAAGGGTGGAATGGTAGTATCTGTGCTGTTGAATGTGTTTTTGTTTTTCATAAGTAAAAAAAATAGTATGTGTGCATCATATGTACGTTTTACAGATGATGAATTAGAAACCATAATGATGTTTACTGTGACTGTGTCGAGAGAAAAAATGTGGTTGCATGTGTGTTATATATGTGTACAAGTATGGTTGCATGTCTGGACAAGTGTGGTTGTACATGTGTGTTTGACCTTCTTTTAAAGAAACAAGTAGAAACAATAATCTATGCTTGTGTGCTTAAATCTGTCAAGATGCAGACATAACAATAAATGGACTATTGTGTTTGCCATCTGTGTTTATGTGCATGAATACAACAGACGTTTAAAAAAGTGGAAACTGCCCCCAGTCATTCAACAGAGAAGAAACCTACATGACATGTTGACAGCCAGCTTTCTTTGAGGGAAGACTCACTTTTGTTTGTGTGTGTGTGTTTGACAGATCTGACTGAAGACATGGAGGTGCAGGTGGAGATCCCTGTGTGTCAGACCTTTAGCTGTGGCAGTAGTGCTCAGGTCAGTATAATTCCACTTTGGCTGGATCTTCTCTTTATTTTGTATATATGTTGTGCATTTTCTGTTTTTGCAGTGGCTTGTGTTTATGACCTCAGCGCCTGGTCAGCTCATGGGGTTATGTGTAGGCTTAAGGCTGGTGCCATGATCACCATCACATGGCATCTGTGACTTTAGTGCATATGGAATTCATTCTGAGCGCGGAGACATCATCTTGAGAAACTGAAACTGTGATTCTGTCTTGTCTTTATTCTGAGTGTTTGTGGGTTTTTTTCTTTGGCTAGTGTAATCTTTGTTTCTCATGGCTATTCATATTTATGATTGCTGGCAGTAGCATAGTGTTTTTATTTACTGAAGCTACATATCTTAAGTCGGAACGGAGATATGCATGCGTGCACATGCATACCATGCACATGATTTGTGTTTCTGTATGTATGTAATCAAGTTTTATCATATTCATAATCATGTATCTTTTCAGTCAGAATAACTGGAAGTTTTCCCTGTTGAAAGAAGAGATATATTACGGGGATAATTTTATGTTTCTTTCACTATTATTAGATCTGCTGTGTATCGTAAGCAGAGAAAAATGCTAAAAAGTAGCAGCACTAAACAATTTTTAACATTGGTAAAAAAAGTGTCATGATCAGTGAGTAAAATGTACCACATAGTCATTCTTTAGCTTGATAAATGGTAAAGTTGATGGACTGAACATTTCTTATACCACTGTGCTTTTGCAGGTACTGGTATCTGAGCAAGGTTTCCATGAAGAGGTGCCTATCAGCCCCCAGTCCTTCAACGGAGAAGAGCCCCCATTGACGCATGACACTGTCGACAGCCGGCTGTCTTTGACGGAAGATTCCCTTCGTGAGCACACCAAGGCCCAGGAGTTGATCTACCTGCAGGAAGCGAAACCCCATCTCTTACACCTGAAATCCAGACAGCAGAGACGGCAGCGCAGTCGCTTGAAACGGAGCCGGCCCTGTGGGCATGAGGAGGCCACCAATGTGTTCAAGTTTGTTCGCAACAACAAAGGGCAGAGGTGTGTTGGGAACGGTGGTGCAGGGGGCATCTTCATGTCCAGAATGCCCATCAGTGCTGTGGATGTCAAGGTGAGGAACTGAAGATGTTTTTTTTTCTTTGTTTACTTGTCTGGCTCTGTTTTTGTTTTCTTTTGTTTTGGTTTTTCCTTTATATTCCCATTAAACCTTGGTCATACCTTAATGGTCAATGTATCTGTCTGAGGAATGTTCCTGTTGTCTCAGCATGGTATACACAGGTTAACTACTTCAATAAAACCCAGAGTACATGGTGACATGAAATATCTTTGGCTTGAGGACTGGAACAACCAGATGGATGAAAATATTTTCCAAATCTGCACCAACCTTACACAGATTCTCCCATCTGTTTTTGGGAACAGTCAAAGAGACATTGTTATGCAGGTTACATATGGGTCACACATTCTACACTCACTCAGGTTTGTTCAAAGGTGAAGAAGCACTATGGTGTAGGCCTATATTGTGTGATAAATCACTCAGTATCAGACAACTCTTATGAATGCTTCATTATCATCATCATCATCAAGTGCCCTGCCAGATGGCGTTGGCGATCATGACCCTCCATATACATCTATCCCCTGCTGCTGCAAATACATCTTCCACCCTGTCTGCCCTCAGCCACTCTGCAAGTCCGTGCAATATTTTTTCCATATGTCTACCTGGTGCTTTCTTTCCCTCCAGGTTTCCTGTTGTGACCAGGTGCTCTTGATTCCCCTTTCCTTATGAAGTGGCCTATAAATGTTGCCTCACTTCTGGATGACAAAAAGTAATGACAGTTGAAACACACTTGGATTTTCATAATAGCTAGGTAAAATAAGATTGGACTGTAAATCGTTCAGACTGGGGCAACATGAAGTAACATGTAAATCAGCTTATGGGGAAGTCTGACGTAAATGACAACTGAAATTTTGCTCAACCGGATTTTGATGTACAGAAGACACTCAGAATCTTCTTCAGTGATTCCTGGTGAACTTTTGACCCTTTGCCCAGCAAACTGTTAGGTATGAGGAAAGCCTCATGAAGAGGTTGTATGTTTACCAGGAGCGTGAAATCTGAATCAAAGTGACTGCCAGCATTCAAACAAATAGGAACAGAAGTGTGCAAAAATAGAATCAGAATGTGTACTTAATATCACAAGACAAGACAGGTACGAAGTTTCAGCCAACTGGCCTTTGTCAAGCATGTATTAAAGATAACAAAGAATAAAGTCTGCCATTTTCTCCTGCTTATCGAAATGTCAAGGAGATATTTTATTGTTTATTTTTCCACTAAATTTTTGCTTTTATTCTTTGGTGTCTTTTGTTAATGCTTGTGTATGTGTGAAGGCCAGTTGGCCAAAAAATTGTGCCTGGCGTGCTTTGCTATGTTATTTATGTGTTTTGAATCTATTTTTGTGTATTTTTGGTTCCTGTTTACTAGAAATAATGAAAACAGATTCTGAATATTTTCTCTTCATTGGCTTAATGTTGTTTTGACTTTTTTTTTTTATTGGCAGATAAGGTTATTAGGATTGCCTGAACATGGTTTTGATTGTAAAACTGTTTTTCACAGCCAACAGTGTCACAGCTGGCTGAGAGCAGCAGGTCAACAAAGCCAGTGCCAGATGTGGCAGGGGTGATGCCTAGGTCATACCAGCTGGGCATGATGTCACAGCTGGCCATGTTGCCTGTCAGCCCTTCCACCGGTCTGACCCAACTTCGGCCTGTTCTGTCTTCGTCCTCCACAGGGTTACACTGGCCGTTTTTTCCGCAGTCAGGTCAGTGTCAATATGAGCGTTAGTGTCAATAGGGGCATTAGTGTCAATAAGGGCGTTAGTGTCAGTTGGTGTGGTATAAGTGTTCTGTGCATATACAATCAGTCTGCTCCATCTCCAGCCTGTTATTTCCCTCCTTCTGCTGGTATACTCCTGGTACTTTATCCCCAGTCAATCACTTAAATTTTTATGTGTGTGTGTGTGTTATTTCCCTTCTTCTGCTGGTATACTCATGGTACTTTATTCCCAATCAGTCACTTAAGTTATGTGTGTGTGTTATTTCCCTTCTTCTACTGGTATACTCATGGTACCTTTAGTGATGGTGTGAGTTAAGGTTGCATTCTTTAGAGATAATGATGAGGTGATGTTAGATATATGTCAAGATTTTTTTTTCATCTCATCTTCTGCAAAAATGTAGCACTTAAAATATTTATTTTCTTTTTTGACATGATGGGTATTTATCATAAAATGTTTGTTATATGTAGTTCAAGTTCTGTCAGAATTTTTAAGCTGGAACATCTGCCTTCTTTTTCTTATGTTGAATTTCCTTTTATTTCAATGACTGTGACTGAATCAGGTATAGTGTACAATTTGAAAATAAACAATACAAGAAAAGAAGGATAAAGTTTTATCTCATAGACCAATCTCATGGTGTTTTATTACAGTTTGAGTTTGCTCATTCTTTTCTGTAACGTCTTTTCACTCCAGTGATGTTAGACCATACAGTTTTTGAGTATTGTTGTATGGGTGGAGTATGCTTATGCCTCATAATCATAAATGCTTTTGCCTCATAATCATAAATATTTTCTCCTTTTTTTTTCTGTACAGGTACGGGTTTTTCACTAATGCCACAGATGATAGCAAGTTTTTACCAGCCAATGACTTCAGTTTCTCAAGCACCCCCTGTCAGTGACAGCACCGGCAGTTCAGTTTGTCAGCAGCAAGTGCAGCATGTAAGTTTGTTTATGGGATAGCTGCAGCTATGATGTGCCCCCCCTCCCCCTCCCCCCCCCACCAGGATTAATGGAGGCTCTATCAGTATAGATAGTATCCCCTCCTTCTGGAACTTGTGTGCTAGAAATGTCCTCTTTTCTGTCACTGTCTTTGTTTCTGTCTTGCTTCTTTGTTTTGTCATCTCTTCCTTTCAGCATTTTCTGCCTTGCTGGTCCATTCACCTTTGTGTTTCCCATATTGCCTTACATACTGTCTGTTGATATTTGGGTACATATATTAATTGTACTTTTAGCTCTTAGGAAGTGTAAAGTGCTTTGTGGCAATTTGAGGTACTGTAGGCCTGTTTTTATGTATGTTTCTGTATACTTAGTCATTTGCAATTTGTATTCAGATTTGTTTTTTTCAATCCCCCTGGTGACAGATTGGGCAATGTGGCCAACACCAGGAATATTTCTGTGAATGCAATGGTATGGGCATTTCATTTTCTTTTCTGATCATCGCATGTAGGGAGGTTTCCTTTGTGCTCACCTTTTTTTAAATTTTTACTCCCATTTCACACATTCATTAAGTGGAGGAGACTCGACTGTGTTGTCCCAGTCTTCCCAGTGATCCCATAGCATGCTCAGCTGTGGAGCCAGGTTGGAGCTGAAAAATCCCATGATGATTTTTGAAGGGACTGATGGGCATATAGAAGAGCTAAGGAAATTGTCCTGGAAAAACTTGATACCACCAGAAAACTTCTAGCAGATATCAACAAGAGAAGACTTAAAATACATTAGCCATGTGTCATGTAGCAAGAACACAGACCTCATGTTAATCATCTTTCAAGGAAAAACAGTGACAAAAAAGGAAGAAAGACAGACCTCCAATCTCATACGTCGAGAGCATAACCAACATCAGTGGCCTAAATATTCAAGAAATTGTCCACTAAAGTCAAGACAGAGCGGCCTGGAGGTAGGTGGTGGTGTCAAAGAGTGCAGCGGCCAACACTGAACCAACCTGATGACGCCGACAGGAGAGGTGATTGGGATTTGAATCCGCAACCTTCCAGTCGGTAGTCTGTTATGCTAACCACTACACCTTGGTGACTGATTGCTGATTATTTGTTGATGTTAATGCAGCCCTGTGTGTCATGTGTCATCAGATTCAGGATGAACAGCAAAAGAATGGCATGGACTCTGACAATAACCCGTCCACTGAAGAGACTGGTTCCTCCATGCACTTCATTCTTGATGACCTGAGTACTAGTTCTCCCAATGAGGTCAGTCCATTGTGACATAAAATTACCATACACCTTTGTTTTAGTTTAGTCAGTCTGTTAAAATAAACAGAAAAATAGAGAGACTAATTGATTCATTAATTAAATAAAAGATCTCTTGGATAGTTGTTGTTTTTTTTTACTAAAATTTATATTTCTGTCACTTGTTAGTTTTGAGCATTTTTAAAAAAATTAAAGTCTGTTTTTCTATCACTTGTTATTATTTGGCCGTTATTTACACTTGTTTCATCAAATAGATAGATTTGGTCTTTTCTTTCATTGTTTTTTGTTTGTTGTTTTTTGGGGATGGTGGTGGTCATAATGTGCTACCTTACTTTCTCCATATTATGCTTGCGGCGTTTAGGGCAGCAATGGAGGTTTTCCATTCCTGTCTGTTCTGGGCTAACCACTGTATTGTACTCTCGGTGTGTTTCAAAGCCTTATTCCATTTGCCATTGGGAGGTCTGATCATGTCAAGTAATGGCAATTATTATCATTTGCTGTATCAGGCTTCCCATAGTAAACCTTATCCTTTTGCTAAGCCAACTGTGTTTTGGTTTGCTTGAAGAAAGTGTTATAGGACCCATGCATAATTCCAGTAATTATGTAACACATTTTCTTTTTTCTCATCATCTGGAATTTTTTTTCATGTCTTATTTCACACATCTGTGCAGGAGTCAGAAGGGAAACTTCAACAAAGAGACAGTCGTTCCCAGTCAAGCAGATCGTGTCGTCTTCGCCGCTGCCCCAGCACACCACCTTGGCTGCAGAACGTCAACTGGACGCCAGAAGTCCGTCTGACGTACAAGCTGCCGCAGGTCAAGGAACACAGCGTTTTGAGGAAAGACCGGGAAGCCCTGAAGAAAATGAAGCAGTCGGAGGAGATCAGGTTGCAGCTTCAGATGATTCTGGACGAGGTGGAGAGCCAGGACTATGTTCCTGCCATAGTGAGTTTGTCTCTGTCTGTAGTTTTTGCTTGTGTTTTTGTTTTGTTTCGTTTGGTGTGTGTGTTTGTTATGTTTTTTTAAACATAGATTGGATAATCCCGGTAGGCCAGTGTGTGAATGTCTGTGAGTGCAAATGTGCATACTGTTGGTCTGTCTTTTCGTACTAGCTGCAATAACCATTACTTTAATTATCAATCCCTGGATATCATAATAAAGTGTACTTCAGGTCTGAGTTTTCCCACGTTCAGACAAACTAAAACTACATTTTTTAACAATGTATTAGACATTACAGAAAGTATTCTAAACTGTTGTACAGTATTTAAATTATACAGTTTCCCTATCAACACAGTATTATACAACAATACTAGACAGTACACATACTATTAAATACCATGACACTGAATACATATGTCTGTTTTGGTGATTTGTTTCAGGATGAAGAAGCAGACTACCTTTTCTATCCAGAATTTTCCCCAATGGATGTAGCTTATACAGTCAGTGAAACAACAGGGCATAAAAGACAGCAAGGAAACTGCTCACCCACTGCTGTTGATGGGGACAGTGGTGGAAAGGCTGGTTGTGACACACAATTGTCCTGTGTCAGAAAAGCCACAGACGGTGACCAGTACACCACAACACCAGGCAGTAGTGTGACAGACTATCTGAAGAATATGGAGCAGACTGTGGAAGTGGCTCTTTCAGAACCTCAGCATAGATTTTATTGTAACATGTCTGAAAAGTTACAGAACATTCCAGAATCAGCAGAGAGGACTGTTCCTCCACACTCAAAAGAGAATAGTCTGGAGACCAAAACGGCTGGTGGAGATGGAGTGGAAAGCACAAACCTTGCCCATGCTTGTGGTGCCAGCATGAAACACTCCAAGAGCGAAGAAGGGACACTAGAGAGAGAATCTCCGAAATTTGGGGCAGGGAGTGACGATGGAAGAAGCGATGTGGACAGTGACAAGGGCAGCAGCAACAGCTCTCAGCAGAAAAATGAGGACGTTCTCTCATCGTCATCGCATGTATCATCCAGCATGACCCCCTCCGACAAACGTAGCTCAGAGGACGCCAGCAGCTCCTGGAAAGAGTCGGACGCGCCAAATCCCAAAGACTCGGCTGCGTCGTCTTTCAAGGCGCTGGCAACAGACTCTGAATCGGAATTCATGTCGGTCGCGATACCCTCACCAGATGTCTTGGACAAGCTGTTTGTGCCTCTGAAAGTGTGGATGTGTGGGGGTAGGGGGATAAGTCATCCCGGCTTTGCCCTTCTGGCGAAAGGAGGCCAGCATGTCAGAGGAGGTGACCATGACCTACAACCTCTGTCATCCTGACCTTGGAATAATCCTGGCCAGTGATCATCGCAAACTGGCCAGTATGGGTCAGCCCCTACAGGTGACTTGCCAGCTGCTGGAGATGCTTCAGGACAACCAGAGTGCCAAGAAAACTAAAGGCAACAGCCCCATGACGTCTAAAGATGGGATATTACCTGATGAGAATTGTCATTCTGAGGAGACGTTGCCTGCTGAACCTATGGATGCTTCTTGTCAGGTGTGTTCATCGAACGTCAACAGTTCAGAAGTCTCCACAGATGCGCATCCAAACGATGCTGTCTCTTGCAGAGAAAAAGAAGAGTCTGACCCAATGAAGGACAAGGAAGAACCTGATGCCGCGTCTATTAACAGCTGAGAAGCGTACTGCAAAACCTCACCCCAGGCCAGTTCTCCAAAGACTGGCCAGGGGACACGATCATGAATGAGGTCTTTTTGCCCTTTAGCTTCACAGACACTCACGTAGAAAACCCAAAGAACGCACAAGACACAAAGATCAACCCAAACAGCGCACCAGACACAAAGATTAAGGTTGAGGTGGAGTAGGTCTGTGGTGGAAGAGTATATGAACGGCACAAAGATTGTACAGTACATGCCATAAGTTCGTGCCAAAAGGAAGAGAAGGGCATTATCTTCATATGTTAAATGAACCAAGGATGATTTTCATCTGTGCGCGCTGGAGTTTCTTAGTCATTGTGAACCTACCAGATCATCACTAGGCCTTGTTCTCAAGTTTCTGTTCTATCACTGTGTTGGATTATCAAGACTTAACCTCCTTATAAAGCGTAGCTTTTGATGAATTTCCAAAGAAGTTATAGTATATTATGTTGGTTTAAGTCTGTTATGATGGGGCTTGCCCCAGGGCTGTGCCGCACTGGCCTGAGGTTGCCTTCAGAAAATTTCGGGCGTATGGGTGCTTGTCATTTTTGTTAAATAGCATCTCTTATTATTGACACTAATGACAGAATTACAAGAAATTTTACATACTTATGGTAAAATGATTTGAATCTGTCAAAACAAAATATGTATATTGAAGTATTTTTATTGTATAAGTGGCTGTTTGGCTTTTTTTTTTTTTTTTTTTTCATACTCAATACAGTTTCATACTTATCACTGATTCACTAGCATTTGTTGAAGGCATGACCACATCCGTTTCGTTCTCTTCTGAATCTTTTTCTTCCTTAGATACTTCATTTTCACCATCACCAGGACTCTTGTCGTCAAGGTTGAGCAGTCACACAATTTCCTCAAGTGTGAGACTACGATTTCTTGCCATTTTTTTGTTTTCAGATCTGTTAAAAGTTATTTTCGCCAACTGGCCTTTCTCAAACATAAGATCACACACGCACAAACACCAAATACAAAAATTAGAACAAGACAAACTTCCCTGCTGCCTCGTTGCTGTTTGCTTGAACGCAGGCAGTCACGCTTGTTTTTAAAAATAGGTAAACACAGGGGATAACTCCCAGCTTAGTGTAGGGAGAATTAGGGCTAGTTTTGATCCTTTAAGTGGTGAAACTACGATCACTATTACCTGTCCACAAGGGTTGTTAACAGATGTATTAAGCATATGTTTTTTTCAAGAAATATTTTACATAACACAAAATGTCTCACACACAGTAAATGTTGTTCTGACACAATGAAGAAATATTTGACATAACACAAAACATCACACACAAAACAAATGTTCTGACATACATGGCTGTCAAGTCATTTCCTACATGCTTGGAAGGCAAGATTTTCACGAGATACACTAAGTAGGAGCGTCTCTTTTTTCCAGTAGCGGTAAGCATAGCTAGGTATTCGCTAGGTGAGGCTAGGTGGCATTGAAAAGATTTTGCCAGCAGGGTAAAGATGGCAGTCTTGCATGTCGCTTTTGTGTTTGACGATGACTCAGTCTTCTGTTTTGAAATACGTATTGTAGATTGGCTGAAACCAACCTCCACCTCGTGTCTGTTTCACAGCACACTTTTTATTCGCCCTCACTATTCATTGTCTTGACACTCATGCATGAGTGTGCTATTGTGTAAGAAAGAGTCCCTGTTTATTCTGCAGAAATGAGCAGAGAGCAGGACAGTTTTCATCACAGTTTTGGAGATGCACGCTGATACAGCCATTTTGCCAGCATCTTCAAACAACCGTCACTAACATATGTGCTTACACTACTAAAACGTCTATACTTTTCAGAGTCGATAACAATTTGTAAAATGGACAGAACATTAAACCTGACTATCTTGTATCCAAAAGTTTTGTCTTTATAAATGCAGAATCAAAGACAGTATTTCACAAAATCACTTTTTCCAAGACATACCTAAAAAAAATATGAATGGCATAGAAAAATTTATAGTATTAATCTAAGTCTTATAACTTATTTCATGCTGAATGGTTTGTCAACAAAGCATTAGTTGAAACAGCATAACTGCTCATCATAAATATTGTGCACATATAAAAAATTTGATTTTTTTTTTTGGTTTTAGCTTTTCTATTGTAGAACATGTTACATACATGTAATTAATTATGAATTTACATGATATTTGATGATGTTGATGTATGTGTGTGTGTGTGCGTATGTATATGTGTGTATAGATATGTGTGTATGTGTATGCATTTAAATTATATGATCTATATAGATTTTGTGAAAATGTGGAAACACTGTGATAATCCTTCCATGAAATTTGTATCTTGGCTTTTCATAAAAAGGTTACTGACTGACTGTCATGCCATTGGTATGTAGAGTGGCCATGAAGGTCTCCACTGTATGTGTGTGTGTGTGCGTGCGTGCGTATGTGCGTGCGTGCATGCGTGTGTGTGCACATGTGTGTACTTGTGTGTGTGTGTGTGTGTGTGTGTGTGAGAGAGAGAGACTTTAGAGACTAATGAGATCATAGTTTTAATACAAAAATTGATAAACATATATGAACACACTGAATGCTTTTTGGTCAGAATCTGAACTGACCATTCCTTTTCCACCAACATACGGCCTCGTTGTTTGTTGTCGTTGTTGTTGTTGTAGTTGTTTTCAGCAACATGAGGGAAAAAATATATCAACTGTGTGCCATACGACTCATTTCATGGTTGGAAGATCACGAGTATATGCTTTCATGTGAATATTAATTGTAAATTTTGTGTAAATAAACTGCTTGTGTTCAGTATTGTGATTTTAATGGAAATTCAATGTTCTTATCTGGTCATATGTATAAAAAAAAGAACATGCATTGCTACAGAGATGTGAGAAAGATAGGGATGAAGTGGTAAGAAAGATAATTTGAATGTGTGTGTGTGTGTGTGTGGGTAAAAGAGAGAGGAAGAGAGGTAAACTGTCTCAGGGCGGCAATTCTTTTCGTGTTGTTTAAAAAAAAAACTGTACTAGTTTTTCCATGCTGTGATCTCATAGAGATTCAAGGACATGATGGTTTTCATAAGAAAAGACATACAAATAAAAAATCAAATCAAATCATGTGTATGATTAATTGTATGTGTTTAAATGTTTTACATGGAAATGAAAACAGTAGATGTTCGAGACATATTTGTATTGACCATGTTGTGATCTTTGCTAGTTGTTATAGTTGCGTATACACCACACTTTCTATACTACAAGGAATATGATGTTATAAATTCTTTATAGGTAGTTCTTTTATCATGCTATTGAAAAGTATTTTTTGTGCTTTTATTTCATTTGGCTTTTTTATTTGAAGAGAAAGATGGGGTAAAGGGGAAGGGGAGTGTAGCCTTCCCTACCCCCCCACCCTTTTTTTTTTTTAGAAGAAAAAGGCAACAAAAGAAACAAAATCCAGTCAGTCAAAAAGCAGTGGGTCACACCATGACAGGAGTGTCAGGAACATGAAGAATGTTGGACATCATATCTTCTTCTTGGCGTACGCTGCTACACAATCAGCTGTGTCCGGGTGATGTCTCGTCTGAACTCGATGAGTGTGTAGCCATTATGCGATAAGTGATGGTACCATGGTTTGTTAGAAGGCGCATGTTGGCCTGGTACCTCTGTCTTCAGCCTTCTAGGTTTTCTGTAGGGGTTGCCCCGCCCTTAGCTCCTGGCCTGTACGTCCTGCCCTGGGAGCACAGGGGGGATTGTTTCTCCGGGGATCCCACCCCATAGCTAGGGCTTATAGTGGCCCTTACCCGCTGATGAACCCGTCATAGGACACCTGGGGCATTCTGTAAGGATAGCAGCACCACCTGCTACCCCACCCTGTCCTGATAGGAACACCGCCAGTTTGGTCTGGGACTGCTTATTTGCTAGCAAGCTAGCTTATTCACAGCCACCCTCCATATCTGAAGGGCTTCACTATCCGCCACCTGTGTGACCTGCCTGGGTTGGGGATGGTCGCCCCGCCGCTGAATTGGAAGTCGGCCTTTTCCAGGGACATATTTATCAAGATTTTGCGCTATATAAATATTGTAATTATTGTAATTATAATTATTATTACATCATATGATCTGTCAGTTTTTCCGTTTTCTGAAAAGTTTCACATTTCAGGAAAATGCAATTTTTCCATCTTATGTTCAGTTTCTTTCACATGTATTTTCTGCATCACACCACTGTTGAATCTACGAGATTAAATATTCACAAGGTCCTTATAAAAATCAGGCATTGAATGCCGTCTTCAGACTTGCATGCCATGTTGTGTTGTCTTTGCCTAAATAGATAGAAAGTAGGCCTATGCTTTACTTGTTTAGATGTAATTATGAAGAAGCCTCCCCAGTGAACAGAACATGAAAATTGTTTCTTATAGCTAAAACGTATGGAATAATGTTTATCTTGCTGTGATGTTTAACCCTTTGACACCCTATTTACCAACTGCAAAAGCTTAACCCTTTGACTCCCTCACCCTATCCACCAGCTTCCTTCAGGAAGCTGTGGATAGGGTGAGGGAGTTAAAGGGTTGAGTTTTTCTTTACAGGACAGGGTGTGAGGTCAGAGGGTTAATGTTGAACTGCTGATGATTTTGTTTACATATGATAAGTTTATGTGCAATAAACATTCAAACACAGGTGTTGCATGTTATGTTTTTTTAATTTTGTTTTGTTGTTTTTTTGTTGTTGTTTTTTTTTTCAAACTAGTACTTGACAACAATAGTGCAATAGAACTCTACCAACAACACAGACGGGCGCTGTGGTTAAATGGGTAAATGTCAAACTTCCAGTTGGAAGGTCTGAGTTTGATCTGCTAGCCACCTCTGCTTTGTGGGTAAAGGAAGAAATTTTTCCTATCTCCCAGGTCAGCACGTAAAGGAAGAAAATTTTCCTATCTCTCAGGTCAGCGTGTAAAGGAAGGAATTTTTCCTGTCTCCCAGGTCAGCACGTAAGAAGGGAAGAAAAGTTTTCCTATCTCCCAGGTCAGCACGTAAAGGAAGAAAATTTTCCTATCTCCCAGGTTAGCATGTACAGGGAGAAATTTTTCCTATCTCACAGGTCAGCATGTAAAGGAAGAAATTTTTCCTATCTCTCAGGTCAGCACGTAAAGGATGAAATTTTCCTATCTCCCAGGCCAGCACGAAAAGGAAGAAATTTTCCTATCTCCCAGGTCAGCATATAATAAGCAAAGAAAAATTTTCGAATCTCCCAGGTCAGTACTTGTGTGACCTCATTGGCCAGTGCTTAAACTATCTTTGTGTGGCGTATATCGCATGCAGAATACCGAATATGAATGTTAAAGATCCTGTAAGTCATATCAGGGGTTGGCTTATGAAAACATGAGATCATCCAGCGTGATTGTTCACTGAAGATGTAGTATGCAGACTGTGCAGCAACTGAATGCCTGCTCGGTGTGGCAAAACTTCATGCAAACATGCAGGCAAAAATTGGAATGTTTGAAAATACCTGTGTCACTTATTGGGGGGGGGGGGGGGGGGGGGCACACACCACTCCCCCCCCCTACACACACACACACATACGCCACATGCATGCGCACACGCACATGTATGCATGCATGCGCGCGCACACACACATGTGCGCACGCACACTCACTCACTCATATGCATGCACACACACACATTCACACACACACACAGTCACAAAACTCTCAAGCACAAACATACACACACACGCACACAGAGTCATACACACACAGTCACACTCACACACACACACACACACATACTCACACTCTCTCACACACACACACACACAAATATACACTGACATATAGTCACACACACACACACACACACACACACACAAACAGTCACATTTTCAAATAGGCCTACATGCATATACACTTGGCCTCTCATTATTGACACTGTTAATGTCATGGCTCCCTGACATTATTATTGCAAAAATACACATAAACACACGTGCATGCTGGTATGCACAACACACGAACATAAAGCTCATGTAAACTCATGCACACAAAACACACACACACACACACACACACACACACACACACACACACACACACACACACACACACACACACATCCTCTAATCATGACACCAGTGCTGTGGCTGGTTCTTGTGACTCTCTTTATGGTAGAAAACTAGATATTCTATTTATGTTGGTCACTGATTAGAAAATGCACACACACACACACACACACACACACACACACACACACACACACACACACACACACACACACTGTATGCACTCACATTGCACACACAACATACATTGGTCAGGAACAACATCAACTGCAGTGCAGTAAAGTCACTCTAATGGAGATTATGATGCCTGCTCTGGTCCAGAGGATTTAGGACACTTTATCCGATCTTTTGATGACAAGTGCATGGTAACTGAATTCAGCATTTCTCCAGATACAACCACCATCAACTACCTGCAGTAAAACCAGTTGCTGTGGTAAAGTGGTGAGTACAGCTGACTACTGACTGGAAGGTTGTGGGTTGAAATCCCAATTAGTCCCTTCAAAAATTGTGGGATTTTTTGGCTCAAAATCCTATCAGAGCTGAGAGTGCTATGGGCTCTTTAGCAAGACTGGGACCAGACAGTGGGGTCTTATATACTTCATGGATTCATCATTGAGAGTGCTGTTCAGATCTCCTGACTAATACTGCAGGTGTCTCTACTCTCAGGCCTGGTTGTAAGCACAGAGTACAGTCCTGTCACCCATTCTCAATTTTAGATGAAATGCCATGGCACCATGGTTATCACCCTCATTGTCATCATCATCATTGCATTGTGAAAACTGAGCCAGTTTCTGTGGCCGTTAACCATTTGACTCCCACGCCCTGTCCATCAACTACAAAATCTTAACCCTTTGACTCCCTCACCCTATCTGCCAGCATCCAGCATTGTCAGCCATGACTGCAAAGCAAAAATTTACCTTTTCACTCCCACACCCTATCCACCAGCTTCCTGCAGGAAGCTGGTGGATAGGGTGAGGGGGTGAAAGGTTTTAGTTTTTGCAGCTTATGAACAGGCTGCAGGAGTGTAAGGGTTAAAAGAGTCAGGGCAACAAAAAGGTTGTTCTCAGCAATTTTTTATATAAGAAAATCATCTGCACACATGTATGTAACAAATAATAATTTGGAAAACATTTGGGGAAAACAAACTGATCCCTCATTTGCCAAACTCTGATGAAAATTTCTGTCCAAAAGGGAAGGCAAATTCTGATGCAGTTCCCTTACTGCAGGTAAGTTAGTCACCATTCAATCATTCACCAAGCAGGCAATGGTTCAACCTCTCCTGGGGTCTTTGTCTGGTTATTTAACATTTTGATGGCCACACCCTGCGTTGATAAAAATGGGAAAACAACCCATTTACTCCCTGACCCTATCCACCAGCTTCCTGCAAGTTTTTATAGCTGGTGGTTAAAGTGAGGGAGTTACTAGGTTAAAATCTGACATCTCTGCTCTCAGTGATGGTCAACTGTTTGGAATTTCCAGAGCTCCTCAAATTAAGGTCAGGGCACGAAAGGCCACAGTGTCTGTGACAAATTTTACAGTGCTATAATGATTGATGATTTTATGATAATGGCAATGATGAACATGGTGCTATACAATTTCATCTTGGTTTGACACTGCACAACAGTGTTGCACTCTACACTTAGTAGCATTTTTTTCTTTATCACTGCACACACACACACATTCACACACACACACACATTCACACACACACACATGCACGCACGCATGCAAGCGCACGCACGGTCTCACCGTAAAAACAAGTAGGGTATGGGAGTGAAATCAGTATGTTTTGGAAATTTTCGTCATATTTCAATGAAAAGTCGAATTGTTCCATTTCCGGTATTTGCCGTCAGCACTTTTACTTCCGTCAACACTGGGTCATGTCTTGTCAGTAAATAAAACAAAAGCCGTTGACGTTGAAAGGAAGTGAGTTTTATTTTTCAAAATCTCGTTAGTTTTTGTTGCAGTTTTGTCTAGGCACTGTTCAGTGACAGTGATAATAACGTTTGTTCCACCATCTTAGCAAAATTCAAACAATAGGCCTATGAATAATTGGCCTGTAGACGATTCAGCGGTGCTCATCAGTCATTGTGATTGAGCGATTACCATGACACTGTGAGTGTGACTGTCAACACAAACTCGTATTGACGTATGCCTCTCATTGTGCATTGGTAACACTGCAGCCACGGTGCATAAACTGCCTGAGGAACCCTATTTTGGACACTTAAGTTTGTGGTTGTGAAAAAAGTTTCAACGTCCAGTATGTTGTATAGCCTAATTTATCATCTCTCCCTGATTGATATAAACTAGGCGTAGGGTTTACACGTACAGGCCTATAGCCCCACCCCCTCCCCATCCTGAAAGATGTTTGAAATATCAAAATGATTGTTTTCTCTTTGTTTGACACTCTCAAAAATTATTTGTTTTGGACAGAATTGAAAAACTCTTGATGTGAAAATCAAAAGTGTACCTGTGAACATGCTCATAGTAGCCTGTAATATATAGGCCTAATAAATGCATGTGCAGCACTGAGAATGACAGATATGACAGAACTTTCATTCAGTTAACTATGAGTACACAGTATACTTAGGCCTGTTTGATTTTATTGTAAACGTCAGATTGTAGGCCTCAGTTATAGATATTCATTGTAAACAGACAAATAGACTTCTAGACAGATAGGTAACAAACAGCAAAGGAACAACCAAAGCAAACTTTATAGAAAGTAACATTTGCGCGCGCACACACAAATACACACATGGTCTCACACACACACACACACACACACACACACACACACACACACACACACACACACACACACACACATACATACATACATACATACATACATACATACCAACATTGGAAGCTCCCGACTGCTAACTGGTCAGACATACACAGTATACATACATACATGTATACATATACATACATAAATACATATACATACATACATATGCATAGGTATATATATATATATATATATATATATATATATATATATATATATATATATATATATATATATATATATATACACATACATACATACATACATGCACCACAGATTCTTAGCTGTGGAGTTTTCCTGCCTTGGGATACATGAGTAGCAACAATTCACAGCTGATACTTGACAGTACCTTTTCATTGTCTTCAAAGGCTTGATTTCTGTCATTTTGGGGAATACCAGCAACAGAATCTTCCTCCTGAACACTGTTCTTACTACTACAGCAATGAATAATCAACTCTTATGTCAGACCTAGCTGAATAGCAAAATGGACTGTGTCTGGAGCATCATGCCTGGCCACTTTTGCGGCTGTTT